>CM062593.1:1315892-1687704 GCA_031468815.1 Morus bassanus
GGACCGTGACGACACGGGAGCTCCGGGAGATGGACTGATAAAGCTGCGGGGCGCCGTCCAACGGGAGGGCCTCGCCGTTCCGAGTGGCAGATGGCGCGGCCAATCAGAGCGCGCCCTGTCCCCGTTCCCCCCCCCCCGCACACCGAGCGCGGGGGGCGGGGCGCGGCGGGAGCCCGGGGCGTCCGCTGTTTCACGTTGCCGCCCGCAGCTCAGCGGCGGGGCCCCCGGCGGGGTCGGGCGGGCAGGGCCGCGGGGCCGCCCCGGGGCGGGGGTCCCGCCGTGGGGCCGGCGGCGCTGCGGGAGCCCCCGCCCGGCAGCAGCCGCCGCCGCCTCGCGGCCGGGCACCCCCTCGGCGCCCCGCCGTGGGGCAGCTTCGCGCGGGGCAGCCCCACGCGTGGGGCTGGAGGGGCCCGGCGGGACCCGTCCGGGCGCTGCACGGAGGCCCACGGGCACCCTCTGCCGTGCCGGGGACGTCGGGTCCCCCGCCACGGGGCAGCCCCACCGCCCCCAGCCGGGCCCACCGGCACGGGGTCACAGGAGAGCACGGCAGGGCCTGTGGCCGGCGACGCCTGTGCGCTGCCCGCGCTCCTGCCTGTCCTGCCCCTACTCCTGCCTGTCCTGCCCCTACTCCTGCCTGTCCTGCCCCTACTCCTGCCTGTCCTGCCCGCGCTCCTGCCTGTCCTGCCCGCGCTCCTGCCTGTCCTGCCCCTACTCCTGCCTGTCCTGCCCGTGCTCCTGCCTGTCCTGCCCGCGCTCCTGCCTGTCCTGCCCACGGTCCTGCCTGTCCTGCCCCCACTCCTGCCTGTCCTGCCCACGGTCCTGCCTGTCCTGCCCCCACTCCTGCCTGTCCTGCCCACGGTCCTGCCTGTCCTGCCCGTGCTCCTGCCTGTCCTGCCCACGGTCCTGCCTGTCCTGCCCCTACTCCTGCCTGTCCTGCCCGCGCTCCTGCCTGTCCTGCCCACGGTCCTGCCTGTCCTGCCCCTACTCCTGCCTGTCCTGCCCGTGCTCCTGCCTGTCCTGCCCCACTCCTGCCTGTCCTGCCCCTACTCCTGCCTGTCCTGCCCGTGCTCCTGCCTGTCCTGCCCACGGTCCTGCCTGTCCTGCCCGTGCTCCTGCCTGTCCTGCCCCTACTCCTGCCTGTCCTGCCCGCGCTCCTGCCTGTCCTGCCCCTACTCCTGCCTGTCCTGCCCGTGCTCCTGCCTGTCCTGCCCCTACTCCTGCCTGTCCTGCCCCTACTCCTGCCTGTCCTGCCTGCGCTCTTGCCTGTCCTGCCCGTGCTCCTGCCTGTCCTGCCCCTACTCCTGCCTGTCCTGCCCCTACTCCTGCCTGTCCTGCCTGCGCTCTTGCCTGTCCTGCCCGCAGTCCTGCCTGTCCTGCCCGTGCTCCTGCCTGTCCTGCCCCTACTCCTGCCTGTCCTGCCTGCACTCTTGCCTGTCCTGCCCGCGCTCCTGCCTGTCCTGCTCATGCTCCTGCCTGTCCTGCCCACGCTCCTGCCCTCACTCCCGCACTCCTGCCCTCGCTCCTGCCTGTCCTACCCGCACTCCTGCCCTCACTCCTGCCTGCGCTCCT
The DNA here is from genome assembly GCA_031468815.1 of Morus bassanus. Classification (NCBI taxonomy): domain Eukaryota; kingdom Metazoa; phylum Chordata; class Aves; order Suliformes; family Sulidae; genus Morus; species Morus bassanus. The sequence goes on from CM062593.1 coordinate 1,317,462, forward strand.
GCCTGTCCTGCCCTCACTCGTGCCCGCCAGCAGCCTCGGCCTGTCCCTGGCAGCGCATCAGGCGTTGTGATATAAAGTCCATATTTTATATTCACATCTTTACATCTTCCCGCCCGTTTACCCGCCCGGTTTAACTCTGCGGCTGGGTGCCGGCACTTAGAAGCCAGTCGGCGGGTGCTTTGTATCAAAGGTGCCGCCGGGCCAGCACTGGCACCTTGTGTAACCTGCCGTGCGTCCGCCCCGTTCACCAGGGGCGAGGGAGGCTGCCGCCTGGCAGGACCTTTCCCTGGTGCCCAGGGGGTTCCTTGCCCCGCAAGGGCTGCTGGCTTGTTTGGTGGCTTTTTAAAACACCACCTGGGGAGAAGGCAGCTGGGTTCGGGGAGCAGGAGCTCTGCTCAGCCCGACATCGCTTCCCGCTCCGGTCACACCGTGATGGAGAGCCGGCGCTTTGCCCAAGTTCAGTCGAATCAGGCAGGTGCAAAAGCAGAGGCAGAAGCATGTGGCTGCTGTGGGTGCGGGCAGCGGGGGTACCTCATCTCATCAAGGCCACACCGGCATCCGATGGAGGGATCGAGGAGGAGCCGGGCTACTGCCTGCCTGGAGCGGGCGCTCTCCCTGGCGAAGGTCTCCTGCTCCTGCCCTGCCTGGTGGGCTTCAAAGCCATCGGTCAGCAGGGCTGTTTCGTTTTCACTTTGCCTGACCCCCTTCTGCAGCTGGGGTCCTGGGCCAGCTGTCACCTGGACCTTCGGACCATTTGGCTTTTTTATTTTTTTTTTTTTTTTAAAGCGGAAAGAATTGCCTGCATTTAAATGGGGTCAGTGACCAAAGTCATCTCCTGTCATCGGGGATGGATCTGCTCAGGGGTGAGAACGGCCCCCATCCCACTTCGGCAAGGATGGGGATGTATCTGGGCTGGCAGCGAGGTGCTGGTCGTTGTGGTGGTCCGAGGCGCACGAAGGGGGAACCGCCAGCCGCCACGCTCGCACGCAGCCATCTGCGCCCCTCGAGAGGAGCGTTCTCCCCTGACGGGTGGGATTCAGCTGCCCCGGGCACATCCCACACACATCCCACGTGCGGCACGGTGGCCTGAGCGTTGCCTTTGGCCCTGCTGCTTCCCCGCAGGCAGCCAGCCCTGGGCAAAGAGCCCAGCTGGGGGACACGCAGCCTGGGCTCGGGGTGGAAAGGCGTGCAGGGCACGGATGGGGCTGGCCGTGGCGTGCAACTGCTTTGGGGAATCGGCACGGGGCTGAGCCCCGGGCTAATGGGATGGCGGAGTTGCAACCCCCTGCCTGCTCCCGAAGGAAGGGGAGTGCTGCCTTGTGCACTGCGGCTCTAAAAGGAGATCATTTGCCTTTTCTCCTGCATTTTCTCTGTGCCCAATGGCCCCTCGGGCTGCTGTTGCCCCGCAGCACCCCGCGCCCAGCTGCTCTCCCCCGCTGCAAGGCACAGGGCCAGCGCCTCCTGCCAGCATCGCTCCTCTTCCTCCTCTCCCCCTCTGCCTTCCGCTCTTGGGGATGACAAGGAGAAGATGAAACATTTCCCTAACACAATTATATTCTAATTTTGCGTGTGTGGCCATAATTTCCCTGTCAACAATTGTAATTAAACCTCAGAGCCAGCTATCCTGCCGCTGGTGGCTGTGCAAAGCCGCGTGATGGAGAGCGGGCAGGAGTCAGCGTGAGCCTTGCCAGCTTTCCCCGGGCATCCGCCGCTGGGACAGCGGGGGCGGGGGGGTGAAAGCAGTGGGGAGATTTTCTTGCTCCGAGCTGTTCTGGTCACTGTACATCTTTGCATATATTGAAAATAGAATTTGCCTTTGAAGGCTCCTCCTTCCTGGTGGCAGCATCATAGCAAGAAGCATGTCCCTGGGCCTGCTTGTGGGGAACTGGGGAGGCTTAAAACTCCACTGGCATCGTGTTTTTTTCTTGAAGCTGAGAAGTTCCCCCTTCCAGTTCACGGCACGGCCCCCTCAGTTTCCTATTTCAAACTATTTCAGCGTAGGGCAGGAGGAAGCAGAAGGGATGGGGGGACACGCAAAGGGGTACTACAGGGATGCCATGCTGACACCTCCACCCAGGACACTGGAGGGGCTCCGGTGACATTCCCTGCCTGGAGATGCGCTGGAGCCTGCAGGCTCAGGAGCAACCTCAATGTCCCCTGAGCACCTCGTGATGTGAGATACCGGCCAACCCCAGTCCCTTGCCCCTGCGTAACGGCATAAAACACAGCAGCGTTGAGTGGGCAACATCTCAAGTTCTTCTTATTTCCATCCCCTGGACCTTTGGGGTGGGGATAGAAGTTTTCATCATCTTCACAACTGTTAGTGCTAGTAACGTACAGCTAATAAGTAAATGGAGCTGAGATTGTATCGTAGTCCTACAACACCAAGAGCTGTGGCTTAAATAAAACACAGTTTCACAATGACTCTTGCAGTACTCAGAGCTGGTGATGCCAGGGGAAAAAAGCATTGCTTAGCAGAGGCTCCAGGGCAGGCACTGGCTGAAAGAGGGCACAGAGACCTTCCCCATGGGCAGGTTATCCCCTGGGGCTCAGCTCCTGGCCGAGCCTTGCCAGGAGGAGAAGAGCCCATCCACGCAATGCTCCCTCTTTGGAGGAGCAGCAGCTGTTGTTGCGAAAACATTTGCTACCTTTGAGAAGGGCTTTGCAGCCCTGGAAGCCGGTGGTGAACCCGGCAGTGGTGGTGGGGCCTGAGCAGCCCACCCGCTCTCCAGGCATCCAGCACAGACCCCTGACAAAAAGCCTCCGGCTCTACCCACGCTGGGTTTGCCATCATCCCACCAGCTCCTGTGGAAGTGAGTCCCTTGGTTGCTGCGTATAACGCAGCCGATGTCTCTGAGCTTTGATTCCAGGGCTGCTGGCTGTCCCCTTCCCAGCGTCCCTTCCCATCCCCTGGCCCCGAGCTCCAGCAGCTCCAGGCCCGGGTCCCTGCAGCACGCTACCCACTGGCTGTAACACAGGGCAGGGCACTGACAGCCCTGGAAAGCACGGGTGAGTTAATAATTCTGCAGGAATCAGACAAATCCCACTGGAGCCAAACCCGGGTTCCTTCAATTGCCTCCCCCCAACGCAATGCCACGTTTGCAGCACTGCATCGGGAGAAACAAAAAGCAATAAAATGTCAATAAAGCAACAGTGCTGCCAGCAGCTGGAGGGGGTGGTGGAGGGATGGTGCCCTTGCCAGCCTGCACAGCGCCGGCTTTTCTGTTTCCCGCTCTGGGGATTTCCCCAGAAGTTTTGCAGAGAAACAACATCCCTTCATAGCCCTTGACTGAGGTCCAGGGGCTCTGGCCAGCTCTGAGCTCCGGCCGCAACAAACTCCCTGCCCTGGGTCTTGCTCCCCACGTGCAAAGTGGAGCCATCGCAGCGGCCGGCCGCAGGCGTGCAGCTCCTGGTGCAGCCACCTCCTCCTCCTCCTCCTCCTCCTCCTCGCTGCTGAGGCCTGGGCAGTTTGTTACATGCAATAAGGCAGAAGTCAGCAGATGGAGGCCACGAGCTCCAACAGCCAGCAGAGCCGCGCACCATCTCCACAAGAAGACAAGCAGTTACTCTGGTTGGGTCTTTCTGTTCACCTGCGGCCCCATCTCCATGCCTGTTTCCCTTCCGTGAGATGGTGGCAGGGACAAACCCTGCCCACGTGAGACCCTCGGTGATCTTTGCAGGTGCTATTGGGGCTTTGCAGGTGCTATTGGGGATACGGCAGCGGTGTGTCAGCCTGCACCAACATTCCTGAGCAGGGGAGCCCTGAACCTCGCGGCAGAAACGTGCCCGAGCCGGGGGGGCTGCCGTGTGTCCTGGCCTCATTCCCAGAGCCAAAACCATCTCAGCCAATTCATTTCCCACCAAGGAGGTGCAGGACCCACTGCTGGCTGCACGGAAAGGGCTGCTGGCGCAGAAGAGAAGACTGAAACCTGAAGCGGGAGGGATGGAGACTTGCTCAAAGGCGCCTTTGAGGAAGGTTGTTCTGCCTCTGAGTCCCCATAAGTCTGCCTGTCACTGTCCCCATGTCACTTCCCGGCGGTTCGGGAGGGTCCGGGAAAGGCTCGCTGTGGTCCTTGGCCAGGAGAGCTTGGGAGTGCTGGGCTGGTCCAGCCCAAGTATTGCGGCAATGTCGGGGGAGGCTCCAACCCCGGCGGGGGCTGCGGGACGCCGGCTGCTGCCGCTTCCCTTGGAGCCTCCCACCCCCCTCTTACAAAACTGAAAATGAATGAAAGTTCAGGTCGGTGCTGGGCAACAAAACAGGCTTAAAAAAAAAAGCTACTGGAGCAAAATCCCCATTTCCCTGGAATTTCCTTTGAGCAGGGCTGTTTTTCCAGGGTGTGATGTGATTCCCAAGGTACGGCGCTGCTTGTTGGGACCTGCCCTCTGTTTGGGACCCAGACTCTTGCCCAGTCTGTTAATGACTGGGTACACAGCATGACAGCCACCCGCACCACGAGGGATCTGGCGTCCGGCGCAGAGGCGATGGATGGGCCGGGACCACCCCTCAAGGCCAGTGGCTGCACAAAGTCCCTGCGCAAAGCCCCCCTGTCCCTACAAATCAAGGCAGCCTGAGGAGGTCCCCTCGGCGTGGGGGACAGCGAGGGGCAGGACCGGGCAAGCGTCTCCCACCTGGAGCTGAGGTCTGGGGGTGCCATCCTGCCCCTCGGTTCCCCCTTCGTTCCAGTTTCAGGGAGGTAAAACAAACCGGGAGGTGCGGAGCATCGCTCATCGCTGTCACCATGGAGGATGCTCCTGCAGATGCCCGTCCCCGGAGCCACCAAGACGTGGGCCAGCACGTGGCTGGGCTCGGGCCACCTTGCCGGGAGTCCTAGGGCGAGGGGGGCGGTGGGAGCTCGGGGCTTCGTGCTGGATCCCGGTGACTTTAAGGAACAAGTTTGAGTTCATATTTGCATTTAGTCACAGTGTGAGTCAGACATTCCAGCCCCGGCTGCCGAAATGCCTCAGCTCTGACTTCTGATTTCCCACTGCAACCTCAGGGTTTTTTTTTTTCTTGTTTTTTTTTTCCCCTTCTTTTTCCCTTTCTCCTCTTTTTCTTCCCTTTCTTGCCTGTCCTTTCTGGCCGGCCCCGTTCCGAAGGCAGGTCGGGCTCCCACAGGACCGGAGTCGACACTGGGCACGGGACAGCCATGATGTTGGGGGCTGGGGACAGGGCAGAGGGACGGTTGTGGGCATCCCAGAGAGTTTATTTTTCCCTTTAGCAGTCAGGAGCCGAGGGGGGAGTTAAACCCCTCCAGACAGCCCAGCCATGGAGGGGGTTGAGCCAGGGAGCCCCCCACATCCCTCCAGCAATGGTGAGAGGGGCATGGGGGTGGCAGGAGCCCCCCACTGAAGCCACCGGCAGCTTTTGGCTACCCTGGCCATCGCAGTGAGGCCCCAGGGCAGGGCAAAACTGGGGTGGTGAAGAGGGAGAGAAAATGGGGGAACCCCCCCAGGAAAGCCCACCAGATGCTCCGTTCCGTGGCAGGGTACGTGCCAGGCTTGCGCAGGTTTATTTGTCCTCAGCAAAGTGCCAGTTCTTGATTTGTAATGTTTTTAATTAAAAAAGACCTGGAGCTCAGCCGGCACGGAGCAGGGAGCTGCCTCCCCCCATGCCCCCCCAGCTGCCCCTTGCTGTCCTCCTGCACACACTGGGCACCCAGAGCCGGGTCCCGCGGGAGTGTCAGGGATGCCCAGCCCGGACCTGGGAGCTGCTGGACCCCCCGAGCCGGGGGCTGGGGGAAGGAGATATGCCGAGTATTTGGACAGAGAGGCAGTTTTGTTTTTGGTTTCCTGAATGATGCATTCCACATGGCGTTGCATCACGCACAGCTGTTACATCACTTTAGCCAGGAAATTTAAAACAAGTGGCCTCGGCTGGAAATGGTGGTTTAATTATTATTTATGGACAACAACAACAACAGGGAGTGAGAAGAAAGGCCTCAAAACTCTTTTTTTCTTTTTTTCAAACCCGCCCATCTCTCACATTACAGCGACTTTGTCCCCAGCTCCCTCCCAGCCTGCATGATGGTGCAGCAGCCAGGCTGCCACGGGGATGGGCTCACGGTGAGGGCAGGCTTCGAGCTCGGCTTGTGCTCTCCGGGCAGTTCGGCCAGCGGTTACAGACGCTTTGGCCACGCTGTCCCCCTCTCCTCCAAGAGTGCCCGCTCCTTCCTGGCCACCCCTTCAGCACCTGCAGCAGAGCAGAGCACCCTCCGGCTCCCGGCCGTCCCACAGGGATGCTGCTGGTCCCTGTGCATGGATGCTCCCTCTGCCAAAGGGTCAGTGCGTGCCACCAGCAGCTCCCCAAAAGCATCGTTAGCTTCACTCGCTGTCCTCCCCTTGGGTGCCGTTCATTATTAACGACGGCCCCTGGCAGCCCCCGCAAGGCGCGCCACTCAGAAATCTATCAGCTGAGTTATGGTGGTGAATATCTCCCACGGGACAATCTGGAGTCGCACAATAGATCCGAGTCCATCCCTGCCTGCTGGGACTGCGCATCAGTGTGGCCTGGCCGCATGCTTCATGGGGACCAGCCCTTGGCACAGCCGTGGGGGACATCGGCGACAGTGACAAGGCCCCTTCTCCAACCTATTTTGCTCCTTTTCTTCCAGCTGTGGGGACAGAAGTGATGCAGAGAGCGTGATCGTCCTCCCTGCCTTCACGTGGGGGCATCAGGTACCCTCTTCTTCCTCTCTTCCTTCACACTCTCTTTCGAGGACAGTGTGGAGCAGGGACATCAGTGGCCCTGACGCCCCCGGCTGCCAGCACCCCAGGGGTCCCCACTGCCGGCGCTGTGGGGATTCACCCCGCTCCGTCGGGCTCGGCTCCTGGCTGAGCATGAGCGATGGCTGAACGTGGCTTTCTGGGGAGGGACCCCACGCCGCGGCCACGTGTGTCCCCAGGAACCCATGGGCAGGCAGAGGGCAGCCCCCCGGCTGCTCCTCCAGACCCCTGCGCAAGGGGCCCCGTTTGCAGGTGGGGAAGCTGGAGCAAAGGAAAGGGTTTTCTGCTGGAGCACAGACCTCAACAGCGTGGGGTGGCCACTGAGCGACCCCACAGGCACCTGCCGGGCAGGGCCGCATCCCCATCGGAGCAGCAGCAGGATGGAGGGAGGCAGCGATGCTGGGGTGAGGCACTGGAGGGAACGGGGCACGGCCCAGCCCTTGCTCGGGACCTCTGGAGAGCATGGCCGCAGCACCCACCTCCACTCGCCTCCCCGCCCAGGCAGAGCTGGGATGGAAACTTCTCAACCACGCATTGAAAAGCTTCGGGGCAGCTCGTTGGAAAATTCAGGGGGAATTCTTCTTGTGCACAAAAACCCTCACTTTGTGCAAGTGTTGAAAAATGCAAAAATGCTCCATTAAAATGTTGCCCCGGTGCATTGGCAATGACAAACGCTCCGGCTGCCTCCTGCCACTGCCATGCCACTTCTCCCCCTAATTACACCCAGAATAATGTTTTCCAGCCCATCGTCCACGGACCACTGGGTGCTGATGGGACCCCTGGGAAACGTGAGGTCGTGCTACGATGCAGCGCACACTGGCCCCACGGGCTCTCCCGGGGCCCAGGGGAAAGTGGTCCCCGAATTGTAATGATTAGATGACTTAGTTGAAAAGACATCCCACCCTGGGCACCCCAGGCCAAGGGCTCCTTTTATCCCCCTGGCAGTGGGATACAGTCCCCACAGCACAGCAGAGCCTGGGGATGCTTGTGTCTGTCTGGGGGGTGCAATCCCATCCAGGGGGCTTGGAAAAGCTGCCTTAAAATCCACCAAAAACAAACCGGGGTTATGAGAAAACCTTCGGCGTGGTGTGCCAGAGGAGGCAACGCGGTGTCCCCGGCCCCAGGTGGAGTCCCCCCGCCCTGTGCCGCTGCAGCCCGCGGCCCAGGATAGCATCCGCCTACGAACAGGAAACCCTCTGTATGTGTTTGCTGGGGCGGGGAGCCCCGGGAATCTCCTCTGAATGGAAAGAAAAGGCGCCCCCGCACTCAGAGACCGTCTCAGCGCCTCCTCCGAGGCAGGGGGATCTCCGGGGGTGCCCTTGTTGGGGTGCCCCGGGGGGCCAGCGGGGACCGTCTTCCCCCGCCAGGATGCAGGGGCGAAGGTTGCCGCTGGCTGAGACAGCTCGTGGGTGGGAGAAGGTTAATGGGGGGGGGGGGGGATCCTTCTGGGAAAGGCTGAAGGGAGCCTGGTCCCCGCTGTGCAGGCAGCCCCAGCTGGGCAGAGGCACAGGCAGGAGGCTCCGGGGAAGGGGGTTGGGGACAGGGAGAGGGAGAGGAGGGAAGGAGCGAGGAAAGGAAGAGAGAGATGGAGGAAAGGAAATAGCGGTCACGGGAGTTGGGTGCGGAACAGGGGGCAGGGACAGGAGCTTTGCCCGTGGGTGCTGGCTGGGATGACAAATGCCCAGCGCCTCTTTATGGTGAAAACAGCAGAATCTGAAGGCAGGTGTCAAACCTGAGGGTAAATATTTCCGATGAACAAGGAAGGTGGCAGCACCCATCTAAAGGACTGCCAATATACCCCCTGCCAGCTGGAAAAGTCCCCTCCACCTACCCCAAAAGTCCCGGTGAGGAAGGGGCAGGAGGAGATGGCAGGTTTTTGCCTGGGTCTGGGGGTTTGAATGCTGCTGAGATGTAAATGCCATTAATGGGGCGCCTTTCCAACTTCTTCAAGTTAAACAGCAAAATAAATGCATCATCACAGTGGGTGAGGCTCAGAAAGTTTCAATTTGCAAATGTGCCCCAAAGTGGAGCTGCTCCAAGCGCCAGGATGCCAAGTACGGGGGTGGCCCCTGTGCCTTTGCTGTGGGGGAAGGAGAGGACATGGGCGGTGCCTCTTTGGGACCAGCCAGGGGATTTCCCTTCCCTACCCAGATTTCTTCCCTTAGTGGGTTTCATGATATAATGTCAAGTTTCAGCATCATTTGAGGAGTAATAGAAACCACCCCGGTGAGGTGAGTCCTGCTGCAGGCTCCTTCCCCGCTGTGGGGCATGGCCATGGGAGAAGATGGCCAGATCCTGCCAATACCTCTCACCGCAGCAGGAGCGGGCTCCAGCCTCCTCTCCAGCAAAGTCAGGGTTTGCAGCAGGTCCTGTCCCAGCCCCATTTTCCATCCTCCCTCCTTGCAGTCTCAACCCAGGGGGTGCTTTGGGCATCGCCTGCCCCCCAGCTGCCTCCCCACTGCCGGGTCCAGTCCCGCTGGCATGGGTAAGATCCAAGTCTGGCTCCATTCTCTTCTATGCTGCCCCAGTCACAGAATCCCAGAACGGCGGGGTCGGAAGGGACCTCTGGAGATCCCCCCGTCCAACCCCCCTGCTCCAGCAGGCCCACCCAGAGCAGGGGGCACAGCACCGCGTCCAGGCGGGGTTTGAATGTCTCCAGGGAAGGAGACTCCACAGCCTCTCTGGGCAGCCTGTCCCACTGCTCTGGCACCCTCACAGGAAAGGAGTTTTTCCTCGTAATCAGGTGGAACGTCCTGTGCTCCAATTTGTGCCCATTGCCCCTTGTCCTGTCGTTGGGCACCGCTGAAAAGAGTCCGGCCCCATCCCCTTGACACCCACCCTTCAGCTATTTATAAGCATTGATAAGATCCCCCCTCAGGCTTCTCTTCTCCAGGCTGAACAAGCCCAGGTCTCTCAGCCTTTCCTCATAAGAGAGATGCTCCAAGCCCCTGATCATCTCCGTAGCTCTCCGCTGGACTTGCTCAAGCAGTTCCCTGTCCTTCCTGAACTGGGGAGCCCAGAACTGGACGCAGCGCTCCAGATGTGGCCTCACTGGGGCGGAGTAGAGGGGGAGGATAACCTCCCTCGACCTGCTGGCCACGCTCCTGTGGATGCACCCCAGGACACCATTGGCCTTCTTGCCCGCAAGGGCACAGTGCTGACTCGTGGTCACCTCGCTGCCCACCAGCACTCCCAGGGCCTTCTCAGCAGTGCTGCTTTCCAGCAGGTCAGCCCCCAGCCTGTGCGGGTGCACGGGGTTCTTCCTCCCCAGGGGCAGGACCTTACACTTGCTCTTGCTGAATTCCATGAGGTTCCCCTCAGCCCAGCTCTCCAGCCTGTCCAGGTCTCGCTGAATGGCAGCACAGCCTTCTGGTGCATCAGCCACTCCTCCCAGTTTGGTATCACCAGCAAACTTCCTGAGCGTACACTCTGTCCCTTCGTCCAGGTCATTGATGAATATATTGAACAGAACTGGACCCAGCACAGACCCCTGGGGAACACCGCTAGTTACAGGCTTCCAACCAGACTCTGCCCAGTTGATCACAACCCTCTGAGCTCTGCTGTTGAGCCAGTTCTCAATCCACCTCACTGTCCACTCATCTAACCCACACTTCCTAAGCTTGTCCGTGAGGATGTTATGGGAGACAGTGTCGAACACCTTGTTGAAGTCGAGGTAAACAACAACCACTGCTCTCCCTTCATGCACCCAGCCAGTCACGCCATCATAGGAGGCTATCAGGTTGGTCAAGCATGATCTCCCCTTGGTGAATCCCTGTTGACTACTTCTGATAACCTTCTTTTCCTCTACACGCCTGGAGATGACCTCCAGGATGAACTGTTCCATCACCTTTCTGGGGATGGAGGTGAGACTGACTGGCCTATAGTTTCCCGGCTCCCCCTTCTTGCCCTTTTCGAAGACTAGGAGTGACATTGGCTACACTCCAGCCCTTGGGCACCTCTTCTGTCCTCCATCACTTTTCAAAGATGATGGAGAGTGGCTTGGCAAGAACATCCACCAGCTCCCTCAGCACTCGTGGGTACATCCTGTCGGGGCCCATGGATTTGTGAGGATCCAGTTTGCCTGAATGATCTCTAACCCAATCCTCCTCAACCAAGGGGAAGTCTTTCTTTCCCCAGATTTTCTCTCTCACCTCTGGGAGCTGGGATGCCTGCAGGCCAGCCTTAGCAGTAAAGGCTGAAGCAAAGGTGGCATTCAGTAACTGCCTTCTCTGCATCCTGCATCACCAGGGCACCCACCTTGTTCAGCAGCGGGCCCACAGTTTCTCTAATCTTCCTTTTACTGCTGATGTATTTGAAGAAACCCTTCTTATTATCCTGAACATCCCTTGCCAGACTGAGTTCCAAGTGGGCCTTGGCCTTCCTCGTTGCATCTCTGCATACCCTGACAACGTTCCCATATTCCTCCCAAGTGGCCAGTCCCTTTTTCCACATACTGTAAACCTCCTTCTTCCATTTGAGTTTCTCTAGAAGCTCTTTGCTCATCCATGCAGGTCTCCTGGCTCCTCTGCTTGACTTCTTCCTCACAGGGATGAACCGATCTTGAGCTTGGAGGAAGTGGTCCTTGAATATTGACCAGCTCTCTTGGACCCCGCTACCTTCTAGAGCCCTAACCCACGGGATTCCTCCAAGCAGGTCTTTGAGGAGGCCAACGTTAGCTCTCTTGAAGTCCAGGGTTGTAATCCTACTTGTTGCCCTGCTTCTACCATGCAGGATCCTGAACTGCACCATCTCATGGTCACCGCAGCCAAGGCTACCCCCAACCCTCACATCCTCAATCAGACCTTCTCTGCTTGTTAGTATAAGGTCCAGCAGCCCATCTCACCTTGTTGGGTCGTCCACCACCTTGTCAAAAAGTTATCCTTGACGCTCTGCAAGAACCTCCTGGATTGTACGTGCTTCGCCATGTTGCTTTTCCAGCAAATATCAGGGTGATTGAAGTCCCCCGTGAGAACCAGGGCCTGCGATTGTGACCTCTGTGTCTGCACCATGTCCTCGTCCCACTGCACGTGGTTCTGGCATGTGTGGAAGTTGCTGAAAACTCCCCCAAAACTTGGGCTTGGTCACAGGAGCAAAGACCAACCTGACCATGAGCAGGCACCTAAAACCTGACCTGGTGCCCTGGAGAAACTGGCCCTGAGTGACCTAAATTTATAGATCAGCTCCCCAGCAAGGGGCTGAGATCTGGATATGCTTCTCCTGGAAGGACACACAAGCCCAGATCGCCTTCTCCCAGAGGGTGCTGGGGGCCAAAGACAAATGACACCCCCCAAATCCACCCCTCTCACCCAGGAAGGGCCAGGCATGGGGATGCCGTAGCTCTGCCAGCTCCTGCCCATCTTTTGCCGCGGCTGCAGGTGCATCTCCGCAGTGTCCTCCCACCCAGCCTGGCCCACGGCACCACTTCTCTTTCACTTCCCCGGGCCGATGCAGTGCGTGGGTGGGGGAGCCAACCACACCGGCACAGTGATATAATTAGACACTGGCAACCCCAGGAGCTCACGTCACTTCGGCTGAGAGGAAGGAGAAACAGAAACTCCCGGGAGGGCTGAGCTACTGGTGGGGGTCCAGGGGACCATGCTTCAGTAGCCTGGGGATGCGACAAAGGGCAGCCGAGGGGAGCAGAGCATCCTTCCCTGTGCTGGGCCCTATCCCCACCTGTATGGCTGAGGCAGAAGCTGCTGCCGGGGGGGCATCACCAGGCGATGTCCCTGCGTGGGGAGCCACCAAAAATCCTGCAGTCCAGCCATGGATGCCTCCTCTGCAGCTGAAGCTGCTGGGTCCCTCCCCGGCGTTTTGCAGGGTGCTCCCCCTCCCTGACATCCCCATCTTTGCAGGGTCTTTGGGGAGTAAGAGGGTGCAGAGGGGAGACAGAGCGAAATCCAAAGGCGGGTTAAGGGAGCCCAGAGGAGGAGGAGGCCAAAGAGGTGCTCAGCCCTGGGCATGTGAAAGTGCATGCTAGCAAAACCCATCTCCCCCTGACCGTGGCCAGCAGGCTGCAGAGGGTTTTGCCAGCGTGGGTGATGAGACGGGACACGGGCACCCTGGGGCTGGGTTTCGGGCCATGCCGGAGTGGCAGGGGTCACTGAGGAAAGAGCGGTGTGCTGTGGCTCTGGCCGTGGGCTGGTGGGTTCCCAGCAGCCCCACCAAGGGCTGGGGACACCTCATGACCCCCATTGTGCCCCAGGCCCCTACACCGTGTCCCCACAGGGCCCTGCCACCCCCCGCCCCGGCAGCGGGGAGCCCGGGTGCAGCCCCAAGCCACGGGGAGGTGGGCTGGGGGGAAGGGTGCAGGAAGCCAGATTAACGGCAACCAGTCATGAAATCTAGGGCAGACCCATCTGTCAGGCGTCTCCCGTTCGAATCCGGCTGTGATGCCTCCCCCCGCATCACCCCCCACCTCCTGCATCCCCTCCCCACGCCGCTCCCTGCAAACCCGCATCTGGGAGGGGCTGCGGGGAGCATCCTTGGTGGGGAGAGTGGAGGCCTTGGGGTAGTGAAGGAGATTTTTACCCTTATTAAACCCTGGATGTGCCTTTTGTTCCCATGGGCAGCCTCTGGCCTGGGCTCCCGGCTCTCCTCCAACCCAGTTTTCGGACACCCAGAGGCTTTCTCTTCTTTTGAGGTCTCCAGAAAGCTCCAGGTCAGGGAGTCAGAGGGGGTTCATGATAGTTTTGTTTAAAATCAGGAGCTTAAGAGGGGGAAAAAAGCACATTTGGAGAGGGGAGAGGAAAGGGCAGAAAGGTGGCTCTGGCTGTGCCAAAGGCTCTGAACCACCCATGCACACAGCCAAGCCCCGGCTCTGCAGTTCCTGGACAGCCCAGCTTTTGAAGCTGCTTTCAAAGCTTTCAGTGACTGGTGGTGTTGGAGCCGCCCCAGGAGCCACCGAGGAGGGGGCGCAGGGTGCCAGCTCTGCCAGCCCCAGGAGGTGCCAGGGGTGCTGCCAGAAGGACCATGGGGCTAGAGCACGGGGGAACCCGGGCAGCATCGTGCCCTGACAGCCAAGCCCCGCACTGGCCCCCCATTCATGCCAGGAGGGGAAGCCTCTGACACCTTGCTTGAACTGTGAAATAGGAAAAACCTGGCTGCCCAAGAAGCTGCCCCTCTCCCGCAGAGCATCCCACTCAGATTTTGAGCAAAGCTAGGCAAAAAGTGGCTTGGAAGCCCCCGGCCCTGCCATCGGCTCTGCTTGACACTTGGTGCTGTGTGAAACAGTGCCTTTTTATCAAACTGGGCAGGGAGAGCCGGGTGAAAGGACGCGAATCTGCTTGAAATGAAAATATACATCTGGAAGTGTGTGAATGTAACCTGGGTCTGTGGGGGCACATTCACCCGCCTGGGTTTGCAGTGACCTCAGTTTAACTTGGCAGCCGTCAGATGCCTTATCTTATCTCTGCATCTCGCTGCACTCTCACAGCTAAACAAGTGCCAAGTGCCTTGGCTTCCCCTACCTGCTGGGGCACCGGAATCGTGCAGGCACAGCACCCATGTGCTCATAATTGGTGGGACTGGCTGCTCCATGTGCAGTGCTCAGAGCTGGCACTGCAGCTTTCCCCCCGGTTAATTCAGGGGAATAGGGAGTGGTCCCATCCCCACATCCCTCCTCCATCCCGCAGCATCCCAGAAAGGGGAGGCTGAGATGCTAGGTATCATCCTTGTCTCTATTTTCATGAGCAGTGAAGCTAAACCTGGCTGCACTCTAGGTCCAGAGGTGCCCAGAGCATGCGGGTTCATGGTGTGGGCAGCCAGGATGCTCGAGGCTGGGTGATGGGCTGTAGGACAGAGCCCGGTAAAGCACCAATGCAAGAGGCTTCACCTGCTCCAACCTGCTGCTCAGCAAGGAGGATGTCACCCTGATTTATAGCTTGCTGTTTTCCTTTCCTGGTAGCTTATAAACCCAAATATTGGCAGCTTTTTCCCCAGAATAGGGGAAGGAGACAGGGATGGGCAGCTCAGGAAAGGAACCTCCAAGCTCCTTGCCCCACAATGTGCCCCCCATAAGCTGTGCAAGGAGGATGGGGGGGTCACTGGACTTGACTCATCTTTGGTGTAGATAGTTGCTAGTTTTTGGGTGCAGCTGAAGCTGGACAGGGGGACATGCTCCCCCAGCCCTGCCTCCGCTGCCTCTGTGGTTTCCCTACCTGCTCCAGGGGGCCCCCGGGCCAGGGTGACAGCGAGACGCAGAAGGCAGGATGTCACCTCAAACCTCAAGAGGAGCTGCCACCAAGGGGGAGGGTGGCCGGGATGCCGAGGCGGGGGGGGGGGGGCGGGCGGGAGGGGGTTGCAAGTCACCGTATGTAAACACGGGTGCTCCTTTCCCAACCGTCCTCTTCTGCAGCCTCCCAGCCTTGCTGGGGGCTGTGCAGTTCTCGTGTCCCCCCCAAGGATGGGGAATGGCCTCTGTGCACCATGAGCTCCTGGGGGAGAGGGGACACGACCCTTTGCTGGGCCGTATTGGGACCCTGCCATGATGATGACTAAAGAAAATGCCCTGAAGCCCTCAGGGGTCCTTCTCGGGGCAGTGGCACGAGGCTGTCCCCTTCTCTCAGGGACAGCATAGCAACCTGACCCCGCAACCCCTGCCATCCGCTGTGAGATGGGTTTGGTAGCTTTGGGGCAATGGTTGGGGACCCTGTGACCCCCTAAACTCACGGGAGAGGGGGGATCTGTCCTCAGGGCCAGGGGGGTGAAGTCGGGACTCTGCCCTCAGCCCACTCCATTTCTGGGCTCTGCAAGAGCCGGTTTGATTTCAATTTGTCAGCCATCACCATCGCAAGCCCCTTTTGCTCATCCATCATCCACATAACACTCCGAATCCCCTTGCAGCCCTCCTGGGCCACAAATGCTCTGAAAGCCAGGAAACCCAGGACCCCTGACTGCTTCAGGCTCTGTGAGCCTGGACGTGGGGCTGGGACACAGCAAGGAGGGGGCCACACATCATTCCTAAAACACCCTGCGCTGCCCAGAGCCCTGCCAGCAGCCACCAGCCCTAATGGGGCTCAGGAGGGCATCGGGGAGGGGGACACCCAGGTATGACAGTGCCTACCCCGGCTCCACAACACCGATGCTGTGGAGGTGTCTCACGGGGAGAGCACCCACATGTAAACACAGCCACAGAGCACCCAAAGCACCCGCCTGTGCACGCACCCACAGAGCACCCACAGCACCCACGAGTGCAGGAACCCACGAGGGCCCCCACCTCCCCAGGGATGGGGCATCGGGGCTATGAGCCTCCTCTGGGAAAAGGCAGCGATTTCCCGGCTGCCCGACAGTGAAAGGGTGAGCATGGAGGTGGGGGGAGAAGTGGAGGCAACCCTCCGCCTGCGCCCCCTCCCCGGCCCCCCCGCGCCCCAGCTCTGGGCTCCACCGGGGAGATGAAGGTTTCCGGCTTTGCAGGTGCATGGTGGGGCTGAGCGCGGCGGCGGGGGGGGGCCGGGGCGCCGCAGCGGGTGGGGGCCGGGGGGGACCGCAGGGTTGCGTCTGCCAGCTCAGCACGGCTGCGAGGCACCCATGTGCCACCCTGGGCACGGGCAGGGGCACCCAACCCTTGGCGTGCTGATGAGGATGGTCCTGCTGGGGACAGTGGGTGCCCCCTGCCAGCTCCGAACCCCATGGTCCCCTGGGCAGGGAGGACCCTTCCTTCTGGGCGAGCCAAGGGGATGCCCTGGGATGGGGACAAGCTCAGCGCTGGCTCCCTGGGCCCTCGGACGGCAAGTGTGGCTTTGATCTGTGGCCACCAGCCGCCCGGCCACCCTTGCCACTGCAGCATGGGGCAGGAGGGGCCTCCCGGCGCCCACAGGCAGGAGGGGCCGCGGGAGGGGGCTCCCGAGCCTGCGAGCAAGAACTTTTGTGGCTTTGAAAGAAAGAAAAAAGCCCCGCGTCTCCGGGGAGCAGCTGCTCCTGTTTGCCCGTCTCCTTTCCTGCTTTTTTTTTTCTTTTTTTTTTTTTTTTAATCTTCTTCTTCTCTCGCCTCGACCACAGCGACGCTAAGATGGAGCCGGTTCCCTCCCATCTAACCCATAACCGGCTCCCTCCGCCTCCCCCAACCTACCACCTCCACCGCAAGGATGACAATGACAGCTGCAGGGGTTGCGGGCGTCCCTTCCCCCTCCTTCGCACCCCTTCCCGTCCCCATCCCTGTCCTCGTCCCCCTCCTCGTCCCCAGCCCCCCCCGCCCCAGTGTCGAGCCCCCCGAGCTGGGCTGCCTGGCGGCCCTGCAGCCTTTCGCCTTGACATTTGAAAAATGCCAGGCTGAGCCGGGAGACGGCAGCTGCAGGGTGGCACCCGGCCAACTATTTCGTTTTGGGTGGGTTTCAGTTTGTTTTCCGCGGCGGACGCCGCTGGCGGGAATGAAAGGGGAAGGCTGCGCCCCAGCTCTCGCCCTCCAGGTTTGGGGGCTGCGGCGGGGGCTACTGGGGGGATGTGGCACCCTTGGGCAGGTCAGTGGTGGGGTTTGACCCAGCAGATGGGGACTGACCCAGTGCCCAAGGACTGGTGGCCCTCCCTCCGGCTGGTGCATCACTCACACGGCTCAGCGGTCTGGCTGCCCCCGCCGCCCCAAACCCCGGGGGCACCCACACGTCACCAACCCCCCAGTCTGTGGTCCCTGCCATCCTGGTGTCCAAGGGTCCCTGCACCCACCCAGTGCCAGCCTCGGTTGGGTCCTGGCCCCCAGCACACTGACGGGGTGGGAAGATACAGACAGACAAAATGTTATTCAGCATCCAGCTCTCCTGGGAGTTTGGCCAGGAGCGGGATGGGGGGATCCTGATGGGTTCAGACACTGGGTCCCCACGGTGCCACTGGGGGAGCTCAATCGCGCAGGACCACGCGGGGAAGAGCCACCGCCTTGCCTGAGTGTCCTCGGTCCCTCTTTGGCCCCTGGGGACATGGAGCGCCAGCACAGCCCCGGCACAGGGCTCGGTGCCAGCGGGCACCACAGGGGACGGCACCAACGCGCCGCCGGTTGGTTGGGGCTTTGCCAGGGATGTGGCACAGAGGGAGAGGGAAAGGAGAGAGTATATTTTTCTCCATCATTGCAGGTACCCAAGTCCCCTGGCTGCCACCTTGCCTTGGCGATGGGCAACGGCAGCGGGGCTGGCGTGAGGGATGGGGACGTTGTGCCCTCTGCCCTCCTCCGTCTGGGGCAGGGGACTGCAGCAGGCAGCAAGGACAGCGCTTTGATACTCATATTTTATATTCATGTAAGCAACATAAATCCGCCTGGCTGCTCTTTCCCTGACAATAGAATTCATTATGATGGAAATATCCTCCGGAGGACTGCAGCTTAATTACCTCCTGATTTGCATTTTTGCATATTAATGACTGCAGAGCTGCTAATTTTGCTGAATTATTTTAAAGGCAAAGCAACCCTGCTCCTGTTGTCTCATCTGCCATTTTCTTTTCCCCTCGCTTTCTCCCCATTAGGGCTGGAGCTCATCGGGTGCCTCTTTGGTCATGACCCCAGCATGACAGCCCAGCTCTGTTCCAGTGCCACCCTCAGAAATATCAGGCCTTCCTCATTAGCACAGTGCCCTCATCAGCCGCGCGGGCCACCCCGCGCCATGGGATGCCCCAGGCCGGGTGCCCTTGCGGGGTGTCCCAGGGATGTGCCCGGCTCCTTGGCGAGCGTTGGGGGCAGCGTGGCTGCCCGCGTCTTCCGCGCTCCCAACTATTGTTCTGGCGGCGGCTTTTTGGGCAGTGGTGTCACCGCGTGTTACTTCCACTCCACGGCTCCAACCGCAACAGGCTGGGGAGGAGTAGGGGGGCTCGCCTCCCACCGCTCCCCTCCGGCCTCGGCCGCTCGCCAGCCCTGCGCATCCCTCCTCCCGCTGGTACCCCAGGACAGGGCAGGTCACCGGCCTTGTATGGAGGTGCCACCTCCCGAAACAACTGAGGGGAAGAGGAGGGGCGCAGGGGATGGGAGGGATGGCTGAGCCCCCTCTCGTGCCTTCCTACCACCCCGCGGGCAGCATTGCCGCCCGGGTTGGAGGTGTTTTTGCCCCTGGTCCAGTTTCCCTGGTGGCAGTGAACCCCGCCCCATGTGTCACTGCCCCAGGGTGGTGTTTAGGGCTTCCCATCCCCGCTACCAGGATGCAGCCAAGTCCCAGGCAGGACCCACTGCCTGGTCCCCAAATGTCCCCTGACCCAAGTCCTCGGGGCCAGAGTTGGTCTCTGTTCCCTTTCCACCTCTCACCCCACGCCAAAGGAGCAAAAGCAGAACCAAGGGCTTCCCGTCTCCCAGCCAAAGCCCGTGGTGTGGCTGTGCGGCCCTGAGGGCAGGCTGGCCCAGGTGCCACCAACCCGCAGCTGCCCAGGGTGACTCAGGCTGCTGGCTGCCACCAAGGGCTGGGCACGGGGAGATCCTGGGGGTGTCACATACCTGCGGGATGCTGAGCATCGACCCAGCATGAGACAGTGGAGTGGGCAGGGCAGGCAGAGCACGGGGACAGGGACAGGGATGGGGACAGGGACACAGAGATGGGGACAGGGACACGGACAGGGACAGGGATGGGGAGGAGGACTGGGATGGGGACAGGGATGGGGACAGGGACACGGACAGGGATGGGGGCAGGGGTGGGGACAGGGACAGGGAAGGGGACAGGGACAGGGACTGGGACAGGGACAGGGATGGGGACAGGGACGGGGATGGGGACGGGGATTGGGATGGGGACGGGGATGGGGATGGGGACGGGGATGGGGACAGGGACAAGGACAGGGATGGGGGCAGGGGTGGGGACGGGGATGGGGATGGGGACAGGGACAGGGACAGGGATGGGGGCAGGGACAGGGACAGGGATGGGACGGGGGAGGGATGGGGACAGGTATAGGGAGAGGTATGGGGACGGGGATGGGGATGGTGACAGGGACAGGGATGGGGACAAGGACGGGGACGGGGACGGGGACAGGGACAGGGATGGGGACAGGGATGGGGACAGGGATGGGGGCAGGGGCAGGGATGGGGATGGGGACAGGGACAGGGACAGGAATGGGGACAGGGATGGGCACAGGGACAGGGATGGGGATTGGGATGGGGACAGGGACGGGGACGGGGATGGGGACGGGGATGGGGACAGGGATGGGGACGGGGACGGGGACAGGGACGGGGACGGGGATGGGGACGGGGATGGGGACAGGGACGGGGACGGGGACGGGGACGGGGACAGGGCCGCGGCCGGCCCGGGCGGGCTCCTGGCGCCACCTGGCTGCCGACAGACGCACTGCCAGGGCCGGGGGGCCGGGGGGGGCGGGGTGACCCCCTGGATGCTGGCGGGGACTCCGGGGGGGGAAGGGGGCATTGGGACCCGCTGGGTGCAGAGAAGGGGACCCTGGGAGGACGGGGGGGGGGGGGGCAGTGGGACTCCCGGCTGTGGCCAGTGGGTGCGTGGGGCAGGACCCCGGTGGGTGCCCCCCCTCCTCCCGCGCACCCTGGGACGGCTCCGGCGGGAGCGGGATCCCCCGGGGGCTCCCCCCGAAGGCGGGTTGGGTGGTTTTAACCCCAGGCCCCACCCGCAGCTCCCGTTCCGCCCCCCCTTCCCGTCCCCTTCACCCCGGGACGTGTCCCCGATGTGTCCCCCGGGGGGGGTGACAGCGGCCCCGCGCGGGACCCCGGCCGCTGTGCCGGGACCCCGCCCCGCGGGGTGCGGGGATGCCCGAGACCCCCCCCCGCCCCGCTCCTCCCCTCGGGCGGCTGCACCACGACACGCGGGACTCCGTGTCCCACCACCAGCCCACGCGTCCCCCGGGCTGCGCCCCCCCCTCCCCCGGCAGCCGGGACCCCCCCCGCGGCGGCAGCGGGACGGGGCGAGGGACAGCGCGGTGCCCTGGGCCGGGGGGGCCGGGAGGGGCCGGACCTGCCCGCTAGAGGGCAGCGGGAGCCCAGGAATTGGGGTCCCCGGGCGGGACCCACATCCTGCACCCCTCCAGCCACCACCCTGCCTTGCACCCCCCCACCCTTCATCCTGCACCCTCCATCCTGCCCTGCACCCCCCCATCCTGCACCCCCCCCACCTCTCCTCCCAAACCTCCACCCCACACCTCTTCCCCCCATCCCCTTCCACCCCTCTCCACCCCCCCGCCTGCCCCGCCCCCCCCCCCCCCCCCCCCGCCCCGGCCTTTCTTCCAGCTCCTCTCCGGCTCCCACCCAGGACCAGCACTCCCGGGTTCCTGCTACGCCACCCAGGCATCCCTTCGTGCCTCAGTTTCCCCAGGGAACATACCCCACCAACCCTCACAGGTGACTTCTGGCACCCCCCGGCACCCCCGTCCTGCTCCCCTTGGAAGGGACCTGCCCCTTGGGGTGCTACCTGGGCCGGGAATTTAACCCTTGCCCTCCTGAAGCCAGTAGCATCCCACTAACGCAGCAGCCTTGACATGCTGACCTGCCCCGGCACCCCCCTGCATCCCGGAGCCTCCCATCCATCCCTAGGGACCACTGGTGTCACCGTGGCAACCAGTGATGGTCAGCAGCCGGTGACCTGGGTGCCCTGGAGGGTGCCCTGGCCCTGGCCGGGGTCACCGGGGTCAATCAATCTCATTGCTATGCACAGAGCCCTTCATTACCGCCAGCGCTGGTAACGAGTGCCAGGGCTGGCAAAGCACAGGGAAGGGAGAGAAAAAGGGACAAAATGAGGGGGAAAAAATTATATAAAAGCAACTCAAACAATTTTGTTTCAAAAGCCTGCCCCAGTTCCCCTCCAGTCCCCTCCCAGCTCCTGCCCCATTAGGGGACCCCTGAGATGGGTCCCTCCAGAGCTCTGCAGGGATCTTGGGGCAGAGGGGCTGCGGGGGTCCTGGGGCCAGACAGGGACGTGCCTGGGTGCGTGCCCCCGGGCAGGGTGGGGGTCTGGGTGCCCAGGGTCAGGCCAAGGGAGCGGGGCAGCCGTGCTGCCTGGTACACCGGCATCTGGGGGCTGCCGGTTCCCGAAACCCCCTGCCCACACGGGTGAGCCCACTCCCGCCGGCGTTACCACATCCTACCGGAGAGCGTCAGCAAGCGGCTGCGGGAAGGGGCAGGGGAGGGGGGGGACTTTGCTGCACCCCACCAGCCTGCTCCTGCCCTGTCCCAGGGAGGGGGGGTGGGCAGGCAGCCATGTCCCCCCCAGCAATGGGGCAACCACCCTGGGGAGGGCTCAGGGGACCCTGCATGCTGAAGAGGCAAGCTGATGGCAGCCTTCCTCCGCCCCCCCCCACCCCCCACCCCCTGTTGCTCTGAGCCTTCCTCACCCTCCTGCCGTTCATGTCCAGCCCTGGGCCAGGAGCCGCGGCTGCGGGGCCTCCTGGCCTGGCTGAGGCCCAGCAGACTCATCTCCCCTGTGGGATCCCTGCCCGCAGCTCCTGCCTGCCCTGCCTGGGCACTCGGCCGGGTTCGATCGGCTGTGCCGGCTGGCCCTGGCTCCCGGCTGTGCTGGGATGAGTCTGGACAGCAGAGCCCTCTCCCAGGCAGGGGGGTGGGGATGGGACACCGAAATCTTCCCCAAAATGGGGTCCTGCTCCTCGGGAGCACCCCAGCCTGGCAGGGCAGAATGGGGCATCTTTGGAGGCTGTCCCAGAGGGCAACCGGGTGGGAACCCCGACTTCTTGTGCAGCCTCTCATCTCGAGATGCTCTGTGGCGCGTGGGTGCAGCCGCCCCCAGGGTGCAGCCACCCCTGGATGAGGTCTCAGCCAAAAAAGCCACCAGGTCCCAGCACAGGCCTCTCAGAGTGGCCGGGCCCTGCGCTGCCACCTCCTGACCCCCCAAACCGAACCCCCAAGGGACAGCCCAGAGCCTGGGGGGCAGGGGGGGAATTGGCTTTGGGGAGGGGGCAGCGGCTGTCCCTGGAGCTTTGCTGCTGCCCACCGTGCCCCCACCCAGCTCCCCGCTGCTCCGGGCTGGGGCTGGGGCTGGAGCCTGCGGAGGACAGACACGGTGTCTCCAGCACACAACCACACTCATCTCGGAGAGGGGGGCTGCTGGGAAAAGGCTCCCCCCCCCCCGGCCTCTGCCGGGCCGCCCGCAGGCAGGGGCATTGCCAGGATTTACCGGTACTGGGTTGACAGCATCGTCTCGGGGTCTTCCCGATTCCTCTGGAGCCTCCCCAGAGAGGCATCAGCTCTGAGCCCATTGGGGGACCCGTGTCATCCCAGTCACTCGATGCTCCTGGGGACCCCTCCATCCCTCCGCTAAGGCATGATGGACCAGCAGGGTGAGAGCTGGGTGCCAGCAGTTGCTTCTTCCCCCCTTAACATCGCCCCAAGTTCCCATTTTGGCTCCAGCCCCAACAGGGACCTTGGGGACCCTCCTTGGGGCCAGTGGTGCCGGGATGCTCCTGCGCCTGCTCCCCCCCCGGCCCAGCATCCCGCCTGGAGCCGCACGTGAATGGCAACGAAGGCAGATTGTAGCTGACGGCTGGAAGATGGATTTATTGCAATGATGCAAAAATTAGTTTATAGAATATATATAAATAAAGATTTCCTTCCCTGATGGGCGAACTCAGCACAGCAGCAGCTCTTCTGGCAGTATTTATTAATCACCCTAGCACACTGCTTGTGCAGCGGCAACTATTTCCCTGGGTGAATAGGGCTGGCAGTGCCCTGAGAGGGGGCAAAAAATCCTCAATTTTAGCTCTCTCCTCAGCCCGGTACCATTCATTGCTGCTGTGAACAGGCCTGGCCACAAACCAGGGCAGCCTGGCAGAGCAGGGCCTCCCCTCACCCCAAAATCAGCTGGAAGAGAGGCATCCTGCTAGTTAAACATGGGGAAACTGAGGCACAGATGCAGCGTGACTTCTCTGAAGCCAAAGAGAACCAAAGGGAGGATACGGGAGCCTGTGCTGGCTGGAGTCTAAAACAGGGGTGTGCTTTCTCTTAGATTTGGGAGGAGGAGGCAGGTGTCCTGGTGGGGACTCTCATTTGCCAGACCCCCTGCTCCTACCCAAGGAGACACGCTGCCTCCCATCCCCCTGCTTTGTTGGAAAAAAGGGAAACCCCCCGCCCCAGGATGGCTGCACCCAGCTCCTGAGCACCATTACCCCATCCCACAGGGGACCGGGGCACGGAGGAGCTGCGGCGGGGTGGCAGCGGGGGCTGCCGGGTCCTTTGGCCGCCCCGCGGGGCGCCGGGTGCAGGCTGCTGCTCTCTGTGTCTCCTTGTTGTGCGGTCGATCCCCAGACAGACTCCTCGCCTTGCTGCGTGTGCTCTTTCGAGCCCATTGATTTCCCTGAGTAAGTGAGTTTGTATGGATCATGCAGCATGCAGCCCGGGCTGCCCAGTGGTGCAGCAGCCGGCGGGGGGGAGGGCGTGTGAGGGAGGGGGAGCTGGGGAGAGAGCAGAGCCGATCAATATGGACAGTGTGAAGTGAATTAATGGAAGACGTAGAGGCTGGCTGACAGCGCTGCCGAGGCCGGGCTGCCCTTCGGGGGCTGCTTGAAGGCAGCTGGCGATGCTGCGAGGGGTCCCCGGGGACCCTGGCTCCGATCCTGCCCGGGGGCCAGGGGACACCAGCGGGACAGGGAACGGACGTGGGGACCTTGTGGCTTCAGAGCTTCTCCCCAACAAGAGATTTGGGACACTCTGGTTCCTGACACGGCCCCGTGCACCTGAGCCCCAGCTCTGCCAGTGCAGCACCATGCCAGGGGCACCGTGGGGTGCCCAGCTCTGCGAGAACATCTGTAGCCACTTTCCCTAGAGCCAGGCATCTTGGGGTTTAAAAAAATGATATTTTCTTGTGGCAAAGAAAAAGCTTTCAGGGAGGTTGTTTGGTCAGGATTTTCATGAAAACGGTGGGGTGTGTTGAAAATAAAAGAAGGAGAGAAAAATCCCCAGCTTCTGATTAAAATCTGTTGACTTGTCTTTCAAGAGGGCTCCCCATACCCAGAGTGGCCGGGCGTAACCAGGACCCTGCCTACAACCAGCTTGGCACAAGCACAAAGGTTTCCAATGTCTCATTTGCCTTTGCAGAGCATTTGGTGGTGAGCTCAAAAAACAAGCCAAGCCTCAAAAATGCCCCCCCAAAATGCTTCCCTTGGCACCGAGGGGCCAGGAGCAGCAGCAGCTGCTAGCACTGGCATTTCTCTTTCATAGGTCTCAGGTGCAGGTGGGTGATTTCTGTTACTGGTAATGGAAGTTAAACGGAACCACCTGCAGAGCACATGGTTAGTGCAGAAATCTCCCAAACTCCACCCAAGATGAGACAATATGCAGCCCCTGCCACTGGCTGAGGATTGTTGGGGTCTTAGCACAATTACTCTTCCTCCTTCTGGCATGTCGTTGCTGGGATTGATATAGAGGAGGCAACCTTGGCTGGTATCGTTAGGTTTCAGTGTTAACGCACTTAGGCAGTGGAAGAATTCCCACCAATACGGACTCAGGTAGAAGTTGTCTGGCTCATTTTGCTCAGGCTGCACAGCAAGGGGCTTGGGGAGGTACCACAGCCACCTATGAAAGTGGCTCCAGGTCCTGGCACTTCTTTTTCCCTTTTATAATGGGAACAAAGCAGGTGAGTTGGGCTCAGGGGAGCATTAGCAGGGCCTGTTTGTAAACTTGCTTCAGCTGGGACCAGGGGTGCTTGAGGAAAGGGACGGTGTCTTGAGGGCAAGGCATTGGGTCTGGTAATTCACGAGGTGGGATGGGATTCGTTACGGCGATGCCAAAATGTGTAGTGCTGGGCAAGGTTGCTCTCAGGAGGTTTTTCCCCAGGGAGGGGATTAAAGCCAGTGAGGGCTGCAGGGAGGTGATTGCCATTTCTGGGGCTTTTAGAGCTTTCCTCCCCCTTAGTGTTGAAGCAGGAGGAAAAGCTATTGCTATTGATGCTTTGGGAGCCGGACTGGAAATGCACCCTGGGGCTTTCCATGGCACCTGGGGGTCCTGGGTGCTTTGGCACAGGAGGTGCAGCTCCCCAGGGGGTTGCCTAAGGGCAGGGGCTGGCAGGGTGCTGAGGTCCCCCCATGCCTGTCCCCAAGCTCATGGTGTCGTGCGTGGGGAGTTGCTGGGTGGGGGCTGGAGTGGCTTCAGGTGCTGCCTGGTCCTGTGCTCCACTTGCAGCCTGGACACTGTCAGGTCCCAGGAACTGGAGGGATGGAAAATCCTGTTGAGCAGGTGGGTTGATGGAGCACGACCTGCTTTTTGCACGCTTTGCCCACCGCTAGTGTGAGCGTGTGTGTGCACGTGGGGAGGCTGCCCTCGGGGATGCTATGGTTGTGTTGAGGAGGGGAAAGCTGTGTCAATGGTGGAGCTGCAGAGCAGGGAAGATGTTGCTGAGTGGCGAAGGCAGAAGCTGTGGCCTGGAGGTGGGCACCCGCGTATCCATCACGAACTACGCAACAAGGACACAGTGCAAAGAGGATGCGATGGATGAAGAAGGGTGTCACCATCAGCCCAGTGTCACGTCCTGCACGGTGCCTGGCGCGCAAGACCTGAGGGCAAGCAGCTCCTCTGGGCCCAGCACTGGGTACCATGAGGCAGTTGGACCTGGGGAGGGGGAGGAAGAGGTGTGCTGGCCCTTTAAGAGAATAATTTCGGAGCTGGCCTACTGAGTTATTGATTGGCGCTATGGTAACGTATATTAGATTATGTATGGCTGGAAATGTGTTGTGGACTGGGAGGCTTGTTTGGGAAGCCAGCACTCTTCTTCTTGTAAACCAGCTCCCCACAGAGGGTTTGGGTTGTGAAGGGTCCGCAGCGCGTCAGCTCAACCGGAGCTGAGGACGGGCAGCACTCGATGCACGTGTGAGACCTTGGGATCCTGTGCTCTGGGGCATGGCTGGGGGCATCTTTGGGTCAAAGCGATGGATGCTGAAGGGTTTTTGTTCAAAAGGGCATTATCAGATGGATGGGAATACCTGTGGAATTAGTCAAAAGTGGGGAAAACCCCGCAGCTGGCCCCTTTCCTTCCAAACCAGCCACCGGTGACTCCTACCTCCTGTCTTCCTTGGAAAAGATGAAATGCCTGGGGAAGGGCCCAGCCCGGTTCAAACTGTCCAGGTAGAAGGTCTGGGTTCACCCCAGCCTCCCTAGCCCATCTACCAGGGCTTTGGCTTTGGTTTATTTGCATGAGGTGGCAAAACACAATTCTTTTCCTATTGCTATGGCACAGAAGGGGCAAGCGGGCTCTGAGGGAGGCGGGTTTACCAAAAAACCTCCTTTGCTGCTTGCAGTCTGGGTCGCTCCAAGCCCTGCAGCTCCATGTCTCAGATGCACTCTTAGCTTGCAGGGGAGACTCCTTCCAGGCCCACCCCATGAGTCTGGGCAGACCCATGGGAACAAGACAAGGGGCTGAGGTTCAACCCATGCTCTCCCCTGGGAGTGCCGAGGGGGAGCAGCTCCTGTTTGGGCAGATAAAGCCCCCAAATCCCAGCAAAAGCCCTCCATGCCCATTCCCTTGCCGGCAAGTTGGTCAGACAGGACACGGCTTATCCTGCTCCTGCTGGACGGTCCTCTCCAGAAGGAGAACCCGGAGGTGTGAGGACCCCAATGCACAACGGGGCTGGGAGATGAAGGTGCCATATTGATCCCGGCCTCTTGCCGTCACCTTTCGGCGCTGACCGTGGCCAGCCGCAGGGCAGCTTGGGGAGGCAACGGACCGTGCTGCCGTGCTTAGAGCACAGTCGGGGGTATTGTGCCGGACTAATTGGGCTTAGAAAATGAGAGGCTTTGCAATCGTTTAAAAGCTGGGAGGGAGGGGAAAGCAATGGGGAGAGGCAGCTGCTGGAGGAGCAGAGGGAAGGAGGGATCAGCCCAGGGGAGAGTCACAGAGCTGCTGGGGGGTAGGATGTAGTTCAGGGTGTCCCCACAGCAGCTTTGGTGTTGGGTGGGAACTGTGCCTGCTCCCCTGTTTTTCCACTCCCAGCTGCCCTGGAGACACCCCTTTGCCCTGGGGCCACCCTGACTGCTGGACCCGGGGGAGGAGCAGCCCTGCGAGGGGCCCTGCCGGCGTGGGGGTCCCTGACCGTCCCTGCCACCCTTCTGCCACCGCCAGACGCTGTGTCCAGGGTCAGGCCAGCAAACCCAGGCAGGGTCAGGGATGCAACGGGGACGGTGAGCAAAGGGAAGGGGACAGGACCCTCGGGGCAGGAGGTGGTGTCTGTGCACAGTGCTGGGGCAGTGGGAGACTGGCTAGAGATGGGACAGGGGAGTTTGGCGGGGGGAAACAAGGCTATTTCTTGCATCTTGCAGGGCTGCCTTCTGCATCTGACACCAGTGCTCACAGCTGGTGATGCAGCGCTGAGATGGGGATCTCTGGGTCCGGCAGCCACCAGGTATTGAGATGTTTCACTCCAGACAATTATCAGCAACTGCTCCAGTGTTAAATACACCATCTTCTCCTCCTTCACCTTCCTTTTTTTTTTTCTTTTTCCTCCCAATGTAACATAAAATCCTATCGATCGCTCAGCCGGGCGCTCTGAGTGTGCGTGCAATGGGAGGGGATGGATCCAGCCATCAGGGCTGCCCAAAACGCCAGTGGCTGAAGCACCTGCGCCACCTCCATCCCGGCTGCCCAACGGCATCTCCCAACTCTCTGCGGGACAGACAGGGATGGGATTGAGCTTGAGTCAGACCCATCGAGCCTGAAACGTTGGCCCTGCGACCACAGGGCTGGCCTGGGAGCCGCTGGTCTTTGAGCTCCAGGCTGGTGCTGAGGTCGTGGGGAGTCCTGAGCTGCTTTGGAAGGTGAAGCTGCTTGGAAAGGGATTGCCTACAGCCAGGTTTTTAAAGGGTTTGGTTTTTAAAGCTTCAGGTCCTGAATTTTGGGAGGTTTTTAAGTGCATTTCTGGCTTTCTCCTACACAGGGAATCGCCCAAGTAGTTGCTTGAAGGGCTGGAAACCCTGGGCAAGCACCTCCACGGGTTTTGTGAGCTCAGAGAGCTGGGGTGGGGGTCTTGGGTACAACAACCGGTGCCGGGGTGTGTGTGAAACCCCCAGTTCCCAGTTCCTGCTCCTCACTGCACTGGTGGCTCTGGAGGCTCTGGGTGAGTCTTTCTGAACTCCAAACACTTGTGCGCAGTGGTGATCCCCGCTTGTCCCCCTTTTTTTCTTTTTTTTTTTTTTTCTTGTGTTAGTTCTCGTTCCTGCATCCTGGCCAGCTCTGAGGGCTGAATGAATTAAAACAAACTGGAAAGTGAAACACAATGAGAAAAACCCCATCCCTGTCCCCCTTGGATAAGCATATGCAAACACCTGTGGGTGCGCACAGATGCTGTGTCCCAAATCCTCACGGGTCCTGGGAAATGGTGTGTGGTTTGGACTGGGGTTTTTTTGGTTTTGTTGGGGATTGTTTTTCCCTTCCCACTGGCTTGAGGTGCCACAGGGAAGGGTGCCTGGAGCCAGAGCCAGGAGTGGGCCTGGCAGTGCCAGATCTCCTCCGTGGGCAGCAGGTATTGCTTGGGCCAGGGGAGAGGAGAGGGCTGAGCCGGGGTGATGGATGGAGGAAGGTGATAGCGCTTGGCTCCCCCGCACATCTCCGATATTCAGCTTGGAGCACTTGCCAATCAATTAAGGCAACGCGCTCGGACTCTTTCAGATCTATTTAAAGAGTCTGGCTGCCTGGCCCTTGAAAGGGAGAAGCTGCTAATAACCCCCCTCCCCTCCACCCCTCCCCTGCCCCTCGCTCCCCCTCTCCCGGGAGGCACCAGTGGAGCAGGAGGGGAGGGATCCCCACCAAGGTCAGCTCCCCTTCCCTCTGCCATGGGGACGTGCCAGCCTTTCCCTGATGTCCCCAGGGGTGCAGCCCTGCTCAGTCCCTCCTGGGCCAGTGACAACCGCAACATCATCCTTTAGCTCCAGTCCCTGAACTTCAGGAGAGCGTCGCTGCTCAGGTGCCCTGTGGGCATGGAGGGGCTGCTGAGGGTCCAGCCCGGGTGCAGCCAGGGTTGCAGCTCTGAGAGCAGGGAGGACCCGCTCTGGCTGATGGGACCCAGTGGCAGGGACAGGAGGGGTCCTTCTGGTGACCCTCTCCATGGGAGAGGTGGTCAACACCTGAGACCCACTGGGGCTAATCCTGCCTGAGGACCTTCTGGAAGGGAGAGAAGCCTGGGGGCTGCTGGCTATGACTGCCAGGGCACAGACACAGCCCCAACTTTGGCCATTGGCACAATGAATGCGGTGGTCTCGGGGATGGCGGTGGTGTGGGGCAGCTCTGGATCTGGCCTCAGCTGGGCAGCGGGTGCAGGCAGGTGAGAAGGCTCCAAAAGCACCCAGCTTCAGGGATTTCTGGAGAAGCTGCCTTTTTTTTTTTCTTTTTTTTTTTTTGTTTCTTTTTCCTTTTTTTTGTCCTGCTGAGAGGAGCTAGCAGCTCTAGACCCAGCAGGGTGTTAGGGAGAACAAACGGGCCAGAGTGAAGAGGGAGAAGCCCTGCTCAGGCTGTATTTGTCAAGATCCATATTGGCACGTGGCCCATTCCTCAGCAGCCCATTAGACCTGGGAATAGAAACAGGTGAATGCTGGCAGGGGGGAGAGGGAGTGAGGAAGAGGAGGGGGAAGGAGAGGTAAGGGGTGCTCAGGGGCATCCCCTGTGGCATCGGTGCAGGGCTGAGCTGGATCTGTCCCCTGTGGAGGTACAAGCATGTGCCAGGGGGTTGCAAGGACACCCCCCTGCTCACCAAACACAGCGGTGCCACCACACTGGAGCAGCCTCCATCCATTCATCCCACGTCTCAAAGAGCCACTGAGACATGGGGACTGACACGGGCCCTGGCCGGGGACCTCCTGGGCTGATGAGGTTTGAAGTGAGACCGTTTCTGCAGCGCTGGCACACAGGATGCGGCCCCAGCCTGGGAAGGCAGTGCTCCTCCTCCACCCCGGCACCCAGAGCTGGTGGCACCGGCGCTGCCGATGCCGGGAGGCAGCTGGGGAACCCGCAGCGGGCGCCAGCCGGGCTGTGCCCCCGCTGCCAGGACAGGAGGGAGGTGACGGTCCTCCCAGCTCCCTGCGGCAGCGCATGGAGCAGTGCTGGGGCTGCCATCGAGCTGACCTTGGTGGCATAAATGAGAGGGGAGCGGGAGGAGGGAGGTGAAGTGGGGGATGTGGGGTGCCCTGGTAGCGTTCGTATGGGTTTTCAGCCTGGGAGCAGTTGGAGAGGAGGAGGCAGGGCGGTGCCTGTTGACTGTGCTGAGCACCCAACCTTCCCGGGAGCAGGGTGCTCTGTCCCAGGGTCTCCTTTCTCATTTGCCCACCCTGGGGAGAGGGGTACAAACCTTAACCTCCCAGGGGAGAAGGGCCAGTGGGGCCATTCGCCTGCCGCTCAACAGTTTGGGGACAAACGCAGCTGTGGGGACAAGAGCAAAGGGGGCTTTAAATGCTCCTTTTTGGCTCCGGGGCAGACGCGTCCTGGGGGAGTCACCCATGGCCTCATGGGTTCAGTGTCCCTGGTGGGGGCAGAGACCTGCACCCAGCAGCCTTCAGGGAGCTCCGGCCTTCCATCGCGCTCCTCGGCACCGCGCCCCAGCTCTCCTCTGCTGATCCCCTCATTAGCTGCAACACGGAAAGTGTTTTGAAACCTTTGCAGAGGGGTCCCTGCCCGCCCCCCCCCCCATACCCCCCCCCTCCGGCCACTTTTCCCGTCACGCTCATTAGAGCCCTGAGTAGCAATCAGGCGGAGATGAAAGCCAGCTGGGGATACATTACAACACCTTGGAAAGGGATGAAAGGGCCTCTTTAGTCCTAACAAACCTCTCGAAGCCGAAATGCATATGGACGTAAGCCTCGCGCACGCTGCCTTTCATCTCAATTTTCGCTTTTTGGGGTCTTTGGCTCTTTGCTCCCGCAGCGGGGCATGGCCATCCCAGTGACACCGTGTGTGTGACCAGTGTGGTGGCCTCGGGTCCCCAGGGATGGGTGGCACAGGATGCTGGACATGCTGGAAAGATATAAGGAGGTTTTAGGGTTTTGGCTTTGCCCATCTGTCCCCTCCAATATCTGAGGACTGAAAGGACGACCCAAAACATCACCGGCCAGAAGGAGCCTCCATGGACACCTCTGGGTGCAGTGTTGGTCCCGTCTCGGCTCCAGGAATGGGTCCCACTGAGGGGGGGTGGCAGGATCAGGCCCTCGCTGGGTTGCGCTGTGCAATAGATTTTAAATTTAGAAATTGTTCAGATTTGTACTTTGAAAAAAATCCATGGGGCATTAAATATTTACAGAAAATCAGCAGCTGTGTAAATAATAGAAAAATCCAATATTCTGCAAGTGGACCGGTTTTCAATAAATTTGAAAATTTTATGATATTGTTATTATTATTTATTGCCTATTTTATTTGTCAGTGTCTCTTTTCACAGGCCGCATAGATCTGGGTGTTTGACCACCTCGTGCCAACCAAGCGTCTGAACTTTCCCTGCCAAGAGCTGTTGGCTTTGCCCCAGTGGCACCACTGCCCGCTGAGAACTGGCCTGCTCACCACACTGATGGCCGATACCCAGGAATAAGCGTCAGGGCAAGGTTTCCTCTGCCATGCCCTGCCCCGCCAGCGGTGCCCGTCCCGGCACGGTCCGGCGGCAGCGGGACGCGGTGGCGTGGCACTGGGAGGTCCCGACGGGGCCGAGGGCGCAGTGGGAGCCCTGCAGGGGTGGAGGGCTGCGGAGGGTGACAGCGACGTAGCACCTACTCTAATGGGATCCTCTCCACAAGTAATTAAGCCTCGGCTAATGCTAACCGTAATGTGATGTATGTATGCCTTTAACTAATCATTTATTAGCCTCGTTGATGGTTTGTCAATATTAATTCATTTATTTAAACAACTCCGAGCTGTAATGAAGATGTTTGCTTTAAGGGGGGAAAAAAGAGATGGAGCTGCCAGGAGATTTTTTTGTTGACTCGATGGATGTCGCCCTGCCCTGGGTGATGGGGCTGCGGTGGGATGAGGAGCTGCTGCCACATCTCATCCCCAGGGTGTGTGGGGAGATGCCGCGGTGAATGCGGGTGTAACTGGGGACCAGAGGGAGCTCAGGGCTTCCCACACCACCCAGGCGAGCAGGATCATGCCCTACTCCATGCGCCTGGGGTGATGGGAGCATCCCGGGGGGATGCCGGGCTCCAGCACAGCCTGCTGCGCCGGCTCGTGTTGGAGCAGCTCCAATGCCAAGTGGCTCCAGCTCTGCCACCGGCGCAACTTTGTTCGGAAGAATTTCCTTCGGTTTGACCTTAAAATGTTCAAGCCGCTCCTCAAAGCCTGAAATCAAACCCAAATGCTCTGCCCAACCCAGAACAATTGGTTTTTGCTTGACTTTCGATTTACTAACGATTTTGAACTGGTTTTTGTTTCAAATCAAATTACTTCTATTTAATTTTTTTGAGGTGGGGAATGGGAAATTGTCAATAAACTGAAAAAAAAAGTATTTTTGGTCCTGTTTGATAAGCCCAGGTTGGATCAGATTTGATCCTTCTTCTGTACCCTTTGGGTGTTAAAGCAGGTGGGATGCACGAGAGGGAATGGCCTCTTCCAGGGAGCATCCCCAGAGCAGCTGACTCCTGCCCTGGGGCCGTGCTGAGCAGATCCTGAAACAGGGCCTTTGGCCAGACATTGGATCAGCTGCTTCCAGCTCTCCTTGGTAGCTTCTTAATATCAACTAGATCATGGTATTAAAGTTAACTTTCTCTTAAACAGACTTAATTAGCATCCTTCAGACAAACATAAATTAATGCTGGGTTGCTCTGGAGGATGCGGAGTTTCCCCTTGATCAATTGCCAGCCCTGGCTCCAGATAAACTCCTCAGAAAGCCAGGTCTCGCTTTCGGTCGTCCGTGATGTTGCACCCAGCAGCTGGTGAGCTGGCAGCATCCCTGTGTCCTTGGCGGTCGGCCCTGCTCCAGGCTGTGGGCACAGAGATGTGGCTCTGGATGTCACCACAGCCATGTATGACCATCCACCACCATCCATGACCACACATGACCATGCATGATCATGTACAACCATTTATTACCGTGCTCAACTGTGGGTGACCACACATGACTGCTCACCACCATGCACGACCGTGGAAGACCATACATGACCATGCATGACTGTGAAATGACCACACATCACCGCACACGACCACCACACATGCAGCCACTCTGCCCCAGCTATTCCCTCAGCCCGCCAGCTGCACGGATTCCCTTGTTGGGTTGGTGTCTTGGCAGTGCATGGTTATGGGTGGTTTGCTTCCCATGAATGTGCTTCTTGGCCCTGACCACCCTTGCAGTGCCTACAGCATCTTGCCATTGCAGGGTGACGTATCAGTGTAGAAAGACCTTCTCCTGCATGGGTTGATCCTGCTACCTGCTCTTTTCCTTTGATGCCCTTCATTCTATATGAGAAGGGCCAGAAAGAGTTCTTTCCCTCATTTCCTTCTCCAGGGAAAAACAGGGGAAAAAAGGATGAAGATTTGGTGGGAGGTCAAAGAAACCTGGGGGTGAAAGTCACTGTCTTTTGGGAAGCTGCTGAAGGACTTCCGGCACAGCAGGAACCCGCATGGATCCCCCAGGAAATGGGAATGGAAGAAACCAGATTAATTTATAATCAATGCTTATAAATATCTGAAGGGTGGGTGTCAAGGGGATGGGGCCAGACTCTTTTCAGCGGTGCCCAACGACAGGACAAGGGGCAATGGGCACAAATTGGAGCACAGGACGTTCCACCTGATTACGAGGAAAAACTCCTTTCCTGTGAGGGTGCCAGAGCAGTGGGACAGGCTGCCCAGAGAGGCTGCGGAGTCTCCTTCCCTGGAGACATTCAAACCCTGCCTGGACGCGGTGCTGTGCCCCCTGCTCTGGGTGGGCCTGCTGGAGCAGGGGGGTTGGACGGGGGGATCTCCAGAGGTCCCTTCCGACCCCGCCGTTCTGGGATTCTGTGGTTCTGTAATTCAGCTTGAACAGGTGGTGGCATTTGCGCGTTTTGATAAAAGCAACACCCAGAGCTGCTTGAGCCCTCGTCTTCAGTTGCCTCCAGTGTGGAAACCTGCAGGAAAAGGAGCGGGGAAGATGCTTGCCTCTGCAGGCAGGGAAACCAAGGCATGGAGAATTTGATGGCCTTTTTGGGGTGCAGCGCCCATCCCAGCCGCCAAAGTCCTTGAGCAAGAGGCTGAGAGTCTTGAAAGTCACCCATACTGGAGCAGGATTTCCCTTTGGGATTCACGAAGTGCTGTGCACAGAGCAGCTCTGAGGCTGTATGCCACTCAGCATCACCCGACGAAGCAGCGAGGGGGAGGCAACGGGGGGCTAAAGGGCCCATGGCCATGGGAGACACGGTGCCTGGGTCCCCATAGGGTGTCAGGCAGGCAGGGACCGAGGGACCCCATGCCAGCCACAGATAGAGGGATGAACCAGAGAGCAGGCAGGAGGAAGCACGGGGCAGCCGGAGGCGGGGGAGCTGCCCAGCCTGACACAGGGTCACGGAGCCGGGAGCGTTGCGAGGTGCCGAAGGGATCAATAGCAATTCTAATATCATACGAGTCAATTTTGACCTGTCATGGGCAGCTCGGCAGGCTGACTCCAGAGCTGCAGGACCTGATAAATGGGCACTCAAAACCATATTTATAGCAAGAAAAAGCTCATAAAATTGAAACAAGGGCAGAGCGCGGGAAGGAGGCTACAGCCTGGCCGTGATGCTGACCGCAGGAAGGGGAAAGGCAGGATGGACAGTGCAAATGTGAGTGGGAAGCTGCCCACGCTGGGGGGCTGTTTAGGGGTTGGGATTTGGTGCCGGATGGGTTGCAGGTTGGAGACACAGCCCACGGGGCAGGGGAGCACCAAATGATGTCCTGGCTGGGGGCCAGGGGTGAGCATAGGGGGATGTGGCTGTGCATGGGCAGGGTTTAGGTGCTAACCTCAGCAAAATTCTGCCCCCCAGCCCTCTCCAAGTCCCCACTAGCCACGTGCAGCCCAGACACAGCTGCTGCGGGGGGCAGAGAGCTCTGGGTCCAACCCAAGTCCCACAGTGGGTTCCTGACCTATTTCTGCGGGACACACATGGGGAAAGTGGCTTTCCTCCCTTATTGCCCCCAGGGCAAGCGGGACCTGCAGCCGCTTGTCCCTGCTCCCTGCTGAGAGTGGCTGCCAGGAAAGCAGCTCCCCCGTCCCATCCCTCCTGCCTCCCTGGCCCCCAACGGCAAACCCTGCCCCGCATTTCCAGGAGCTGTAATTTTCCTCCAGGCCTTGATGTGGAAAGATATTTATGAGAAGAATTAAGGAAAATAAAAAGAGGGGGGGAGATGGACCTGTGCAGGGGCAAGGAGTGGAGGAAGCCCCTGCCCTGCCCACCAGCACCTGGACAGGCGAAGTGATGTTGGCTCCTCTGTGCCCCAAAAACTTGTGTCCACCCTCCCCTTTCCCAGCCAGAAGGACACCCCGGGGTGGCCCCTCTTGCAGGAACATGGTCAGGAGAGGCGTGAAGGTCCATGGTCCCCATGTGGTTTCCCTGTACTGATTTACTTCTTCATCCCTCTCCTCCTTTCTCATCATCCTTCCCCCTGTTTCAAACCCCACACAGTGCCGGAACACGTTCCCCTTCTCCACCTCTTTTGGCACTTCCCTGCTGCAAATCCTCCCCCAAATATCGCTCCCAAATAGCCCTCCCAGGAGGGCTGAGCCTTGCTTAGCCCCCCCGGGGGTGGGCAGGGTGGAGCAGGGGGAGGTGAGCACCCCTCCATCCTCCCTGCAGCTCCCTGGCCCTTGCAGGTGCCTGCGGGCACTCAAGGAAAAGCAAACGGCCCCAGACACGGGGCATCCCAATGGTTTATTCCTGCCGCTCATGTGGCATTATCTGGGCTGTTGGCCAAGTGCGGTGGCTTTGTTGGGTCTGGAGCCCACCGTGCCCACGTGTAACAGGTGTGATGAGTTGGCTGGTCTCAGCTTGAGTCTTCTGGGAAGGATCTGTGGAGGAGGATTTGAGAGGAGGAGAGAAGGTTCTGAGGGAAGGTGTGAACATGAACAGGGCTCGAATTTGGGGCCCTAGGTCCTCCCATAGCTGAGACTGATGCCTCTCAGCTGTGCTTTTTGTCCCAGGTCCTCCATGTGCCTTGTGCTTGGCATTTTCTGGACACTCAAGGCTGGCACTAGGGTGGGTCTGCCAGGAAAGGGGGGGTCCTGGAGTTTTGCCTCCCTTTAGAGCAA
Organism: Morus bassanus; assembly: GCA_031468815.1. NCBI lineage: Eukaryota > Metazoa > Chordata > Aves > Suliformes > Sulidae > Morus > Morus bassanus. The sequence continues at coordinate 1,354,257 of CM062593.1, forward strand.
TAGAAGGGACAGGAAAACACCCACCCACAGATTTCTCCCTCTTCTTGCTATTTTCTTCCCCTCTCCCCAAGATCTTCTGCACTCCCCTGCACAGCAAATACAGTGTCCCAATAACGCCGGGATCAATGCAACCCGAGCCAGTCACCTCGGGAGGGACCCTGCTGGAAACCAATGCTGGAAACCTGCTGCTTGCCCCTTCTCTTCCTCCTCATCCTCCTCCCAGCAGCCTCACGCTCACCCCCTGATCCCTCCTGCAGGGCTTGGTGGCAGCCTGGGGTGGCTTTATCTCCCGTCGCCAGCTCTGGTTGTGCGACAGAGCAGTGACTCCCTGTGCTGCTGTTGCATGAACCAAGTCTGCTGGGTCTCAGCTCCAACTGCTGTCTGCAGGGGGGCCATGGGGCGAGGAGTGGGTGCACCCCCGGGCTGGTGCCATGGCTTTGTGAATCCTGGGGAGCTGCTCTCCTGCTCTGTGCCTCAGTTTCCCTTATGGCCTAGGGGGACAACACGTTTTCCTCCCTTATAGCCTGCACTGGCAGCAAGGTGGGACTCTGCTGTGCGGGGACAAAATCCTCCCAGGAATATTCCCAGGGGATTCCCGGTCTGGTGGCTGTGAGCCAAAGTGCTTCACCTGGGGCTGGCCGGGATGGCTGCAGTGAGGTCCGGGCAGGCTTTACATGTGCCGGGAGCCAATCCCAAGCAGGCTGAGTCCAGAAGGAAAAAATAACACAAAAGTCAGAGGGATTTATGGGTGAGATGGCGATCGCCTCACTGCTGCCGCCTTGCTAGCCTGCTCCGGCCTGTGAGGACATCTGAGAGCTCATGTGGGCAGCACCGATTGTGGGAAAGGAATCAACTGTTTGCTCAAGTTTTGCTTCAGGATTTCTTCCAAAATGGGAAATTTTCTGCTTCAAATAGGAGAGGAGGAAGGAAAGAGCAGTATATTGGAACAGGCAATTTCAGTCCTGTCTTCCTCCCTCCCTTCCTAGCAAATCCACTCGTTTCTTTAAGACTTAGGCTCCCAAAGACCTTTGTGCATCTGGGGTATTTTAAGTTAAAAAATGCAACATTGCCCCAAAAAGTTTGTATATGGATTTTTTTTTTAAATAATTCTCTATAGAAAAAATTGGCCTTGACACCTCATTTCTCATCACGTGAGCGAGTTTATCAAGCAGGTCAGTCGGCAGGTATCTCAGCAGGGGTCTTTGCAACACCCTTGCCCCACAGCTGGCACTGCCCAGGAGACACGTGCGAGTCCGAACACAGCCCAGGTCTGCATGAACGCATTTCTGCCTGCAAACTCTGCGCCAGGGAGGAGGTCACTCCACTGCCCGCCTCTCTCAGAGGGGAACGGATAATGGAGGGCTTTGGACCTGGCTTGAATGCTGCTCTGATTGACCAGGGAAGGCTACAAAGAAGAAACAACAGGGCAAGGAGAGATGCTTTTCCCAAGCTCTCTGCTTGTAACTGCCAGGGAAAGGGGTTTCCAAAAGGCAGATGTGAGCTGGGCAACCTTTGGGATGAAGCAACGTGGGGACCATGTTGTAGGACTGGACAGGAGTGTTTGGTCTTGCTCAGGGTGTTTATTGCATTGCAAAAGCCCTCTCCAGTCCTGGAGGGGTAAGACCTGGATGCACAAGAGAAAAATGTCCCATGGGGCTCAAATGCTACACTCCCTTTTGCAAAGGGAGTGCTGGAGCTCTGGTTTTCCCCTCTGGTGAGGATTTCAGGAAAGCATCTGAGCAAAGGCTGGCCATCAGGACCTGACTTCCCTCCTCTCCTCTTGCTGGGTCCCTTGAGGACCTGAGAGAGGCTGCCTGGCTGGGTGGGATATGTAGGATGGCCGCCCCTCTGCCATTGGGCATCAAGAGCCTCACACAGAAACCTGAGTCCCCCAAGAGCTGCCAACGTGCATGTTCCAGCATCCTGTCTTGTCCTGCCATCCTCCCCTCCATATTGCTACTGCAGACACAACCCAAAGGCTTTCAGCAACCCTCGCCCCAATCCCATCTTCATCATGCCCCATGTGCTTTTCTGATGTAAGGGAGGTTGTTTATAGATGGGACAGAAGGAAGGCAGGAAATACCAGTTTGGAGCTGGTATCTGGAGAGCCACCACTATGGTGGGAGATGAACTAATGACCAGCATCTCCTGGTCCTGAATGGAGCAGAACAGCTTCTGGGTGTCCCTTGTTGCTGTGCTGATAGGGACTTTTGAGCCTTTGCATTGTGGTGGTGGGCAGCTCCCTGTCACCAGTGACACTGTGTCCACCACCAGCTGCACCACCTCTTGCTTAAAGGGTCTTTGCCAGCATCAGCCTGGTACCAACACCCCAAGCACTCAGCACCACAGCAGCAGCTCCTGTCCCCAAGGATGGACACAAAAAGCCCAAGGCAAACAAAGGCCAGGAAGAAACAGTTTCCTGCAGTGGTGAGAAGCTGAGTCAAAGCTCCTGAGTTATGGTGCTCCCACCACTAGGCTGTGGCACATTCCCTTGTGGATGGAGACAGACATGTCCCAGAGGTTCTGCTCCATCTCTTCTGTTCCTTGGCCACCTGGGAGAGCATCTACTTCAGTAGAGACGAGTGCTCAAGCCTGGCCTGTTGGAGACAACCCAACCACTGACAACCCAGGCCTACATCCTCCACGTAGGCCCATTCTCCAGGTCTCCATTGCCTCCATCGTTCATTAGCCTTGGGCCCTACTATGCCAACGTACCTCTGGAGAAACGGGGGCGGTTGCATGGAGAACCCATGCATGGCAAACAACAATGAGCACTGGGAGAGGACACGTCTGCATCTAGCTGCTCTGCCAGGCCTTATCTGGGGGAGGCACATCCGGAGGAAACAAGGAAGAGCTAAAGAGGACATCTGGCTGCTCGAACCCTTGGCCCCCATCGCCATGTACCAGGTGAAGATCCTGGCGTCCTCTTGACTGAAGCTAGGCAGAACGGCTGTGTCTCCGGCCTTCCTATCTCCTTGCAAAGCGTGGCAGTTCCTGAATTGCCCGGCCGCAGCGGGCCCTAATGGCCCAGAGCTGATGTTTTATTGTCGGGTTTAAAAGTGTAATTAGTTCAAGTGTAAACAAAAAAACCTTGCTTAATTAAGAATTTTTAAACAGGGCAGAGAGAGATTCCGGAAACATTAATGAACCCCAGGCAAGCACCATAAAATTGATCGAGGGAAGAGAGACGGCGGGGGACGGGGGAGGGCTGGGATGGGGATGCGTGATGAGAGGGTATTACCACAGAAATCGCCTTCAGTTTACTTTGGCCGCTTAATGCTGGAGTGCATTTGGAAGCCTGTGTTTATGGCGATGAGTCTCCATAGAAATACCTAATGATTTTTTATGCATTAATGGGAACGACGGACAGCGGTAATATATTGTTTAAGGAGACGGAGAGGATCCTTTTAAGGCTGACATGTTATAGATCAAGAGTGATGGGACGGGCCCTGGGTTGAGGCTCCCTGTGCCATGGCCTGTTGGGCCCTGTGCCTTAACAAGGATCAAATGCCAGCCTGTACCTTTAAGAGTCCATAAAGAGAACAAATAAAATCAAAGTGCTGTTTTCCCACCACCCCATCCCTCCCTTCAATGCTCTTTTTGGTTAGTGCCAAGAGAAGCTAAATATATCTGCCTTTCCCGTCTGCAGGTGATCAGCTGTGTGGATGGGAAGAGGGTCTGAGTGTTTCCCATCCAGACAGCTCTCAGGACTGAACGGCAGATGTGTGTCTCCAGGTTGATATGTCCTCTTTAGGTTGAACACGCTGGAGCAGGGCAAGGTGCCTGGAAGGTCCTTCTTCTTCCCATTGACTGAGAAGCAGTCAAAGGCTCTGTTGGGCTCTGCTAAAGGCCAGCTGGCCTCTCCCAGCCTGGTTGGGTCATTTGTGTGAGCTGCAGGCAAAGGTCGGCAGAAGGAAGAGCCTAGAAGGCTTTGTGTGCATGCGTGTCCTCTTGAAGGTCATGGGTGGGAGAGTTGGAAGAGTCCAGAATGAAATGAAAGAGAAAAAAAAGTGAACTTCTAGGTTGGGAAAGGTCATCCCTTTTATTCTACAAACAGGGGTGAAGAGCCCTCTGCTCAAGAAAGGATTCCTGCTATCTCTCTCTAGGGCCAAGGCCCCAGGTCAGCTCAGAGTGAAGAGCAGCCCATGCTTTTGGCGGCTGAAAGGCTTTGAAGGTCAAGGCATGTTTTGGCTTTTCCCTTCCAGGCCCAGGAAAAAGCCCCAAGATTGTCTTGCCCAGTCCTCTGGAGGAGCCAAGTCCTGGAGAAGCGCAGCAATTTTCTGTCCTTCTGGTCAAAGTTCCCTTTGTCAGACCTCCATACCACAGGCAGTGTCTCTTGGAGTTCTGCAGGAATATCCACCTTTTTCTCCCCCAGATCTCTGTAACAATCATGTTTGATGCCAGCACTGGCCACCAAAATCCTCAGAGAGAAATTGGCTCCAGTCTGGGAGCCCACCTTCAACCTTATATGGTTTCATAGAATCATAGAATCAGTAAGGTTGGAAAAAACCTCTAAGATCATCAAGTCAAACTGTCAACCCAACAGTTGGGTTGACGCAACCCAACAAACCCAACAGTTCCTCTGTCCTCCCCTCAACAGAGACAGAGAAGAAACCAGCCAGCGTTCTGTCCTAGTAGGTTTGGCTGCTGATGTCTTCTCCCTTCTGGAGTACATGAACTCACTGCCTTCTACTCTTCCTCAAAGGCCACATCTTCCAAACATCTTACTCTTGTTCCTTCCCTCCATGGCTCTCCAGGTTGTCCACAATTTCCTTTTAAATCTGGTGCCCAGCCAGGTGAGCTACTCCAGCGGGAACCTCACTAGAGCTGAGTCAAGCAAGATGGTAACTGCCAGGTCTGGCTCCTCACCTGGCTCCTGTGCACTCCCCAACCCACTCAGAGCTTTTCCCCAAAAAGCAGGGCATTGCAGGCTCCATTGAGCACTCAGGACTAGCGCCTCGCCTCGAGGGATGGGATTGACCAGGGCCACCAGGTTACACATCAGTCCTTAGTGAGACCCCACTCCGTGAGCTGTGCTTGTCCCTGCCATTGCCACCATCTGTACTTGAACTTGCCTCCACAGCAGACCATCACTGGGCAGAGAGAGGGCCCAGATGACCAATGTGAGAGAAAACAAGTCCTCATAAGATGAGCCTTGCTCAAACTTACTCATTTTCCCAACAGCTCTGGGAGGCATTATCTACAGGTAGGAAAAGTGAGGTTTGGGGAGTTTAGACCATATCTACTGCTTACGTGGATACACCCCCAGTCGTGTGGGACAGGCTGTGCTGCTAAGGGAGGGATGGCTCCTGCCAGCAGAAGGAGGTGGAGTTACACCACGAGGTGGAGGAAGAGAAGATCCAAAGTTAGCAGATTATTTCCTGCCTGCTCTTTGGGTCTTGTTGGGGTACTTTTGACAGCAGAGCAATGTTCATTACTTTGCATGCTCCTGGCCACAGTAGGCAAGGAGGGACAACTTAGCAGCACTGGTCCAGGGTGTTTTGCTGTTGCTGTGGTGCCGAGCATGCACGCACACCTGCAGCAGCAACAGAGTCCACACCTTGCATTCAAAAGAGGCCTTAGATATTTGCGTAGGCACCAGGAGGCCTCTGCCACGCCGTCGCCTCACTCATCCCGTCAGACCTTGCGGCACACGAGGCTTCCGGGGCCGCATGCCGGCACAGCACCCACCCGCAGAGCTCCCACTGGGCAAGCTGGGCTCCACGGGGCTTTGTCCTCCCGCCTCCTCTTCCGTCCTCTCCTCTCTGCCTCTTCCTTCATTATTTTTCCGCTCCTCCCACCCTCTCCCTGCCTCTCCTCCCTTCCCCTGGCTTTTGTTCCTTCTCTTCTCTTCCCCTCCCTCCTCCCAGAAGCCTTCCCCCATCTCCAATCCCTGCTCCGGCTGCCCAGCCTGTGTCAATTAAGTATCGATCCCCTGTTCTCTATCAGTGGTCAGCTGAGCTAACCAGTCCTGCTAGGTGCTTTTCACAGTGATGAATAATAACAATAATAATAAAGGGGTAGGGGGGGAGGCAGCTGCACTTCGTGCCTACAGCCCTTCACCTCTCCCTACCCCGCACACGCCCGCCCTCGCCCCCTCCACAGCTACAGGCAAAATCAATAGCGCGCGGAGTCAGGAATGGAATATTTTTATCCTCTAATTGGGAAATGTGCTTTGACAAAGCCCAAGGAGCAGGGAGGGGGCCGGGAGATACTGTACCGAGAGCCAGGGAAGGCGGCAGAGCCCAGCCAAAGCGGGGACGCCGGGGATTTTCTGCTGCAGCTGGCGACAGCTGGGAGGAGGTGACGGTGATGGGGACTTTGTCTGGGTCCAGGACATGGCTATGGGGGACTGGGGTGGTATTGGTCCCATGGAGGAGCCAGTCTTGACCCAGGGGATGTCAATGCAAGGATAAAAAGAGGACAAAAAAACCCATTCCCCACCTCAACTCCCTACCACTGCTTTGCTGTCGCAGTTGTAAGGAAGAAAGTGTGTGTGCTACTCCCTGCTGGCATCCAGGGCCCCACATCCCATGGCATGATGTGCCACACGTACTTGCCCAGGCCTGGTGGTGCTGAGCAACATGGGACAGTTGTACATGGGACGCCATAGCGAGGTGTCCCAGGAAGGGACCAGCCCTCCCTGGGTTATCCTTGGGAAGATCCTTATCCTGCAATGCCCAAGGCAGCTGGTACTGATGTGCCTGCAGAGATGCAGGATGAACTCGATGATCCTAAGGGTCTTTTCCAACCTAAATGATTCTATGATTCTAAAGGATTCTATGCCCACATGGGTGGCAATCCTACAATGAGCCTCATGCTGCAGCTCCAAGTTTATCACGGCTAGAAACATCTTTCTGTCTCCAACTGCGTGGACCAGGTGAGTTGTACTGCCTTTAAAATAGCTCCTTCCTCCAGTCAAACCAGCTACCAGTGGGTTCTCAGGCACCACTGGGTCTTCAGGCACCACAAGCCACATCCTGGTCCAAGACGCGAGGGTGCGGTTCACCTGAGGCCAGCGTAAGGGATGCCAGGGAAGGGCCACAGCCCTGCATAGAGGACGGCAGCCAGGATGTATGGTTGAGCCCTGGGGAGACGGCTGGAGACCCTGAGGAGCCTCAGCACTGCTAAGGAGACCAGACAAGGCCATGGAGGGACACCAAGGCACAACTCCCAATCCCAGGTCAGCCTGCCTCTATCAGACCTGGGCACTGGCCTTCCCCACCAATCCCACGCTGCCGCTTGGCTACAGCCCAATCCTGGCCCTGCTTCTAACCTGTGAGGCTTGCCTTCCCCACCAATCCTATCCCACCACCTGCCTCAGCTCTGACCAATCCAGGCCCACCTCAGCAGGTGTATAAGACCATCACCGCAGCCAGACCATTGCAGGGATGCTGTGGCTCTGCAGGGAGAAGAAGGATGAATGATTTCAGGGCTGTACTGAGCCTATTCTGGGACAAGTAAAAGCCAATTCTTCCCCAGGACCTGTGAGGCACCAGCATCTCTTTAGGGCTGTAAAAAAGATTAATTCTTTTTCTAGTGCTTTTCCTTCTTTCTGAGCATCCCGTAGCCTGCCTCAGCCAGCCCAGGGGATCTGCAGCCGGCAGGGCTACAGGGCACCAATGAAACCCAGTGCAGTGCAGAGCCCTCAAAATCTGCCTCCCCCAAAAGCAGAGGTTCCCAGAGCTGCTACCAGCCTGAATATTGGGGCTGCATCAGGCAAATTCTGGAGATCAGGGAGATTTGAGTCCTGGCTCTGCAATACAGCCCTGCTCCCTTCCTCAGGCTACAGAGTTTGGGGTGAATTAGCCTGTTGCCTCTGAATTAGGTTGTTGCCTCTAAATTAGTTTCCAGTCCTCAAATTGGGAGCATGTGGCGTTCTGCTTGGCTCTTAATTAGAGCCTCGCTGCCTAGGCAATATCAGGGCCCAGGGTGACAGGCTGGGGAGAAATCCAGCTGGGGAAGTGTGCCAGGCACTCAGGACCTCGTGCTTTAAATAGCTAGTGAGGCAGGAGCCTGGCTGCTCCGTTTGAGGAAAGCTGATGTGAAAATCAAAGAAAAGATGAGCAGAAATGGCTTGGAGAACCTGTGCAGTGGTGACTCCTTCATCAAACAAATACAAGGAATGATGTTGACTTCAGCTGAATGAAGTGTACAGGGGAAAGCTCCGGAAGGAAATGCCATTTAAAAGCTGAAATTAAATACTTTGACCTGCCAACACAGGATGTTTCAAGTGATACTTAATTTCCATGTTTAAAATGCCTATAATGTTTCTGAGTAAGTTTAGAAGTTACTAGATTTTAGTCTAATTATATCTTCAACAGTTTTATTTCATAGGAGATGTTGAAAAGTTCTAGTTTAGGAAAAAAGAATCTAAAGGCTGAAGATCATATTTCTCATTACTCTGGGCCAGACCTATGGAGGTTCGCTGCTCCTGCTCAGCCCTGCTGTGCTGGGCTGGTGACCCTGGTCCTCAGCAGAAGGGTTGAACCTTGCTTGTCTGCTCCAAAGGATCCTAATGGAAGTGTGACCCAAAAATGTGGCACACCTTGGGACAGATCTTAAAACCTATTGAAATTCTGTCTTCAGCAATAAATGACAGGTTGGAAAAAGCCAACAGACTCCTCAAGTGTAGGTGCTACTTTGCAGGGGTGTTTCAGATAACCTCAAAAGGAAGGAGTTTGGGTAAAAGTCCAGGATGATCCTAGCAAGGCACCCACAGCATGAAACCCACAAACAGCACCAACAAAATCTCCTTGTCCAGTTCTGGGAGGGAGCTTGTGAGTGAGGTCTGGGCTCCCCCAGGGTCTCAGGGAGCTGGAGCTGGGGCTGGCCAAGGACCCAAAGGGGTGATGACTGCCTGCGTGCCAGGCAGGGTGGCTGGGCAGACCAAATCCCACCCATCTCATTTACTTTAGTCTCAACCAACAATCTCCCTGAGGAGGCTGAAGTGATCTGGAAAAGCCTGGGGAGTTTTTACGCCATGCAGTGGCTGTCTTTTTGTTCTGGTTTTAGGTTTGCTTTCAAACCTTTCAAACATCTCATCTACTTGCATCCAGCCCATGCCTTCACCATAAAAGCACTCTTTTTGTCTGCCTTTGGTTTATTTTTAGGCACGCCGGGATCTCCATCTTGTGGTGACCATGCACATGAAGCCTTTGCAGGGACGGAGGGGGAGACCCAGCACCGAAACCAAAATTCTGCTCCTTTCGCTCCTTTCAACCCAGCTCCAAAATCTTGTTGCCACTAGATTTGACTTGCCTCTGGCTGCCCCTTGCCCTGCCAGCAGTGCCCAGGGCTCGCTGTGCAGCTCGTGGGTGAGATGCCAGTTTACCTACCCAAGGAGACTGCCTCAGTGCATGCCTTGGGCTGGGGTTGAGCCAATCTTCTTGGAAATAAAGACAAATCAGCAGCTCTGCCTCCTGCAGCAGGGCAGGGAGTGATTGCAGTTGCCATAGCAGTGGGCACAGTCCTCTCCCTTCATCCTTCCCTGGCAGCCTGGTTTATTTTTGGCTATTATTTTCCAAGCAGTTTTGAACAAAACCAAGAATGAGTTTGAGGGAGAAACAAAGCAAAGATCTCCGAGCTGGATTCCCCTGCTTCTCCCCATGACAAGGGGCACACGGAGAGGGGTATGGCAAAGGTTAGTGGGCAAACTGGTATGGTTGGGGGGGCTGATGCATCCTTCAGGGCACGGCGTGACTGAAAGCCAAGGGGAGGTGATGCAGCATCTCCATGATTTGGTCAGGAGTGGAGATTAAATGGGACACCTTCATTCATGGGATGAGTAGGGGTACAAATCCCAGTCCTCTCCTCCTTATATAGACCCTGTGAGAGCAATCAGATCCCTCTTTGGGGAAAAGATGCCTGGATTAGGATTTGCCTACAAAGCACAGGCCTGGCTGCTCCATGCTGCTGTTACAAACCTCCAAGTAGAAAGGAGAGGATGAAGACTTGTGCCAGGGAAGATGGGGTGGATCACGGGTGAAAGGGCAGCTCTCAAACCCCTGCCCAAGGAGATCCTGTCCCTGAGCACCTTTGCTGGGGTTGGTGCCCTACGCTGTTCCCCGGCTGACCCAATCCCCGGGATCTGGACTTCATTTTTTCCACATGCTCCTGGAGATCACCAGGGTCAAGGGCCCTGCAGACATCCTAGGAGAAAATCCTGCTCTGCAGGTTCCCAGACCAGAATTGCTCATGTGGGATGCTATCCCCTGAACTGGATAGTCAGACCTCAGGATGGACATGCCCATGCAGGACAGCAACAAGGGCTTGAAAACAACATCTACATGGGCCTTGTGCCTGGGTGATGGACCTTCCTCAACGTTCCTGAATATCTTATGGGATCTGCTGATGCTTACTTCCATGTTCTCCAAAATTAGCTCCCTTCTTATGCAGTGTCCCTGGCCTGAAATAGATTTGCTTCTCCTGGAAAACCTGGGACCAGAAATGTGGCCAGGTGGAGCCTGGATACCATTTCTTCAGCCTGAGAGTGACCCCCATGGAGGACTTCCATGTAGGGTCCACAGGGATCAGTGCTGGGACCCACTCTCTCTTAAATAATCTGGGAAAAAGCAGAAAATAAAGTGATAAGGCTTGGTGGGGAAGCAGAAATTTTCAGGGTAGTTGGCAACAAAGACTGACTGGGAAAGTTTGCAGAAGGCTCTAAGGACATGAGGAGACTGTGCAATAAAAGGGTAGATAAAATACAGTGTTGATAAATGCAAAGTCATGCACATGAGGAAAACAACCCTAACTACCTATATACCACGATGGGCTCCAAATTAGCTATTACTGCTCCAGGAAGAGCTCTTGGAGTTAATGTGGGTAGTTCTCTGGAAATGTCAGCTCAATGTTCGGCTGCAGTCAAAAAGGCAAATCGGATGTTAGCAATGATTAAGAGAGGAACAGAGGAGAAATCAGAACACATCATTATAGTCCTGTGTCAATCCATATTCGATACTCCTGTGCCCTCCTGCTCTGGGAGCTGAGCAAGGAGAGGCACTGAGGGTGGGATGGGCTGGTACCCACATGCAGGGACATTAAGGTGCGTATGAGGACCCCTAAAGATGGTGATCAACCTGGAGCAGAAGGGAAATTGTTATTTTCTTGCTTTCCTAACAGAATAATGAAGCAAACACTCAAATCTCTCTGATAAGCAGGCTAAGAGCAAACCAAAGGGAATCCTCTTCCCTCTGTGTTTCCTTGTGTTTAGGAACTCCCCATCTCTAGGCTGCCAAGACCCAAAGCATAAATGTATTTGGAGGGGCTGGAATAACCCCTTGAGGGCAGTTACATGGGGTGGCCAGTGCAGCCTCAGCTAAATAAGTTGTTAAGCTGAAGATAAGGAGAAGTGGTTCAGCATAAGAAGTGTCACCTTATTTTTTATCAGCCTTCCCCTAGCATCTGTTCCTGGGGATAGGGATGTGCTGAGGGTCCCAAAGGTCTCCTGGATTTCAAGGGAGGGAAGAGCAAAACTGTGGGGCAGGAAGAGGCTGGCAGAAGGAAAAACCCTCTCCCCATGAGACAGACTTGTGGAAGCCCATCACTGCTCCAGGCTAATCTTGGGGCTGGGCTGGGAGCGAGGGCTGGGTTTGGTCTGCACTGCCCCAAGTGAACTCTGAACCCAGGAGATCTAGTCCTCTGTTCCCCAGTATAGTTGCCCCTTTCCTGATGCTGAGCAGACACTGGGCTTGAAAACTAGGAAATTGGCTGTGAAAATCCCACATTTCTCTTCCACGCCTCCTTCCCTCACACAGGAGCAATAGGGTCCCCCTCGCAGCCAAAACTGGAAAGCTTTAATGCAGAAGAAACATCTGAGCAGGGGCCCAGGGGGCATCCCTCCTTTCCCAGCCATTTGGAACATCATTTAGCTTCTCTCCTCACCTCAGTTTACCCATTTGTGTGGCAAGGAAGATCACAGGACGCAGGGTAAAAGCCAGAGGAGAAACACAGCAGGCTCTTCAGGAGAAGTGGGCTTCATGGAGGGGGGTGTTTGCGCTACTACTCCTGCTGTTAGCACTTCGGTTAATGCCTCCACACTACCTTGTCTTTCAGTGGCAAATGATAAAGCTCAAGGTGAGCATCACCTCTGCCCTATCTCTTAGATTCGCCTCTCTCCTGTCCATCCATCACACGCTTGCTCTCCTGCAGCCGATTGCAGCCAACCTGCATCAGCTATTGATTTATTGACAGAGGCCGGGTCTGGAAGATTCAGGGAAACAGCTCCCCACAGAAACGCTTTTCAGAAGTAGAGATTTGATTTTTTATTTATTCTTCTCTTCAATGTATGGATTTAACAAGCTCTAGGCAACAAAGAACTTACTCCTCCAGCACACAGGCTCTCACACTCCCTCCATCTCCTCCCCTTCTCTGGCAGTAAAGTCATCTTTAAGGGATTACTCTTTAAGGGCAAAATGCAGCCCTGTGGATAGAGGCAGCCCACGGTGTCCCTGGGGCTCGGATGCTACATAACCTCTGGGCTGACCTCTTTCAAAGGAGTAAATGTCTCTCCTGGTCTCCATGTTTGTTATGTGCATGTGGCAGCATCAACGTGAGACCGAAATTCCCTTTTTTTTCTATATCAAGATGATGAACTTCCAGCCCAAACAGGCACCAGGGACCAGAGGCATCCATGGGGGTGCCCAACAGCAAGGCAGGGCACAGCTGACAACATCTGCACCTTCCTCTTTCTCATGACTGTGGTGGGGGTTGTTTCTTGGTTTGGTTTTCTTTACCCCCTCTTTCCCAGAAGCTCGCTGGCCAGGAGTTTGGAGAGAAAAAAATCAGGAGAAAAAGCCCTTTTCCCCTCTGTGTTTGCTTTTCCCAGCTCCAAAACACCAGCCTGTCACCCAGGCTTTGAGCCTGAGCGATTCTCTGATGCACTAGCTGGGACGTTGCTACGGGCTTTGCTTCTCCCAGGACATCTCCAGCATGTCCCCAGCCCCACGTGTCCCCTCCTCCACCTGTGCCTTGCAGCCACAGGATGAGGTGAGGGGTGGGCAGGGGGCTGTAGTGAAGAGGAGGTGATGCTGCCTCGCTAGCGCAGTGCTTGTGGCCAGCCCTGAGGTGAGGGATCCGCAGCATTTACAGGGCTGGGGAGATGCCGCTTTAGCAAACTCTGAAAGGCCATTCCCCAGGGACCCAGCAGGGCCACGTGCCTGTTGTGGGGCCTGGGACCCGGCCTCACTGACCCCTCATCGTTCCCAAACAAGTATTTTTTGACCGGTATCTCTGGTTTTGCTCCAAATACACCAGCTGGGCTTTGGTTCGTCAAAGCCATCCCCCTCCACGTGCTTTTAAGGCTGGTGAAAACCTTGCGCTCAAAGCATGGCTCGTAGTGCTCCTGGGTGGCCCCGGTGCCCCCGTCCCCATCACCAACCCATAGTTCTAAAGAGGTGACTCCAGCCCCTCTCCAGCTCCCCCTGCCCTCACTCCAGGGGGGATTTATTGGGCCAATCCTTTACAGACCTCTTGGTTTGAATAGTTAATGATGGGTGATTTCATTTGCGGCTGCATTGACCATCTGATTACTCTCCTGTGGAAGACTAATTTGCAGACGATGGAGACAGATGTTTCCCAAACTATCAGCCAAAAGGCCTAATTCCTGCACAGCCAACTTTTTTAATTTACCTCATGGCTGATTAAAAGAAAAATGTTTTAAGTGATAGCAGGGACCAAGCTGGTGCTAAGGCAAACCCTGCCAGAGACGATTCAAAGCCAGCTCTGCCTGCAAACTGCCAGGACCCAGGGCAGCCGCTTTGGGTGGCAGCTCTGGCAGCTCCAAAGGTGGGATTTACCCTCATGGAGGACAACTGCTCGGCTTCAGGGATGGATTGGTGATGCTCAGGAGCTGCTCTCAAAGCTCCCATCCAGTTGTAATCCCATGTGCTTCCAGCCTGCCCCTCTACAGACCAGCTCCTCCCTGCATCCCTCCCACCACCCTGTGCCCGTTCCTGGCTGCAGGAGGGACATGACTGCTTCAAGCACGGGTTGGCCACGGTTGCCACCACAAGCCCTTTGACTCCTTGCAAGGAAACCCGTCTTGCTGTGACCGCTCATCCCCAAATTCGGAGGAGGTCGGGAGCCAGCCGCCAGCGCCCGGCATGGCTGCGCTGTTCTGCCTCACCAAGGTCAGCCACTTTCTGCAAGGACATTTGCAGCAGTATCTCACTCGCTGTCTCCCCCAGCTCCACAGAAGCTGCATTGCTTGTAAGGGCTTAATGATTACCCTTAGATAACTTTATTGGCTGAGAAGTATTGGCTGGCTTTGCTGCAAAGACAGCCTCCTGCCTCTCTGCGTGGCCAGCCACAGGTGAAGCCCAGCATGAACAGTGGACAAGAAAATCCCAGGAGCCTGTGGCCTGGGCAAGCCCCAAAGGGGTGGTCTGGGGGGCTTTGGGAGGATATGTGGCCCCAGGTGTCTTTGCTTGCAAGGAAACAAAGCAGAGGATGTCCATCCTTGGCTGGATGGACACGTTAAGGTTTCTGACCACTTTTCTCAAGTGCTTTTCATTTCTAAAGCACTTTAAAGACATGATCTAATTAATTCCTCCAAGCCCCTGGGGAAGGAGGCAGGTAGGGAGGTGGAGCAGGGGATCCCGCATGGGCACACGAGCCGTTGGGAGCCACGATTTCAGCTGTGACCTGTCAGAAAGAGGAAAAACAGGATGAGGATTTTCTCTGCTGCTGGCTGTACTGTGGTGACACCCCGCATCCCATCATGCAAGGGGCCTCATCCAGCCTGCGGGCAGAGCCAACTAGGGGGGGGTGGTGACCCCCCATCACCGTGGCCATGAGGGCAGCTGGACCCCCATCACCCCTCGGTGGAGACCCTGGTGGGACAGCTGCCTTGCCTTGGGGTGCTGTGCGGGGTCCCCAGCATCGCTGCAGAGGACTGGGTGGCGGGAGAGCAGCCCATCACCATGGAAACGGTACATCCTGTGGCGATGCGCATCCTGGCAGGGTTTTTTTTTATTTTTTTCCCCTCCCTTCCTCTCCTTCTGTGAGACCTCAGCATTGATCCGGGAACGTGCTCTTCGCATGTATGATCCATGCAAACACCGTGTTCCTATTGATCAGGCTCCTTTGCTGCTTGGGGTCCACGCTGGCAGCAGAAACAAAGGCTGGAGGAAGGAGGGGAGAAAATTACCCAGCACCGCACCAAGCAAATAGCATTGGCAGCGTCTATGGGGTCTCTCCGGAGCCGCCTCCTCATGCCTTCCCATTTCTGCCATCTGCCCTCGGTTTTCCCCTTGTTCCTCCCTTCTCCATCTTCCCTTCTGCCATCCCTCTCTTGCTCCTGTCCACTGAAAATGGCCAAAATCTCCCCGCTTTGCTCTGATGGTGACTTCTTGGGGGCTATTTCCAAGAACCAAGGAGCTAACATGTCCCTGCATGGCAGGGGGAGTGATGTCACTGCCGTCCCCCTCCCAGGCC
This sequence comes from Morus bassanus, assembly GCA_031468815.1. Taxonomy (NCBI): domain Eukaryota; kingdom Metazoa; phylum Chordata; class Aves; order Suliformes; family Sulidae; genus Morus; species Morus bassanus. The sequence goes on from CM062593.1 coordinate 1,369,695, forward strand.
TGTCTGGTATTGGGGGGACACATTGTGTGGGAGGGGGTCCCAAACCCGCCCTCCCTTGCCAGCCGAGCTCTGTGTGAGCCTTAATAATTACAGTGACGAGTCAATAACAATTAGGCCTAACAGCCACTCAGCAGAATTGACGCAAATTATTTTAATTTTATGTTTCTATCGATGAACTTTTCCAGGTTGGCACCTTCTCCCCCATTCCTGTGCCTCCTGGCCCCCCTCTCCCTGGGGACACCCCACTGTCTGTGCCCCGGCTTGGGCGATTGCTGCTGGGGGACGAGGTGGGGCTCTGCCAGCCCCTTCTCGCATCCTTCCTCCAAAAAGCCATATCTAAAGCTGGAGCTGCCTGCAGGAGAGAGTGTTTGTGCATGGGCAGGTTTCTCCACTTGGGAAGAAAACCTCTGCTTTTCCCGAGAAGGTGATTCCAAGTCAAAGTTGCTCATCAGGCACAGCCGGAGGGAAGAGGCTGGTTTCAGGCTTGGTTTGCTGGGGAACAGGTACCAGGCTTTGCTTCACAGAGCTCAGTGCAATCTTCTACAATATGATTTTTGTGATATTTTACACACATATCTTCTCGTTCATGATGGGGGTACATCATGTCAGGTTTTGCTGGTATTTGGTTGTGTTTATCTTTCATGCTATTCTATACAATTGACCCACTTAATATGTTTATATTACATAGAAATTATAATTAATTTAATCAAAACAATGCCTCAAAAGCAATCATTTTCATGATCCCACATCCAAAGCTGTCTTAAATGTCCTTGTACAGGAAACACAGCCACATTCCCACTATCCAGAGGCTGCAGCTCATCCCCCAGGTTCAGACTCTGCATCTGGGGGTTTGCAACACCTCTAGCCCTTCCCACAGCCTAAGAAACCCCCCAGCATGGGATGTATACCCCCATGGGCAGCCTTTCATTGAAAGCAGAAAAAAAAGGTGTAGACAAATATTTTTTTTTATGCTGGTTGATGATCAGTGAATGATTCCTCGGATTTTTTTCTTTCGTATTTATGGGACTGAGCAGCTAACGGCATGACCTACTCCACATCCCCTGGGATGCCAGGAGCTGCAGAGCTCTGCAGACCAAGGGGTGACCAAGCTGTCATCATCGAGTCTCCCACCCATCCCACAAGGGACTCCTGGGGAGGCTTCTCATGGCTCCTTTCCTCCTTCTGCCTTTTCAGGTGGTTTTTTTCTACCCCTCTCAGAGCTGGGAGCTGGCACTGCAAAGCTGTAAATCGCCAGCATCCCCATCACTGCTGACCTGCATCTTTTCTCTGCTCTTGTCATTAGGGCAATGCAGCCCATTCAATGGGTGACAGGTGCTCAATTGCTCTTAAGTGGCTCCCAGATAATTGGGGAGGTCTTTAGCTACTTGTAACTTCCAATAATAAACAATAGAGGAGGGGGGAAATATCCACACAGAGCACTTAACCGACAGCCTCCCTGTCAAAACTGCATTAGGGCTCTTCTCCTTCCCACGGGCCAGCCCCAGGCCATTGCTTGCATGACACCATGCCACCTTGACAAGCGAGAGCCGCCTTCTTGCCGTCACTTTGAGGTGGCGGATGATGAAATATGAGATCCAGGATTCGGCCCCACTGCTGCTGGGTGTTGGGAGCCGGGGGGGCTGCACGGGGGCTTGGGGGGTGGGGGTTTGTGAAGCCCTCCTGGATTTTTTTGGGGTGGAATGGATGCAGGTCCAAATCTCAGATCCAAAAGCCAAGTCTTACATTTCAGGAAACGTTGCTGAAAGAAAAGCTGATCTGAAATCCCCCCTCTTCAGTGCAGTTTGCAGGTGGCTGAGTCCACTTCCAGATCTTTTCTTTAAATTTAAAACCAGGGTGTTGCTTCTGCCAGCTCTGACCCATCCACAGTCACTTGCCTTGCAAGGTTCTTCTGCTCCGAGCAAGGCTCTTCCTGTCCCAAAAGGGGCTGAGAAAGGGCCTTTTCCCAAAGCTTCTTGGTGGGTCTGCAAGAAGACGTGTCCAGGAAGCTTTCACAGTGCTAGCCCAGAAAGCTGCTGGTGAGGTCTCATCCTTGGTGGGGGGAAAAACAGAAAGGAAGGATGAACCCCTTCAAAATTGCCCAGCTCAGTGTGCAGCTGTGTTAAAACTGCAATTCTCCCAAAAGAAGCTCTCAGAAACACGTCTCCAGCTCGTCAGCTGTTATAAATTGGCCCTAGGAGTCAATGGAGAGCTGCTGATTTGAGCCAGGATTTGGCCTCCGTGTTTACGCAGGCCAGGCAAAGGGGAGGTGTGGACCCACGCAATGTGAACCCTGCCAGGCAAAAACCATCCCCTGCCCTTCAGAAAAACTCCCTTCAACAGCAGCAAGCTCAGAGAGCTAGAGGGTCAGGATTTACCAGACACAGCATGTACCAGAACTGGAAAACACACCCTGCTCTCCCATGCCTCCCCCTGCCCCCTCAGTCAGCCGGGATTTTGTCTGCATTTGTGCCACGGCTTCATTTTCTAATTAAGATCCAATTGTTGGGAATCACGCACAGAAATAGCTTCATTCACCATGGCTTGGCCTCCCTCCTCGTCTTCCCCTCTGGTGACCTGGGGGTGGACCTGGGCTGGGGATGCCAGGGATGGGATACAAAGGGACAGGATGTGATGCAATGGGATGCAAGGCTCCATGCAGCATTAAATACCCACATGCAGGCAGGAAAGAAATTTCCCTTCATCCCACTCCGGGCTGAAGGAAATGCAAGCTGAGCCCTTGGAGCCAGTGGCAGAGCTGGGAAAAGGGTACAGGTCTTCTCCTAGGAGCTTCCTTGGACTCCTGAGCACTGGAGTAGCTGCACCATGTACGGAGCTTTCCTGGGAGCATCGTTCTGCTTTAAATTCCTCTAGAAGAGCTTTCTCACAAAGTTAAGCCCTTGCTTCAGTCTGGCAACCCCAGCTTCCTAACTAAGCCGGCAAGGATGTGAGGAGACATCTCTGAGCACGCTGGCCTCTGCCATGTGACGTCTGAGCACACGTGTCCGTAAATGTCCCGGTACATGGGGTACTCCCCCCGCCTGTTCAGGTGTTGCTGGAGGGGGTCTGAAGCTGTCCCTCCCACCATGGAACATCTTCCCCTTCTGCTTCTGTGTCACCCCCAGGCAAGGCCAGGCTTGACTTTGGCCAACAGTGACTGAAATCCTTGCAGCTGTGCCTGGGGTGAGGATCTCTGTGCTCTGAGGCCCAGGGAGAGGGTGGCGAATACCCCGGTTTTTGCAAATGCTGCTGTCCACGTGGCGAATGGTCCCCCAATAGTGGGGACCCTCTACCATAAATCACCATTGATTCACCAAGAGAAGAAAAGGGCAACAAATATTATTCTCGATGAATAATTCAAGCAGCTCTAAGCCATGCGTTGCGCGTTCATTACCCTCCACGAGGACCTGGGGGATACAGCTTGAAAGGCCCTATAAAAGGAAACAGGAGAAGATTTATTTTTAAGGTTGGTCAAATCCCAATAACCCACCATGGGAGGGGTCGCGCCTTGTGCCGGTGCAGGGTTAGCTCGGAGGCCGTCGTGATGCTTAGCCTGCACTCCCGTCCTCCCGCCTCGCTGATGCTTTGTTAAAAAAAGAAAGCACTTACGGTGCTGTTGGGGGATCAGTCCATTCGCCTTTCTTCCCCGCCGAAGCTTTCAGGGATGAAAGCACTCTAAAGTGCTGGCTTTGGTGTTTGGCGCTGAGTAGTGAATAATCCCCCTCCTTCATCCCCCTACCTGGATGGGAGGCGGCGGCAGGGTCACCGCGCTCACACCAGTCTTTGTGGCACAAGCCGGGAGCAAATCTTCACTCCTCAAAACACTGGAGCTGGTGCGGGGTGCGGGTCAGTGTCTTATGGAGGCATTGAGCCCACTGGGGTGGTGTGACTTACCCGGTGCCACCAGGAATTGGGTACCAAGATGGGGAACGCGGATGCATGAGCATCCTTCTGCCTACCCAACTTGGGGCAGCAATTCCCATCACATCCCACTGCCGGGGACAGGCATCCATCATGTGTGCTGCTGTGGGACATGGATTTATGGTGCCACCTTCTCTGCACAACCCTTTTAATCACCCTTAAACCCCCTCCCCGAGGAAGCCAGGACACCTGGAAGTTTGATTTTTCAAGAGTGGTTCCTGAAGCCACACAGAAAGGGAGGCAATTTTCCTGGAAAAGTTGCCTTTTCCCTTGCAGGAAAGGTACAGGGTTTTGCTTTTTTATTTTAAGAAAGGTAGATAAAAAGGCAGGATTGTACGATTTTGATGCAAGTCCAATGCCGCTGAGATTTGGAGTCAGGCGTCAGCTCTGCCACAGAGTCACTAACTGGCCACTGGCTCCGCAGCTCGCCAGCGGTGGCCGTCTGTCCATGCTGCTGAGCTCCTCGGAGCAAGTACTGACTCTCCCTGGATATAACTTCCCTCTCAGGATGCTTCTTTAATGGAAATAACAGCTTCTGGTGACTCCAGTTACCTGCTCTTTCAAATAAGCAGCACCAGTTTGCTGCAGCTGGTCTTGCCATGCCCAGATGGACCGCCTGGGCTGGGATGCTTTTGCTTCCTTGACCTGTACCTCCCACTCTCCGCTCTGTTTTCTCTGCCAATAAAACCTGCTTCTGAGATTGAGCCCTTGATCAATGACGGCAGGATCCATCTCCCATCACCTGAGCGGGATGAGAGTGAGGTGGCCAGGGTGGCTAGATGGGGAGACTCGGCCTCCTCGAGAGGACGATTCATCCTGGCTATCGGACACCAGCCGTCAGAAGGGACAAATGGCTCTCTGGAGGTGGCGATCCTTCTCTGCCAGCCAGCAATGTGATGCGGATGACCAGTCTGGATTTAACACCTTACTTTTGGGCAGCCAAAGCCCAAGACTCGGCTGGGGAAAGCCGCTGCTGACCTGACCTAGTGGAGGTCCCCTCCGCCACCAGTCCCATGATTTGAGGGGACAAGTGCTGCCCGAGGGCTCAACTTGTTGGGTTTTCAGTTCTGACAGTCCTGGACCAGGAGTAGGACTCTGCCACCCTCCTCCATGTCTGACACCTTTTACATGTTACACTAAGGCAGCAGATATCTTTGGTTACTCACTTGTGGTTTGACCCATCATCTGTCGAAGCCAAGGGGAGATTTCCCATTGCTCCCCCGGCCCAGGGGTGGGAAGGCCATGAGGACCATCACAGGGGACCACTGCATGTCCATCTCTCTCCTGAGCCATAATTTCTGTCTGAGCCAGGGCACGATTAGCAGGAATGTGCTCAGTGGCGACTCAGAGTCCAAGTGACAGAGAACCCATCTCTAGCGCTAGATAACTGGTGATGATTAATTACCCATGCTATTAAGAGCATCTGCCCTGTTCCCAGCTTGGATCCCAGCAGCACAATTGTCTCATTAGGACTCTACCACAGAGACTCCATGTCGGTATTTGCAGAACAAACCCATCTTTTAACCTTCTCGTGGACCTGCGAAATAGCCTCAAAATCATGGCGTGGACACCAGCCTTTGCTGAATGATGGTCCAGTGGTATCAAATCCCAGTCCCAGACAGAAGCAGGGGGGATGTGGCGTTGGAGGGGGCCACGGATCAGCTGGGAGAGGCATGGCAGGAGAATGGCCCCATGCTGTACCCATGCACAAGGGGGACTTTGCCATGGCACAGGGCTGGAGGCTCAGCAGGGGGGGCAGGGACACCTGTGCCTCACCTAATTGGGCTGCTGGTGCCAAAGCTGTCACCCACAAAGCAAACCCAGGCTCCTGCCCCCTCCCAAATCCAGGCAGCGCACTCCATGGGATGCTCCTCAGGCCTGGCCTCCATCACTGCTCCCCCCCAAAACAGCACAGCACGGATGGACCCATCAAGTGAAAGGTGGAAAAAAGATAATTAATCTACAGAGAAAAAAGTGTTAATACCTCTAAGACACCGGGGACACTGGCTGTCAGCTTCCACCAATTAGTCACCTAAAACCCTGCCTGTATGATCTCTGTGGTACAGCTGAGTTGATTACTCTAATTAATTTTGCATTGATCTGCATGGATCTGCAGCACCAGGGCCTATCACGGGCAAAGGAGGAGATGGATGCGTGAGCCCTGCTGAAGTGTGGAGGAGGGAGCACATCCCGGGCATGCTGTTCCTGTTTCCGCAGCCTGGCTTTGACGGCTCCTCCCGGTCCCCCCGTCCCAGGGCTTCCACAGCTGGAGGTCTGTCCTCGAAGCAGAGCCAGCGGGGAAGGAGCAGGGACTTATTTTGGGAGCACCCTGCCATGGGTGGGACATTCTGACAGGTCTTGCCCCATCCTCTTCCACCCACTGTGGCTGTCCCTACACACATTCCCACAGCCTTTGCTATTTTCCACACCTTCTAAGTGCTACCTTGGGGGGTTTTTTTGAGCAAGGGTACTTTGCCATCTCACATCCAGCAAACACCGTGGGGTACAGGTCCCCACCGTAACAGCCCTGGTGCTGGGGGCTGCTGCTTTCCCCCTGCCTTGCCTGGGTGAATCTCACCCCTCCTGCCGACAGAGTCCAGCCAGTTCCCTCTTTGCATCCTGCCCAAATGCCAAGGTTTATTCCACCTCAGGCAGGCTCAGCCTCCCCTTTTTGGGGACCTTTCTCCCTGTGTTTATTTTGGGGGATGTTTTGTGGTGGTGGAAAGCCGCACATTTGGCATTTTCTAATATTTTTTTTTCTCACACACATTTTTCCCTCCCTTCCTGGCTAAAATTTGACCCAAATTCACAAACCTGCCCTGAACATCCCACAAGCCCCAAACCCCTCCGTGCTTCCCTGGGCGGACGGCACTGGCAGGATGTGTACATGGCAGGGCTGGGCACATGCTCAGCGGAGGCTCTCCTCCTATTTAGGAATTATTTTCTTCCCGCCCCAACCCTCTCTTAAAGCCTTGAAGTAGCAGGGATTGCTGACTGCAGTGCTGGAGGTTTCACAGCTTATTTTCCCATCTCCTGGGGCTCTGTGCATCACTGCTCCGGCTGGCCCTGGGTACCAGTGCTCACCCTCCGACCCTGCCCCGACAACACGGCCGATGGGCTGCACAAACCCGGCATGGTTTGCTGGAGGAGCACATCCTGGAAGCCAGGACAAGCAGGTCCTCAGCTGTCTTGTCCCCAAGCAGCTCACTGTGTCCTAGGGACCTCTTGCTGCCTTTGATGTGATTTTTGCCAGGGAGGCAGCAGCGGGTTTGCAGGAATGCCGCTGCTCTCGGCAGCTCTTTGATCTGCTCTTAACACTTCAGGTGTGCCGAAGGCTGTGGCCATCTCCCCCCCACCGCACGTAGTTTGGCACAGAGATGCACAGAGCCACGGACGAACAGCCAGCATGAAACCCCTCCTGGAGCAAACCCACCCCCGGGCCGAGGTCTTGCAGGACCCCCGCAGCAGCCCCCTAAGCCTGCTGCTCCCACCGCTCATCCCCAACATCTCCTTGGCAGTTCATTAAAGGTTCGGTGCTCACAAAAGCTCCTCGCTCAGTGCTTTAACCAGTGCCACTTTCAACTCAGGATTTATTCATCTTGAAGAAGGAAAACTGAGGCGTGGAGAGATTTAAACCACCCAAGGATAGGATGAGGCGAGTGAGCAGAGCATCCTCCTTGCAAAGCCCTAGCACACAAAGGGTTAGCCACTGCCTTCATAACCATAGTTTCCTGGGATTAATATTAAAAATGTTTCTAATGGCTCCCACTTGTTTACTAAATAGCCAGCATGGAGATAAGTTATCAACTGCGGCTATAATTCGCTATTAATCAAATATTCAAATCAGTACTGCAGTTGGCCACAACGGGACACACACATAATTCTCAGCTCTGGTAATAATTAATCTTTTTCCCCCCTTTTCTTCCCTTCACTTTGGACTCTTGCAAATATCTTTTGGTGTTAAGAGGTCCCCAGAGAGACCTGCCTCTAAATGAGGTGTAAAAATCTAAGCCGCACAAAAAATAGCATGCGGCTGGGATCGATATTCTCTTCACAGCTACATCGATTAACAACAATATTCTTCATTTATTAATTATGAAGGGGAATTTTCCATCCTTGCATCTCTTTCTGTGCTTGTTGCTTGGGTGGGTTGGCAGGGCCCCAGCATGCCCTCCCGTCCCTCCCCACGCGTCCTCTGGGTACCGGCCAGGCAAAAGGGGAGATGGCAGCTGTCAGGGCAGGTGAGGATGGACGGGGCTTGATGGGTGCATGGGAGAGGGAGAAGAGTTTGTTTGCCTGGGAGGTCTGACCAGCCCGAGGCAGGCCTGCTCAGTGGGCTGAGACCTTGCACCACGAGTTGATGCACAGGAGAGGAGCTGATGCAGAAGGAGGAGGGGAGGATGAGGGAAGGGGGAGGCTCCAGAGCAGCTCGTGTGCTCGGGGAGGGGGATACGGCCCTGCCAAAAAAAAAAGCTGTCTCAGATCTGTGCAGCCCTGGTGTTGCAGGGTGGGTGTCTGACAGCCATGCTCTCCCAGCCTCTCCCCGGGTGCTCTGCTCCTGCGGAGGCCATCTCAAACAAAGCTTCCAGTTCCTGCAAGGGCTTTTGCTGGGCTGCGGCAAAAGAGTGCAGAGCCCCCGGCGGAGCTTGGCTGTTGCCGTGTGTTTTACTTGGGCACTGCAAGCTCCTTGGCCAGACAGGGAGATCCTGGATGGGTAGACGATGCTCCAAGCAAGAGGATCCCCCCCAGCCAATCCACTGGACAATCCCCCTGTGGAGCACCCTGGCAGCTCCCCTGGGAAAACCCACTCTTCAGCAGAGGGCTTTGTTGGGGACAGGACACTCTGCAGAGCCAGCCCAGCTTCTCCAGGGTGCACAACGGTGACTCCTGGGACACGATTTGGTTTCAGGGGATGGGAAATGGCAGGGACAGAGAGCAGGAGAGGGCATGGGAGATGAGAGGAGGTGAACGGCAGGGTCAGAAACCTCAGGGGCTAAGCCCTTTTCATCTTGCATCATTTTTTCTCAGGGTGCTCCGGGGAGCCCTTTGCCTCTGCCTGGGAGGTGCTACACTGCACTCTGGGTTTCAGAGATGCTCCTTTAGCAAAGACCCTTTGCAAGCAGTGATGGAGCTTGTGTCACCGTCTCTGCTTAAGAGCTGCATCAGGTCTGGCGTCAGCACTTCCAAATAAAAATTTTGCCCCAAACTCCTCCTTCTAAATATAAAAAGGACTGACATAATGGGTGCAAATAGGAATTGCACTTGTGGAGCACAGAGCACTATCACTTGGGTCCTGTCCTGAGTGAAGAGAGCAGCCAGGGACCGCTCCTTGCTGCTGGCAGGGGTACTCGGTCCAGAGCCCAGGCACACCTTGTACTTCGAAGCGCGTAATCGTTATTTAAAGTGAAAATTACCACTGAGCTCTATTAGACTTTAAAATAAAAATTAGAGATTTTTAAAATAGATTTTCCCTAACGAGGAGCGTGACGGATGGGTGTATTGGAGACTGTGCGAGCAGAGTGCTGCTAAGTGAAATGAAATGGCATTAGGTAGCATCCCTCGCCCTCCCCAGTGCTCTCCTCCCTCAAAAATCCATACCGGCACTGTCCTCCCAGAGTGGCATTGGGACGGGGGCCAGGACACATCCTTCCCTCCAGGTTAAAGTAAGCAAAGACATTTCCTTCCTCTCCAGATACAGACATTTCCTTTCTCCTAAATCAAAAGCAGCACTGGAGAGGCAAACGGTCCATCCCTTCCCCTCTGAATGCATTTGCAGCTCCCGGAGCAGCACGTGTCCCCAGGCACAGGCAAGCAGCCCCAGCTGGTCTCCCATGCACTCCAACATTCATTCCCAAATGCCCTCAATTTTGGAGCAGAATTCTGTTTATGTGGCAAATTTCTATTAAAAATTCAGCAGGGCTAAAATACCGTATTTATTTTTTTCTAGGCGACCAAAATCTGAAAACTTGAGCTGTGTGAGAACGATAAAGGTCAAATCTGGGGGCGAGGAACAACAGTCAGGTTTTGTTTGGTTTCTGCTGGTTTTATTGCTTAAATCATGTTTTGCAAATCAACGTGTGGGGCTTTCATATCTGTTCCAACGCCAAAGCATTTTCGTGGGGAACGTGGAAATGAGGTCTCTGCAATTCCAACAAAATACAATTGACGTTTTTCCCAGCTTCATTAAATGTGCTATTTTTACCTTGCAAGGTGTAATATCTGTCCATGCCTCGGTAGCGAAGGGGTTGGGACATGTTTAAAGCAGTAGCTCTGAACATGAAGTTCTGTTTAATTTCTGTGTTATCTTTCCAAGCACCTTATCAGCCACTCTGGGCTATCTGCCTTCCCAATCCCTCCCCTCGTGGGCTGCCAGCGAGCTGGAGAATGCTAAATGCAAAGATCCTTTTCCATCAAAACCTCGGTGCAGGCGATGTCGATCCAGCCCTCAGCCAGCCCGGCCGAGCCAGGAGCGCATCCCATGGGTTTCTCCTGGGAGCTGTGGCCCAGGAACACTCAGCCAGGGCTGAGGACCTCCAGAGGTCCCTTCCAGCCAGATCTCCTGCAATGCCACCGAGTGCAGGGTAGGTCATCGCTCATCCTGCCCTTTCCATCCAAGCACTGTGGGAAGGATGGGCTGCTGGAAGGTTCCCCTCCTCCCACCGTTGCCTTTGGTTCAGACCCATGATCTGCAAAGGTTGTCCTCAGCCCTCCTCTTCCCACTGTCGTGATGACCCCGCCTCATCCATCCCCATCCCTGGGAATCTCACAGCTTGGATGCACCTCTCTAAGAGCCTCTGAACCCCACAAGTTGTCCCAGAGCAAAGCGGTCCCCAAGACTGCAGTATGAACCCACTGTGAAGAAATGCCCCTGGGAGCTGCTAACTATTCCCTCTCCCTCCAGCTGAAAGTGCCACCAGTGGCTCGAGCCTGCAAGATCTCTACTTCCTCCTAGGAGCAGGCTGGGTGCCCCTGCCAGCCCAGAGCGGGTGGCCAGGCCGTGTGCTGGGAGGGGGCATCACAGCTGGTGTTGGGGGTGATGGTACTGGTGGAGGGGAGGTAGCTCGGGGCTCTGGCGTGAGGTTAGCACTGAATCCGCAAAAATCACCGTACCTTGAAAAGTGCTCAATATGCCTATTGATCAGTCCTTTCGCCTTGATCAGTTTGCTGGTGTGTGCTGCCGCAGTGCTGCTTTCGGAAAGGGAGGGAGAGGCAGAGGAGGGGGTGGGGAGGCGAGAGCACGCCTGCGCCAGAGATGCTCCAACTTCCCAAGGCCAACTTTCCGTTCTCCTGCTGGCCTCGGGGCCGTCTTGCCTTCTGCGGGAGGCAGGCTGAGCTCCAGCCTCACACATTGGTGTTTTCAAGGCAGGAGGGTGGAAGAGTAGTCCAAAGAGCCACCTCTCTCCTATCCAGCAGCTATCTTGCCAAAGCCTCCTTAGATACCTAAAACTGGGCATCCATCCAAAGCCAAGAGCAGAAGTCAAGAGCCAAAGGAGGGAGAAGTAGGTGTGGTCTCCGTCCTGCCTTGGAGTCCACTGAGGGCATCCCATTGAGTGTGGGGAGCTGTGGGGCACCCATTCCTGCTCCCTGGAGGGCCCGTGTTTCTCTATAGGACAGTCACTGTGTAGGAGCAGATATGGGGTTGGGGTGTCCTATCCTGCCCAAGAACCTGTGCATGGCAGGATCAAGGGGCAGTTGGATACCCAGAGCCATCCAGAAAGGTGTGGTGGGATGGAGCAGGGCAGGGAAGGTGGGTTGGCATCAGAGAGATTCTTTGGGTTCAGGCATAGGGGGTGTGTGAACACACACCCACAGGGCCAGGACAGCTTTGGATGTCCAAATAGCCTGGGCTGAGGTGCCTGCATCATACGCCATCCCCATCATCCAAACACCCTCAGCAGCCTCAGGGATGTCTGCCAGGAGCTTGTTCGCAGGAGCAGCCCTGTTTCTGCTGAGAGGACTGGTAAAATGCACTGGGCTCTAGAGTGGAGGGAGGCAGGGAGGTAAAAACCCACCCCCAAAGGTCACGGAGTTAATTTCCAGCTCGTGTCCCCCTCTCACACCTCGCTGATTAATAATTGAAGAAAATGTATTTCTTTTTCGCCTTGGCATAAATCAAAAATAAACACAGCATCCATATTCTGCCCCAGGGAAAGAGCAGGCATGTGGGCTGGATGACGCTGAGCTGGCTCTGCAGTGAGGTCCCCCTGGCCCCTCCAAGCTGCCTTGGAACAGGGGGAGGATGGGGTGGCAGTGGAGGCTCTTTGGAAGAGGCTGGCGTTGGCTTCAAGTTTTCCCATTGAAATTGGCACTAAAGGCTTCTTGGGATGAGATCTGAAAGGGGCCAGTGGAGCTGGACTGTGAGCCCATTGCTGCAGGGAAAGCCTGAGGTATTTCCAGTGCCAAGGTCCTCCATCCCTCCTGCTCCCCAGTCCTCCATCTCTCCTGCTCCCAGGTCCTCCATCCCTCCTGATCCCAGATCCTCCAACTCTTCCTGCCCCCAGCTGTGACTTGCCTGAGCTACTGGCAGCCTCTGGGGAGACATGTTTGGATTGCTGGGGGAAGTCACCAGGCAGAGCTGGTGTGTCAGTGCCTGCCACCCACACAGTCCAGGGAAACCTGGAAAGGAAGGAGGAGGAAGGGTAAGGACACCGCCCTGCCTCTGCCAGGGCCACCTGCCTGAGCAGGTCTTGAGCACCAGCCATCCCTCCTTGCCACTGGCTCCTTCTCCCATCTCTTGGGATTTCTGTCCAAGAGGGTTTTGCCTGGAGCATGGCCATACCAAAGCGCTTGCCTCCTCCATCCACGCTCCCGGGAGTGACCCCCTTCCCGCTGTTTCTGTCTGTATTTCCCTCCTCTGCCTGCATTGGCTGCCTGCTGCCCATCCCCTGGGCTGCCCGCAGGAGCTGGCCCCCAACATTTCAGATTGCCATAACATCGATTTGCTATGAACCTATTGAAGGGCTCCCCCCGACACACACAGGCAGCCTGGGGGCCTTGGCAGCGTGCGCATGGGTAGAGCTTTAAATATAAAAGGACGATTGCGTCTTCTTTCATCTGAGAACAGGGCCACGGCCTAGGGAGGCTTAAAAATGTGATTGGGAGAGAGGGGTGCAGAGGATAAATCAGGATCCCTTATGGCCTGGCTGGATGGGGCCGCGCAGGCGCTGGGGCTGCCTGCTGCCATGATGGATGTTCAAGGAACGCCCAAGCAAGACGCAGGCATCCTCAGCCGGATCCAGCTCCTCCATATTCATCTTCCAGTTGTCGTGGGTGCGTACGTGTTGTCTGTAACCTCACATCTGGGGGTGGGTGTGTGGCGCTTACACATGCACACACAATTATGCAGATCCCCGTTAAGGTGGAGCTTAATTTTGCCCTTCCAGCAGCAGTTGAAGCCTTTTGTTCTGAATGTGGAGTTGTGCAGGTACAGCAAGGATGAGGTGGAGAGAGACCTCGAGGTGGAAGAGCTGCTGGAGAGCCGGGAGCTGTCACCAATACCTGCAGCACCCTTCCATCAGGACTGAGGGCTGCGGGTGCGCGGGTGTGTCTGCATCCCCCAAAATACCCTGGGGAGCCTGTCCTCTGCTCCCTGCAGCTGGGAGGGATCCAGAGGATGCGGCTGTGCCCAGGCAGACCCTGGGGGCCGGGTTGCTCTGATTTCTGCCAGCTGCCTGCTGGCTCCCTCCCCTTTTAGTTAAATAAAGCTTTGGGCTGTGATGAAGCCCATTAAAGTCAGAGGCGAAGGTGTGGGATTGAAATGTAGGACAGCAGCCGCTGCAGAATGTGGTTGCATGGAATCGATGGGAAATCAATACCCGGCTCTGCTTCGTGGGTTCCCGCCAGGCCCTGCTGCCACTGCACTCCCTGGGCGCTCCCCAACCTCCCGCACCCCACAGGATGGCCCACGGCGAGACCCCCCCAGCCAAGGACCTACTGCACAGCCCCTCGGAAGGGAGAAAGGAGGAGAAATTTTGGCATCCTGGTGAGGTCTGCCAAACTGCTAGCACAAGGCTAAGGGCAAAGGTCTGCGCAGCAGCGGGGAGCTCTGTGCTTTCTGGGGGGCTCAGATAGGGCTGAGCCATGCCCTGAATCCCCAGTGGGACCAGAGGGACTGGACTCACAGACAAGCTGAGCTCCAGCTGCTGCATTTCCCCAGCTGATTCGGGAGGGTGCGGAGGAAGCAGCCCCGACTTGCAAAGGGGGTCAGCGTTTGGAGCCGGTGCCAGCTCCGGCGTGGGGTTCCTGCTCCCGGGATGGGTGGAAAGCAAAGAGCATCCAGCAGCTCAGGGAGCAGGTGCTCCCGCTGCTGCAGCCACGGGCAGGGATCACCAAGCATCACGGCCACAGGATGCAGGAGAAACGTGCCAGCAGCACAGCCGTCTGCACCTTGGGATGAAACTACAGGTGGTCCCTGCAGCTCATCCTCTTCCGGGCTCCCAAGCACAGCAGCCAGTCCACATGGCATGGGCCATGAAGGGAACTCCGTATCCCTCCAACGCACCATGCCCATGGCCGGCGTCGATCCAGCTGCAGCGGGAGAAGGGAGCACCCTCCAAGCCATCACCATCGCCCTCAGCCGGAGCAGCCCGGCGGGGAGACAGAGACACAAAGGGATCTATCAGAAATGATAGTTTAATTGGAGGGAGGTGAGCACAGCACTATTTAACCACCGCTGCGCATTGATGGATTGATCCAAGTCTAGTTACACTGTGTTTGTGACATTCAGAGGGCTCCCAGCCAGCGTCTGCTGGCTCCGGTGATTTCAGCTGGACGGAGACCTGCAACAGCTGGGGGCTGCTCCTGAGAGCGACAGGTTGGGGAAGGGGCCGCTGACACCCCACCAGCGCTGCCTGCGGCACCCAGTGGTGACACCCACCCAGTGGTGACACCCACCCGATGGGTGTCATGCTGATGCCCTCTGTCATGGCAAAGGTGCCCACCCAGAGCGCTGCTGTCACCCACCCTGTGAACGTACACCCTGTGACTGCTTGTTCCCGGCACAGCCAGCCCCCCCAGGCCCCACCACGCTGTTCCCCTCCCCAAATGGCTCCTTGGGTCTCCTGGGGGGTCACCTCTGTCCCTCCTGCAGGAGAGGGGACAGCCATGGGGAGGGCTGGGAATGGGAAGGGATCTCCAAAAGTGTCATTAAACAGTCAGTTTTATCATCCCAGCTCACATGAACACGACAAAACCTTGACATGATCAATCAGGGCTGAACATTAATTATGATTACACCCTGGGATCGTGATTGCAATTGATTAATTGATTCCTGGGCCCCTTGCAGCAGCAGCGCCTCCATAGGAATTGCCCAGCGGTGAGGTGGCTGGGCTGGCTGTAGGTGAGATTTGGGGATGGGGGGCCAGGGGATGCTTGAGAGGAGAAAAGGGATGTTGCTTTCAAGGACAGAGGGAAAAGCCAACGTCCCCTCTCCTGCTGTGCCTGAGTGCTAACACCACGGCACTGGCTGCATAACGTCACCTTCTCTGTGCAGCCGCCCGCGGCAGATAGGGAACGCAGCTACCAGGGACCCTGGGCACTGCACAGCAGCTGGGAACACTGATGAGATCCCGAGAGCGGATTCCGGGGTGGGATCATGCTGAGCCGTGGGCTGATGAAGCCTCTTTGTCGCAGGGTCTGCACACACCCCCATGCCTCCTCGCTGCTGATTTCCATTGACCTGCTATCGAAATCAATGCTGGCTGTACCAAGCCCTGCTCCAGCAGGGAGGAGGGATGGGGCTGCAGCACCTAATAGGTATTTTTCCATCATTAGGATCCTGAAGGAGATGCCTCTGGGCCGCACACGCTTGGTACATCCAGCAGCGCTTCCCAGCCTGGCTCGATTAGCGAGGGCAAGAGAACAAAGCCACCGCCAGTGCGCCGACGGGGTCCTCGCTGGGGATGCTGGGATGCAGGACCCTGCTCCAGACATTGAGGGGACATGCCTGCAGGGCTGTGATCCAGCATCCTCTTCCTCGCCTCAGCTTTAGGGCCATCTTGGCATCCCATCAAACCACCTGAAACAGCAGTTCGTCAGCTCCAAGCTGCTCCAGGCTGGCACTTAGCAGGGCTCCAATCTGCTCCCAAAGCAGTATCGGCCCTGGATAAAGCATGGACATGGGTGGAAAGAGCAAAGCCACGAGGAAATGCTTGCTGAGCTCCCATGTGTGCTCCTCGAGCCGCTCTATAGGCTCTCCCCAGCCCTCACCGTAGTCTCAGGCACTGGGGGCCAGCTCGCCCGTCCCTTCCAACAAACTGCTGCCAAATGATGCCCCGGGAGCTGCCAGCCCTGGGGCCCCAGTGCTGAGCTGAACCGAGCTGATAGCTTCTGGGGGCAGCCAGGCTGCCCAAGCGGTGGGAAAATAAATGATTTCAAATAAACTGGTATTAATAGGATATTGATAAACAGAGCGGGGCAGTACTGAGGGGAAACAAGCGGGGAAATAGCTTCCTAGTGAATCTCCAGGGTAAATTTTTCCAAAGGTTAAAAAAAAGGGAAAAAAAAACCAAAACACTGGACAATTAATTTATTTTGACGGTAATTTTTCTGGCTGCCATTTAAGGCGGACACTTGGGAAGTGCTGGGGTTATCGACATATGGACTGAGGAGATGGCAAGACCCCCATCCCCCTGCCCCTCTGCAGCAGGCTGTAAGTGGAGGGCCTGTGATTTATTTAGTATCCATGAATACTGAGTGAAATCAGAATAATGGGGCACTTAGCTGTGTTACTGAGAAATCACTATTGTGATGCAATTTACTTCAATTAATTAAGCCTTTTTTGTTACCATTATTCCTTGTTTTACATTTTGTTTTACATTTCAAACGATTGGGCATATTGTGGTGGGAAGCTGATAGCTCTGGTCAGAGCCGTGCAGCAAGAGGCCATAAATAGCCCCTGCATTGTTTGCCTGATGGCCCAGCCCCACGCAGACCCTGCCTCATGTGCCACCATGCCTGGTGGTCCCACTGTCCTCCCCAAAAGTCAGCAAATGCAACTTAACCCCAACCCACAGCTCCCCTGACCGTGCCTGGTTTGATGCTCCAGTGGATTTAACGTGATCGTGATGCAGCCCCAAGAGGGCTTGCTCAGGGCTGCAAAGTCCCTGAGGTTTTTCTAAACTTGGCTTGTGCAGGAAAAGCCTGAGCTTTGGGTGGCCCAAGTGAAAAGGAGATTTTTTCTCCCAGTGTGAACAGAGAGACACTGGCTCGGCTCTGACAATGTGGAAGGAAGAGTGCGTCCCTCTCTGGTGGCTGCAGATGTGGTTTTTTCCGGGTTGGGAAGGCAAGTTTCACCATGTGACCTTGACATTTCCATGCTGCTCCTCCCCAGAAGACCTTGGCCAAAGCCAGAGCTTGGGGAAAAGAAGCCCACAGCAAAGCAGCCACCAACAGGGACTGGAGTCAGGCTGGTTCCTGGAGGTTCAACATCTCCCCATGCGGTTGCTGAAGGGCAATAACCTGCAGCAGAGGAGCAAGACGAGAGCTGGGACCACACTGGTCTCCACCACCACCCATGCACACAGCCCATCTTTGCTTATGCCAGGAGAGGAGACCCACATCCCATGGGACACCGGGGGCTTCACGCACCTGCCGGTGGGCGATGAAGCAAAGCTTCAGCTGGTTTTAGCGTGCAGATGGACTGCTGTGTTTCTGTTTTCCTCTCCTGGTGTGTCTGGGGCTGGGTCACAGGCCTGAGGACAAGGCTCTGGTGGGCTGGACATGAACACTGAGCAGTTGGAGACTTCCCTGCTTGGCTGCACTGAGCCCTGGATGCGGGTGGGGGACCCCGTGGGCTCCTCCCCAGGGTGGGAATCTCAGGGTGAAGGGTTTAATATTAAACTTGACCAGTATCTCCCCAAAACAGGCATCCCACTGCCTTCAGCCTGGATCTGTTGTTGGGATGAGTCCCTTCTGCAGTTATCAATCCCCCACAAAGGGAGCTGAGGGTCAGCTACGGGGCACCCAGCTTAGGTGAATCCCTTCACCACGGGGATCATAGTTATTTTGGTCCTCCCACATCTCCAGCTCAACAGCCCTGGGACCTGCTCAGCATCCCAGCACCTCTTCCCTGCGCCATCCCTGCTCCTCTCCCTGCACCCCGGCCACCAGCATCACACAGAGCCAAGGGATGCAGGAAGCCATTGGCAAATAAAAGAAATTGTTTGCTACAACCAGGAGTTTTCCTTCCAGCCCTCCAGGTGATACCATTTAACCTCCCGTGATTTTTATTCCCCATGTCATCATACCCACTGCCACAGCATAACTCCTGGGTTGAACACGTGAGGGGCCTCTGTATCAGGCTAGTGCTATCCCTTTAACAGAGGGGAGAGAAAATATTGGTGCCTCAGACCCCCCTGGGAATAAATTCATACTGCCGTATCGATTCGATTTTTTTTCTCCTTTTGCCTGATTCCTACAGCCTCCTGGGTAACGAAGATTAAGCTTCAAGCCCTTCTGATATTACTTTGAAATGCAGAAACCTTCAGAAAAAGAGACTACATCTTCTCTCTTCTTGGAAAACAGCAAATATCTTTGGGGATGAGCCAGGGCCTGTCTATTTTCTTCCCGCCTCCGGAGCAATCGAGACACACGTGTGCACGCTCACGGACACGCGCACACGCACCTGTACGCGTGCGCATCTGCACAGAGGTGCCTGTCTCCCTTTTGCTCCCTCTCACTGTGGATCATGTTAAAGATTCAAGGACTCACTTGATTTAACTGGTGTTAAACTGCAGCAGGGAGCTCGGGTGAGCGTGGGAGCCAGCCACCTTAATATCAGATCAATTAATTATCAGCCCTGTTATGACGAAGGCTGCTGAAATGTGGGTTGAGAGATCTCAGAGTGCAAGCAAAGAGCTCTCATTTCCCCGGTCCCATAATCACTGGAGGCAGACCTGGCCTGTGAACTTGGTTACACAGGCATAAATCTGGAGCAGCTCCAGTTATTTAATTGGTGTTGCTTGGGAATTGCCAGCGATGCAACAGAGAGCAGCATCCAGCCCTTTGGATGGGAGCCTTGTCCTTCCTGACGGCAATTTAACCACACCGACTGCAGCAATTATTCGGTTGGGTGATGGCAGTGGCTGGAGTCTTCACTGTGCACAGAGCTGGAGGCAGAAATTTAGGACATTTAGGAAATTTAGGAGAGAATGGGTAAAGCTGAGACACGGGAAGCAATAGCTGAAGGGTTCTGAGCCCATGGGGCTCCTCACTGCAGGGAGGTGAAGGCTGGGGAAGGAGGTGAGGAAGAGGGGATGGAGGTGCTGCAGGAGGAGGCGTGAGATGGAGCAGGGAGTGAAGGAGCCACACACGGAGGGGTGGAGAAGGGACAGGGATGGTGACAGGGACAGGGACAGTGCAGAGGGATTTGATATGGCCATGGGGTATTTGTTTTCCAGGGTCTTGGCCTGCAGTGGGCTGGTCACTGAAGTCCCCAAGTAGAGGGCAGCTGGAAAACATCAAGCAATGGAGATTTTTGCACAAGCCTGGCCGCGGCTGAGGTTCTGGGACCCACCAAGTCAAGTCATCATCAGTTGAGCTTATTTGGGCTCTTCCTTGGTCTCAGCCACACACTTCCCACAAAAGCAGGTCCTTCAAGCTTGGTTATGTCCCCCCAAAAGCTGTGCTGTGTCCCTTTCTTTGACATTAGTGTCCTGAACCAGTCCAGACTCCCCCTTGCCTGGTTCTGCTCTCAGCCTTGGCATCTCCCTGCAGCAAACAAGGCCCCTCTCATAACCAAGGCCAAGTCTGCTCCCTTCCTCTTCCTGAGCACCCTGCAGCTCTAGACATGTCCTTCAAGCTCTGCAGCATTCAGACCCAGCTTTGCTGCCTGCCCTGACAACTACAAAGGGGGAATTTTGCAGCTCCCATCCCCTTCCTGAAAGCTGGCCTGGGTTTTGTTTCCCTGCAGGGAGTTTTAACCTCCCCTTCCAAAGCTCTGGAGATCTGGAGGGGACTCACCACCTGACCCCAAATTCCTGAATGTGCCCACCTCCATGTCTGCTTCAAATGGGCAGCTCTGGACACTTGCACGCCCTCATGAGACCATCCCTGGCAAAACTCATTTTGAAGGACCTTGTCACTGAGTCTTGGATGTGCCCAGGGAAGCTGGGAGACACATTCACCACGTGTGTACATGGGTCACCACTTTGCAAAGCCAAGCTGGATTTTTGAGGCAGGGGCTTTTCCTCTCCAAACCCTCCCAGGCTGTGAACGAAGTGATATTCTGACTCTTTATTTTTCTATCAATAAACTTTATTGTCCGTTTCTTGCAAACCCTTCAGCAATTAAAAAAAAAAAAAAAAGAAGACGAAGAAGAGGAAGAAGAAGACAAAGGGAGTTGATGTTTGACTGCTGGGCTATCACTTAAGTCCTTGTTCCTGTTTACTCAGGACTTATTAGAGCTCATTCAATGCCTATAGCATGGCTGGATCAATACCTGCTGGGAGCAAGAGAGATTCCGCTTGGCCACTGTAGCCCATGTTGCAGAATTGATCTGCTTGGCTGCTGCAATCTGAAAATCCATCTTTTTGCGCTCTCTGCCTCTCTCTCTGCAGCGGGTTGCTAAGCAACGGGGGCTCCTTTGGGCGGCCATTGGTCAGCGCCGCGGCCGGGCGCCGTGGTCCTCCCTGGTCACTTGGCCACTTTGGGCTGCAATTCCTCCTCCAAGGATGGCTCCGGGCCGTGGGGAGGTGGGGAAAGGGCAGGGCGGGGGGGAAGGGGCTGGGGGGTGGCAAGAGGAGAGACGGGGAGAAAAGGGAAATCGATATCACCTCACATTTAACCTTCCTTTAAAAAAAATCTTTGAGAAAACTATATTGACCCATTCCTTATCACTTTGCGCCACTGCAGCCTGCTCAAACGGGGGCTTCGCTGCCTGCACATGTACTTCATAAACACTTCTCCCTCGCCTCTTTTTAGGGTAGATCACGCTGCCTTCTTTCCTTCCTCTCTCTCTCACCTTGGCCAGGCACAAAGTTATGCCAATTTAACTAAAGGTGTGTTTTTAAACTGATTTCATTAAACTGGGGCAAAACCTTTGTGCGGATGTACTGAAATCAATGTAAACCCCATTTGCATCGATTTCGCTTCGCTTTGGTAAAGGAATCGAATTATACAAACCAATACCAACCTGCTTTAAAATGATTTAAGAGTGTCTACACAAGACCAATTTTGGCTTGCAATTTTGTGTGTAGACAAGGTCCATCCCTCCTCTCCAAAGAGCCATTCATTAGGCAAATCTCACTGCCACAAAAGCCTCCGAGCTCTCGCTCCCGTGGCCTCCCCAACGGCACCACCTTTGCAGCCTCCAACAGCTCGTCCTAAAAGTGGCGCCCAGGCTTTGCTTCTCTTCCATCACATGAAGATCAGGGGTGGGGTGGTTGTCTCCCAGGTGCTGTAGAGTATTTACTGTACAGATATTGATCCTGCTCTCAATCCATCCCACCTCAGATACATGCATCTCGTGTGTGTGTGTGTGTGTGTGTGTGTGTCTTCAAACGATGCCTTTTACTATGGTCCCTAGAGGATGTCACGTCTAGATCCCAAAGTCTTTGTACAAGAGCTTTACAGTCCTTATTTTGTAATTATCGTCACATGGCCAAAGGACAGAGGGGACAATCCCAGACCACAAGTGCTCACAAGTGGATGCTCTCCCTTGTGAGACACCTATGTGAAGTGGCCTCATTTCCACAAGTGCAGATCAGCTCGCTCAAAAGCCAGGAAAAGCCACATTTCTCCAGGGTCATCAAAGCCACCCACTTTTATTAGCTACCACAAGAGGTAATTCACATGCAGAAATGCTTCCCAAACATAAAACATGAGACCAGTGTTTGCTCAGCAAAGATGGACCTCTGATCCCAACCCTCAGCCCTCAGCACTGCCTGTTTGACTCCATTTAATCTCAGGGTCCCCCACACTGGTGTTTCCATATTATGGCTGGGTCAGGTGTTCTTTGGGTCACATCTTGCTTAGTTTTTGGGTTCAACACATGACTCTGGGACTGTCTTAACAGTTCAGGGTCAACCTGCAGTGGAGAAGCTCACTAAGCCATTCCTGATAGAAAGGTGAGTCAACAAGTACCTGCTTTGCATCTGGGTAGACCACGGCGCACCAACAGAGACAAGAAGCCAAAGATGGGTCTTTGATCTGTCCCCATCAGATACTGTGTGCAGGTTGATAGACCCTCACTGGACCTTGCATCCTTCAGCCAAAGGAAGAAGCATTGGAGGACATGTGTATTATTATCCTATTTTAAAGATACATTATCATCTTTAAAGATATATTATTATTTACTGTAAATTAAAAATCAAAATAGTTTCATCTCAGAAGGAAGAGCTGAACATCACGCAGCCCAAGGCAGGGTTATGATCTCTCACTCAGACTTTACACCCAGGCAGCTGGGTAGGGCTGAATTTCAGCTGTGAGCCCCATCCTGCCACAGGGTGGTGAAAGGAGCCAAGTCCTTTGCCATAAAGAGTCGTCCTGACTCTACACTACAATTTTCTCTGCCTCTGCAGTTGCCTCCTTGAATTTTCTTGTCCTACTCTATTTTTACGCCTGGAGGAAGGCAGGGCACAAACCTTGGAGGAGAGGAATGACAGCTTCAGAGTCAGTGTAGGGTTCCACTCCTGGGAGCATCTAGAGCCCTTCCCCATTGAGCAGCAATCAAGGATTCTCCAAAAGTTTTGAAAAATCGGAAAAATGCCACCTCAGCAAAGTGAATCCTTTCCCAAAGGAGCCAGCTCTTTCATTAAATCTCCCTTTTCAAACATTTCATTGGCCACATGAAAAGAGTGGGAGTCATCAAATTGTCCCATTTCAACATTTTCCAAAAGAATAATGTTCCTTTTCCAGCCCTGTGTGATTTTATTTTTGTTTTAAAATCATGATTAATTTACACTAAAAGGAAATCTGAAAAACCGCCCAAACTTAAATTTAGCTACAACTTTAAAGCTTCTCAAAACCACCTGCTTTGACTGACAATGTCTGTAATGGTTTTAATTTTTTTTTAAATTTCTTGCTTTTTTTCCTACTTGAAGAAATTAAATTCACATAAATTCTCACAGAAGGAGGAACCCATCTCCTGACAGGTCCCAAAACTCTTCTCCAAATTCCCAGGAGGGGTTAAGTGGGTACTTACGGGTTCTGATGAATAGCGCCACTTCCTCGAATCGGGGCAGTGCTTTCCTCTTCCCACTGGGATTTTTCGGATATTTTGTTTTATACACATGTTAATGGCTGCTGAACGACCACTTTACTAAGCAGCACATCAACCCCTCGCAAATCACCCGCGCCAGGTTCTGCGAGGACTCTCCACACCAAGAGGACGGCTCGGGAAGACCATTAACTGATTTTTGCTTTCACTTAGAGCTTGCAACATTGACATGCCTGCTCAATATTTGACAAGCTCTCCACTGGCCCCAAGAGCTGAGCAGCGTCTTGGGAAAACATTCCAGGTCTTCAGCACCACAGAAACCTTTGGGTTTGATCCTGAGCCACAGCATCCTGGCAGGGCGGATGCTCCCCTGCTCTCCCAACCACCTCTCCCCAGCTCTCCGGGTCCGGCAGCCTCCAAACAGCTCTGCCTTCAAGAGCCACTGGATGCCGGAGCGATGAAGAGCAGGTTTGATCCCCAGCTCGAGCCCCTCGTGGTGTCCCCACAGCAGGCAGGACTGCGGCCATCACTTCCCCAGCCTCCCAGGCACCACGGTGACACCGAGGGCATTTCATAACCGGCTGAAGTCAAGCACGTGCAGAAGTGCTGGTAAATAGGGATTCTTGCCGGTGCCCCTGCTGGCTGCTCAGGGAGCCCTAAGGAAGGTCCCACAAGGGGTCCAGCCGCTGCCTCCATCCAAGCCAGGTTTCACGGGGCAGGTGGTGAGGGTCTCCCTGGGCTCAGGCACCTGCTGCTGGGTTTGAGATTGGGGCAGGGATTCAGCAGGAAGGGAAGGAGGTGACACCTCAGGAAGGACTTACCCCAGTCCCCTCCAGCGAGACCGCTCAGGGGGTGCATCATTTATCTAGCTGCTTGGCTTTAAGGTGGAGATTAAATGCAAACATCAGCTTCAGCATCTCACACACCTGGGCGCTTGGCCCATGCAGGCATCTGGCCGAGTCTCACCGGAGCACATGGGCCGAATCCCCAAATCCTTTTGACAATTACCCCATCTCTTCTGGCGACCTCCTTCGGACTGGCCTGAGGTTGCGCAGGGACACCCTCCTGGGGAATTCAGGCCATGCACTTTGATTTGCCTGAACGCAGCGTGCCAGGGCGTTGCAGTGCCTGAAGATGCATGGCTGAACCGAGCCAGGAGCCGGCCAGCAGCCGGCAGGGAGGGCTCCCCTTCTCTGCAGAGGTCGTGTGGCTGGGAGATGAACCCTGAGAGGCTGTTAAAAAGCTCAAGTCTGGAATTGCTGAGGATTAACTGGCTTTTTTTATTCTCTGCTTGCTTTCCATTGAACATCTTCTGCAGCCAAGGAGAGGGAGGAAGAGGAGGGGAGGCAAGCGGGAGGGAGGGAAGGCGGGGAGGGAGAGAGAGCCCATTGACAAAGTGAGGTTATTAATTTTTCAGAAAAGAAAATGCATGCTACACTTTGAGGAGAAATATTGATACATGCTTTAATGTTCCTTTATTTCTTTCACTCTTTCTTCTTTCTCGCTGTATTTTTTTTCTGTGGGTCCTGTGTTTTCATAAGCCCACGTCCCCTTGCAAGCCCCAAACACCTGAAAGCCTCTTTTCAAATTTGCTTTGAGGCTGCAGTGATTTGGGGGAGGAAACAGAAGCTGGCCCTTCCCAACACGCTTGAATTTGTTGTATAATTAACATGAGATAAGCGTTGAGAGCGGAGCCCACAGCAAGAGATCTCCCCCACCCCAGAGACCTCTGAGCCAGCCTGGGCAGGCGATGGACTCAAGAAGGGGATGATAACGTTGGGGTTTGCTCCCCAGGTCACGGTCAAGCCACCTGTGTAGGGACCAGGGGGACACCGGGCGCCAGCCAGCACCTGCTCGGGCAGCATCTCCTCAGCAGCTGCAGCTGCTCCCTGCGGGCCCGCATTGCCAGCCTTTGCTGTGCTGGGGCTCTGCGGGGGCTAGAGGTCTCCACCAGAAGGTCTCCAGGCTGGTTGGAGCTGGCACCAGCCTCCCTCCCTTTCCCTGCTTAGGTCCCTGTGGACACTGTAGCTGTTGCTCCGGGTCTGCGATGCTTTTCCAGCCTCTTTTTGCTCTTTACTATCTTCCGCATCTTTTTTTTCAGCCTTCTCCATCTGCTCCTCGCCGCTTTCCCTCCGTGTCATTTAACTCACACACCCTGGGGGTTTTCACCCACCACCATTGGCTCTGCTGGCCCAAAGCCTCCCTGAAATGCCACATCAGGGACTCTAGCACCCGGGGAAGGAGGAAGAACTATGAAATAATCTCCACGGCTGGGTGACACAGGGTGTGTTTGTGCACCGGCTGGATAAATCAGCCAGAAGACTCGGTGTCCGGAGCACACGTGTGTGCATTTAGCCCTTTATACGCGATATAAATGAAGGGCAGGAAACAAAAACTTCATCCATTAGCGTAATGACAGGTATTTCCCTGTTCTTGGGCCGGACCTAGTCGAGCAAAACACTTAAGTACATGATTAATTTGAAGTCTAAGAGACTTAAGCACATGCTTAAGTGTTCTGCAGCTCCAGGCCTAACAACAGAGGTTTCTACAGAGCAATCCATGCTGACGACATGTTACAGTGGTGCTTAGATGTATGGATTAAGGGTGCCATAAACAGTTGAGATATTCTGTTTAAACAATCATTTGTTGACAAGACTATTCTAAGCCCATCGAATCCCTAAGTGATAGATGTATGTTGTCTTTCTGAGTCTCATGCTGTATCAGCCATTGATTTTTTTCAGCCTGGATGCTAAGGTAACCTTTACCTGAGAGCTTAAGCAGAAAGCGATGGGTGTATGCTCACCGTACCAGCCACTGTTTGCATTGCTGGAGCCAGGACAAAGCGAAGGTTCAGCCTTGCATCCATCCACATAGCACGAGGCTGCCCTGGACCACTCCAAGGGCTGGGGATGAAGGAGCATGTCTGGCCAGTATCGCTTGGTGCTACAGCAGGGGGGCGGCTGGGGACGCTGGCCGAGGGACGCTTCCCCCTTCCCCAGAGGCACGAGCCTTTGCCAGGGTCTCGCTCCAACCTAAATCACGTCTCAGGGTGGTTTCTCATCCCCGACCCACCACGGGCCACCCCAGGGAGAAGCAGTGTTTTCCTGCCATCCATCTCCCCACTCAGCACCCAATTCAGAAGACATTTGTCTCCAGAGACCCACAGGTGTCCCGAAGACTCCATCTCTGTGTGGGCACCGTGTCAGGACGCCCTTCTTTGAGATCTGTTTTAATCACATTTATACAGTGTAACCAGGGGAAGGAATCTATTGACAGTCTGTCTTCACATTTCTGTCAATTCTTCCGGAGACATCATTAAATCCAAGAGTGGATCTTAATTTAACGTGTTAGCTAACGGGTTATTTAATTAGTTTTCAATACCCACCCCCCCAAAAAAAAAAAAAAAGCAGGGAGGTGGGGAAATGGGCTAAATATTAAGGGGAGAAAAAAAAACAGAGAGCAAGATGATGAACACATCCAGGTTTCCCGGATCTGCAGAGAAATCATCTCCTCGGCCCCTTCGCCCCTTCTCTTTCACAAGAAAGAGCCCTGTTGCGTTTCCCCTTCTCCCCACTGTGTTCAATAATAAATGAAAATGGTAAAAAGCAATTCATACACAGGCTAAGCGTCTGGATTTATTATCAAGACAATTACACCGAGGAGAATTCCCGGAAAATTACTCTTCGAAGTCTTTCTCTGCCACCCCCTCCTAGTTTGGATAAATACAGCAGCAATTACTGCTGTGGGAGAGCAGAGGGCACCGGGAAAGGGGTGCCACTGCCTCGTGCCCCAGCCAGGCTGGCTCTGGGGGTGGCCCCTGCCACGGGGGTGGCTTTGTGCCTGGGGCAGCGGCGGAGTTTGGTAGGAATGGGTAGGTTTGGGGGCAGCGGATGCACATGTTTCCCTTGGACAGGTCTGTGCGACGGGTATCGGCTATGGCTGGCCAGCGCTCTCTGTGTGCGTGTCTGTGTCTGTCTCTGCGTGTCTGTGTGTGTGTCTGTGTGTCTGTGGGTCTGTGTGTCTGCGTCTGTGTGTCTGTGTCTGTGTGTCTGTGTCTGCGTGCAATAGCCCTGTGTGGATATGAGCCGCTTTGGATTATTTTAGTGACAAGCCCAGCATGACCCAAGCAAGCTGGGGCGGGTGAGGGCCAGGCCCGCGTGCCCCATCCTGCGGGGACCTACTGCCCATCCCCGTGACCCCAGGACGGCTCCTGGGGCTGGCTGGGAGCTGGCAGGTCCCTG
Organism: Morus bassanus; assembly: GCA_031468815.1. Lineage (NCBI taxonomy): Eukaryota > Metazoa > Chordata > Aves > Suliformes > Sulidae > Morus > Morus bassanus. The sequence goes on from CM062593.1 coordinate 1,397,010, forward strand.
CCTCATCCCTGCTTCGTTCCCCAGCCCTGCCTCAGTCCCTGTTTTACTTCATCCCCATCTCTGCCTTGTCCCCATCCCTGCCTCCTCCTCCTCCTGTCCCTGCCTTGTCCCCTTCCCTGCCTCATTTCCCGTTTTCCCTCACCCTCATCCCTGACTCATCCTTGTCCCTGCCTGTCTCTGTCTCTGCTTCATCCCCGTCCCTGCCTGTCCCCATCCCTGTTTCATCCTCATCCCTGCCTGTCCCCGTCCTTGCCTGTCCCCGTCCCTGCCTGTCCCCGTCCCTGCCTGTCCCCATCCCTGTTTCATCCTCATCCCTGCCTGTCCCCATCCCTGCCTCTCCCCATCCTTGCCTGTCCCCATCCTTGCCTGTCCCCATCCCTGCCTGTCCCCATCCCTGCCTGTCCCCATCCTTGCCTGTCCCCATCCCTGCCTGTCCCCATCCTTGCCTGTCCCCATCCTTGCCTGTCCCCATCCCTGCCTGTCCCCATCCCTGCCTGTCCCCGTCCCTGCCTGTCCCCACCGCTGACTCCCCCGGGTCTCGTCGCAGGACGCGCCGGGCCCCGCAGCCCCCGGGATCGCCGGTACCTGTTGCGGGGGTTGAGCCCCAGGGATCGGGGGGGCTCCGGGCCCGGCAGCCCCCGCCCCCCCGCAAAGCTCCCTCCCCGGACCCTCCGCGGTGCGGCCGCGGATCGCGCAGGGCGGCCGGGGCGGGGCGGGGGGGGGGTGCCGGTACCTTCCCGCTGCCCTCGGGCTGGGGGAGTAAAGTGTCCAAAATCGGGATCTTTTCGAAAAAGCAGAGACGCTTCCCGAGCCCGTAGAAGGAGCCCTGCGGCGATAGGAAAATACCTGCGGGAAACACAGAGAAACAGAGGAAATATATGTAGCACATATATAAAAAATATTTAGGGTCTCTTCCTATACATAGATCCGTATAGAAATATTACGTATAAAATAACCCTATTGAATTTGCGTGCTTGCGGTGCAGGGTGTGATGGAGGAACGCGCTGCAGCGCGGCGGAAAGCGCCGGGTTCGTCTCGTTTCCTCGATGTTTCACAACTCACCGGCACCGGCACCGGCTCCTCGCCCCCGGCCCCACCCCCGAACCCCCCCGGGAGCCCTCGGGGAGCCTTTGGGGTGCTCAGAGACTCGGGCTTGAGGGTCCCCGAAATGCACAAGGAGCGAAAAGTGGAAGAGGGTAGAGGCGGGGGGGGTGGGACGGACGGGCATTTCGGGGGCCTGGGGGACACCCCACCCCGCTCTCCCCGCCGAGCACCGACAAACTCGTTGCATGGGTCACGTTGTAGTTTATAAATCCCCCCGCACCCCTGCCCGGCTCGGGGACGGCCGGGCCCGACCGCGGAAAGGCGGAGAGGGGACGGGAGAGAGGGGGAAAACTGGGGGGGGGGGGGGGGAAATATATATCCCACCTCGGAGCTGGGCGAAATCTCAGCGATTTTCACCTCTTTTCCCCCGCAAGCCCCGGCGGGGCCGAGCCCTCCCCGCCCCACTGCCAGGGTGTAAAGTTCAGGGCGGCTCCGCCAGGAAATTTTGAAAACAAATTGCGGATTAAAGAGGCTCCCGGAGGCCCCCGTTGGTTTTCCCGGAGCTGGGGGCAGCGGCGGGGGCCCGTCCCGGCCCCCGGTCGCGGGTGGGTGCGGACCCCCGGGGGCGCACGGCCCCGGCCCGGGCTGCGCCGGAGCTCGGCGGGGCCGCTTCGGTCGGGGGAAACCTGCGGGGGTTACATCGAAAAGAGCAACGGCCCGTCCTCAAACTGCCCCCCCGGGGCGAAATTGGATAGAAACTCCCCCCCGGCCCCGCTCCCCGCCGCCGCGGCGGCCCCGCCGGTGCCGGCCACCGAGTTTCAGGGCGGCCCAAAGTTTCGGGGTAAACGAGAAAAGTCTCCGGAAAGGCCGTGGAGAGGCCGGTTCTCCTTCCCCCCTCTCCCCGGACCCCCATCGCTTGATTTCCCCCCGTTGCTGCCGCTTTTCCCCGCTCCCAGCCCGGCCCCGGCCCGACCCACAGCGCCCGGGGGAAGGCGGGCGGCAGAGCCGGGCGCGGGGGGGGGCAGCTCCCGGCGGGCCCCCCGGGCTCTCCCTCTCCCTAAACGCCTCCGGGGCCGATTCTGCAAAGAGAGGGAAATTTTTCACCGAGGGGAAAATTAAATATATATATATATATATTTTATATCCCGCAAAAGGGAAAGGAAAAGAAGCCGGGAGCGGGGCGGAAAGGGCCTGATCTTGCAGCTAAAATTGTCTTACAATAATTAAAAAAAAAAAAAAAGCCGCCGAGGGCGCAGAGCGGCGGGGGGGAGGGGGGGTGCAGGATTTTTAGCAGAGGAAAGTGTTGGTGGGGAAAGGGCCGGAGTTTTTTTCCCGGCTGGAGGATTCCTGCCAGAAGCGCCACAAACCCCGGCTCAGGGCGCTGGGGGACGCCGGGGGAGGGCAAATCCCACCCGAAAACAGGGGAGAGGCCGGGGGGGGCGGGAGGTGCAGGGCGGGGGCAGCCCCGCCGCTCCCCGGGCTGCGCGGAGCGGCGCGGAGCGGCGCGGAGCCCCGCGGCGGGGGCGCGCAACGGGACCGCCGGGGATCGGGGCTTCGGTCCCGCCGCTGCGCCCCCCCCGAAGCAGGTTTGCCCATATCCCGCTTTAATAACCCCGAATCCGGGCGGAACTTTTCCGGCGTCGCTGGTTTTTCCTGCCTTGTTTTGTTTTGGAAGCGAAAGCGTTTTGAATCCCCTTCAAGAACCGGTATCAAAGTCTCTTTTTTTAAAAGCTATTGATTGCAAAAGTCTTATTTAAACCAACACATTTTAGTTTCTCACATTTTAAAACATCATCTGGGGCCCATTGTATGGAAAATCGATTAGCAGAAATTGCCACGCTCTTTGCCTCCCGCTTGATTGTTGTAAAATCGAGACATCCATAGGCAAAGGCTGGGCTGGGGAAGATTTGGAACCGAAATGAAAGGGTTTGCGAGGAATCTATAGGCACTAAATAATTCACCTGCCAGGCGACGGTGCTGTTATTTTGAAGCCTTAAAGAACTTTAAGGAACTTGGGCTCCTATAGGGGCAGCGCTATGGCGGGGTGCGCGGGAGCCACGTTACCGGCTCCTTCTCCTTCTCTGCCCGGCAAAACAAAATGGTTTATCCCTTGCCCGGTACCTGCTCTCCGGCTGCAAGAAATACCGCCCTGGAGGGATTTCTGGCCGTGTGGTTTGGGCTTTCGAGCTGTTCCCCGGGGCGGGAGGGGGGAGATAAATCAAAATAAAATCGGTGGGAGCGCAAACCGGCCCCGGCGCGGCGCAGCGGCACGGCCCCGGAAGGCAAGGGTGCGGGCAGGGAGCGGGCAGCAGTGCGTGTCCTGCCCCCGCACACCTCCCCCCCCCCGCCCCGGGCTGCGGGGCTGCCCGCCCCCGCCCCGCCGCTGCCGCCGTCTCCCGCCCGGGCCGGCCCGTTGCGGGGCCGCCTCGCCGGTGCGGGAAGCCCCGAGAGCCCCGCTGTGCCCGGGGCGGGGCGGGGGGAGCAGCGAGGGGTGCCGGGGGGGGCGCTGAGCGGGGCTTTGCGCGGGCAGGGGGGTTGGGGATTTTTGGGGAGGGGTTATTGGGTCCGCCCGGCTCTCTCCCCGCTCGTCCCGCCGGTCGCTCCCGGGGCTGCGGCGGGGGCCGGGCCGGGCGGGGGCTGCCCCGGGCCCGCCGTCCCCCTCCGCACTTACCGCTCTCCGCCCCGGCACTGCCCGGCTCCTCCCGGAGCGCTGCCCGGGCGGCTGCGGAGGAGCAGAGGGATGTGAATTAAATAGGGAGCTCGGGAAGAAAAGAGGAGGCGAGGGAAGGGATCAATAGCATCCAGCTGGCGAATGGAGACCGGGCCTCTCCCCCGCGCTGCGCCCCGGCCCGTCACCGGAGCCTCTGGGCGCTCCGAGGGGCTTCCCCGGGGCTGGGGCCGCCAACCCCGCCGGGCTCACACATGCCCGCAGCGGCTCGGGCCCGGGGCTCGGCCCGGGGAGCTCCTGCCGCCCCCTCGCCCCCCCGGCCACGCGTGTCTCGGTGCCTCTCGCCTAATGATATTGCATCGATCGGGGCGGGGGGGGGGAGCGGGCGGGGGGCGCGGGGCTACCGCATTACTCAATTATGTCGCACTAATTACTAAAAAGTCTCTTTCTTTTTTTGTTGTTTGCTCGGTGCAAAGCTCGGCGGAGGGCAGAGTCCAGCGCCTGCCCCGGGGGGGCCCCGGTGCTGCGGGCTCGGCGGTGCGGGGCGGGGGGGCCCGGCCCGGGGACGCTGTGCGGGACGGCGGGAGTGCCGGGCAGCTGCGGGGATAGATCTATCGATGGGCGGTCGATGGGCCGGTCGATGCACTATCGCCATTATTACACTCAATGAAACCCTTCCAGACGCGGCTGCTTTATCCCTGGTTTGTTCCCTACCTCCTCCTCGCTGCGCACCTCGACACCCCCACACCCCCCCGCCCAGCATCCTCTGGTGCTGCCCGGCTCCGGGCCCCCCTGCCCCTCCCGGACCGGTTCCAGTCCTCCTGCCCCTCCCGGACCGGTTCCAGCCCCCCTGGCCATCCCTGCCCGTCTCCGGCCCCCCCTGCCCATCCCGGACCGGTTCCAGTCCCCCTGCCCATCCCTGCCCGGCTCCGGCCCCCCCTGCCCATCCCGGACCGGTTCCAGCCCCCCTGCCCATCCCTGCCCGGCTCCGGCCCCCCCTGCCCATCCCGGACGGGCTCCGTGTCCCGTTCCCTGCCTGGAAGCCGCCCCCCCGCCGCTGCCCACCTGGATATCGGACACTCCGCACCCCCGCCGGAGCCCCCGGGGCGCGGGTCTCACCCTGTCCTGCTTACAGGGGTCCTGCTTACGGCCCGCGGCCCCCCCGGACCGGGGGGGGGGAGCTGGGAGCGGGGCACGGCCCGGGGGGGACGGATTCTTCCCACATCCCGGCCGGGCCGGGCCCGTCCCGGCTCCAGCGGCCGGACCGCTGTGTGAGGGGGGGCAGGCGCTGAGGGGGACCCCAGCTCCCCCCGGCTCATCCCCTGCCCACGGGTGACCGCCCTGAGCCCGCGTCCCGCCAGCCCGCGGGGCTTTATCTTATTAAACTGAGCACTTAAGTGACTTGTCGGGGGCGGGATGGGATGGGATGGGATGGGATGGGATGGGATGGGATGGGATGGGATGGGATGGGATGGGAGGGGATGGGAGGGGAGGGGATGGGAGGGGAGGGGATGGGATGGGATGGGATGGGAGGGGATGGGAGGGGATGGGAGGGGAGGGAACGGGAGGGGAAGGGAGGGGAGGGAAGGGGAGGGGAGGGGAGGGGAAGGGAGGGGAAGAGAGGGAAGGGGAACAGAGGGGTTGGGAGGGGATGGGATGGGATGGATGAGGTGGGGTGGATGGGATGAGATGGGAGGGGTTGGGAGAGGGTGGGATGGACAGGGTGGATGGGATGGGATGGATGAGGTGGGATGGGATGGATGAGGTGGGATGGGATGGACATGGATGGATGGGATCGATGGGTTGGGATGGGTGGGATGGATCGGATGGGGACAGGAGGGGTTGGGAGGGAAGAGATGGATGGGGTGGATGGGATGGATGGGTTGGGATGGATGGGATGGCGTGGGAGGGGATAGGAGGGGTTGGGATGGGTGGGATGGGATGGGGGGGGGTAGGAGGGGATGGGATGGGTGGGATGGGATGGGTTAAAGTGCACTGAGTTCGGAAGGGGTGTTAATTTTTGCTGAATTTCTCGCTGCGAAGCCGGGTGGCGGCGAGGCCCTGAGCGGGGCCGTGGCTCCCGTCCCGCGGGGAACCGGGACCCGCTCCCCCGCGCCGGAGCTCCCGGGCCCACCGGACGACCCTGGGCCGTGGGAGCCCCGCAGTGACCGGGGACCGAGCAGCCCCCGCGGGGCCAGCGGGGCCCACCCACGGGAAACTAAGGATTTCATTTTCTATTTTTATTTTCTCGGTATGTTCAATAAAGCTTGGGGAACCCGCACGTCCCGGCCCGGAGCCCTGCGCACGGCCGGGAACCGCCCGCCGCCCCTCGGGGAGGGGAGCCCGGCTCGGAGCGGCGGGGCCGGGGCGGCTGGAAACGTGCGTGGGAAGGACACCGAGTCCCAGCCCGGCCGGTGGCCTAAGCCCGGCTTAAGTCGTCTCTTCATCCCGTCTTCCTCCCTTTCCATTTTCCCTTTCCATTTTCCCTTTCTCTTTCTCTTTCCTTCTTTCCTTTTTCCCGATTTCCCTTCACCACGGCTGCCCAGGGCCCCGCAGCACAGCGCCGTGTGCCTCCCCACGCGTGTCAACTGTCACCCCCCCCACCCCGTGCCAATGCATCCCTCCACCTCCCAGTAGCCTCCGCTGCCCGGGAACGGGAGGCAGTGCCCGGCGTGGGGGCGGGGGAAGGGTAGCGATGCTGGGGACACGCGTGGGGAAACACGGGTGTGTGGGGACAGGAGTGCTTGGGGTAGATGAGGGCAGCTAGGCCCTTGGGAGGGACGGGGCGGGGGTGTCGGGGCGCAGCGGAGGGTTGTTGGGGGGCGCTGGGGACAGGCGCATCCGGGGGTGGGGGCAGCCAGATGTGCGCACGGGGGGGGTGTCAGCCAGATGTGCGGGGGAGCAGGTGGGCACAGTTGTGAAGCGCCGCCAGATGCGCGCCGGGTGCGGGGGGTCACCTCGGTGCGGGGGGGGGGGGGGATCACTCCGTTGGGGGAAGGCTGGCGGGGCAGCCGGTACGGGGAGGGTCACGCCGGTGCGGGGGTCACGCCGGTGCGGGGGGGGTCACCATGCGGGGGGGGGTCACCCCGGCGGGGGCTGGGGGTGCGGGCGCGGTGCGGTTCCGCCGTGTGCCGGGCGCCGCCGGCTGCGCTCCGCGCCCCCCCTCCGCGCTTGTGTCCGCCCCCCCCCGCACCGGGAGACGTTGGGGGGGGGGGGGCGGTGCGGCTCGGTTCGGCGGGGGGGGCGGGGCGGCGCTGACGTCACGCCGCGGCCCAGAACGAGGCTGCCGGGAGCCGGCGGCCGAGGGGCGCCGCAGCCGCCCCGAGCGCACGCACCGCACCGCACCGCACCGCCCCGCACCGCGCTCCCCGCCGCAGCGCACCGAGGCGGGCTGGGGCGGGCGGGAGCGGCGCATCATGCTGGCCTGACCGCGGGGCGCGGGAGATCGATCCCCCGAGTCTGAATTAATCCGGGCAGCCGGCGCGGGGGGGCGGGGGCGGCGGTGGAGGAGGAGGAGGAGGAGGAGGAGGAGGCGGCGGCGGCGGCGGCGGCGGCGGCGGCGGGGGGGGGTGGGGGAGGAAGGCAGCGAGCGAGCGGGCGAGGCAGCGGCAGAGCCCGGCGGCCACCATGGAGCTGGCGATGGAGAACCTGGGCAGCCTGCACGGCGTCCCGCACTCGCAGCCCGCCGAGCTGCTGAGCCCGGCGCACGGGCGGCAGGGCTCCCACCGCAACCTGGTACCGCACGGCCGGCCCGCCATGGTCTCGGGCATGGCCTCCATCCTGGAGGGGGGCGACTACCGCGCCGAGCACAGCCTGGCCGCCCCGCTGCACCCCGCCATGAGCATGTCCTGCGAGTCACCCTCCGGTATGAGCCTGAGCAGCACCTACACCACGCTGACCCCCCTGCAGCACCTGCCGCCCATCTCCACCGTCTCGGAGAAGTTCCACCACCCGCACCACCACCACCACCACCACCACCCGCACCAGCGCCTGGCCGGTAACGTGAGCGGCAGCTTCACCCTCATGCGCGACGAGCGGAGCCTGGCCTCCATGGGCAACCTCTACAGCCACTACCCCAAGGACATGCCGGCCATGGGGCAGCCCCTCTCGCCGCTGCCCAACGGGCTGGGCAGCCTGCACAACGCCCAGCAGCCGCTGGCCCCCTACGCCCCCGGGGGCCACTTGCCCAACGAGAAGATGCTCTCGCCCAACGGCTTCGATTCGCACGCCGCGATGCTGTCCCGGGGCGAGGAGCACCTGGCGCGGGGCTTGGCGGCTCCCAGCTCGGCCATGATGCCGCCGCTCAACGGGATGCACCCGCACGGCCACCCGCACGCCCAGCCCGGCGGTTCCCTCCTGGGGGGCGAACGGGAACGCCAGGCCTCGGCCACCGGATCCCAACCCGGTGGTTCCGGGCAGGTGGAGGAGATCAACACCAAGGAGGTGGCTCAGCGGATCACGGCCGAGCTGAAGCGTTACAGCATCCCGCAGGCGATCTTCGCGCAGAGGATCTTGTGCCGCTCCCAGGGGACCCTCTCGGACCTGCTGCGGAACCCCAAGCCCTGGAGTAAGCTCAAGTCGGGCCGGGAGACTTTCCGCAGGATGTGGAAATGGTTGCAGGAGCCGGAATTTCAGAGGATGTCGGCGCTCAGGCTGGCAGGTAGGGGCACGGCACGGTTTTGCTGCCACGCACGGGCCGCCCGCCCCGCACCTCCGGGCGGGTGGGTGAAGGGGTGCTGCGAACACGCGTGGGGACCCCTCGCTCGCGGGGAGCCATCGCGGGCTGGGGCTGGGACGGGTCTTACCGACCTGGCTTGAAGCCTTTAGAAGAAAGGGAAGGAAATTATATTTAAAGCGAATCCCCCCTCCCCGGGCCTGCTCCTGCCAGCGGGAAACGAGGGATCCCGGGTGGGGGGAGCCCCCCGCCGCCCCCCGCCGCCCCCCGCCTCCCGACCAGCCCCGCCGGTGATTCCTGCCCGGTCCCGCCCGCCGAACCGACCCCTTGTCCCCCGGGCGGACCCCCGAGAGCCGCTGGCAGCCCCCGGCCCGCGCTCCCCGCCGCCCGTGGGGGCGGGCTGAAGCCGCGGCCGCTCGTGGAGCTCCTTCGCCGTCCGATCGGCACCGCCGCTCGGTACCGGAGCGGGGCTCTGGGCCAGCCCCGCCGGGAACCGGGCCTTGGGGCCGGGGGGAGGCGGGCAGCGCCGGGGCTGCGCTCCGCTCCCTCCGGGGCACCGGCTGCCCGCGGGGAGAAGGAGGGACCCCCACCGCCGTACCCGCGGTTCCCCGGGCGGGGACACCCTCTGCTGTCCCGCAGCACCGCGGGTGCGGAGCGCCGAGCGGCGGCAGCCTCGTTCCCCGCCGCCGCCCCCGGTGGGGCTTGTCCGGCCTCAGGCCGGGGCTGGGCCGGGGCTTTGCTGGGAAAAATCGGTTTTTCTCCGCGACCGCGCTGTGGCTGCGGGGGGGGTGGGGGGGTGTCGCGCCTCCGCGCTCCTCCGCGGGGGAAAGGGCCGAGGGCCGGCGGCTCTGGGTGCCCGGCACCCCCCGGCACCCCCCGGCACCCCCCGGCCCCCGGAGCCGCTCCAGCCCTTCCTCCCCCGGGGAGCTCCGCGGGGCCGAGAAGGGGTGGCCGTGGGGTAAAAAACGCGCGTGTATGGGGTTTTTTTTTATTATTATTTGTTTGTTTTTAAAGAAACCCGAGCTCCCCGTGGGGCCGTGCAGAGTCCGGCCCGCCGGGCGCTCCGCACGGCGAGGAGCCCGCCGTTATTTATGGAGGAGAGCAGCGTTCATATGTATTTAGTGTAATTCAGTTGCTCTTTAATTAGGGCAGGGTAGTGGCATCTTTTAGTTCCAGTCGATGCCCTATTGAAAAGCAGTTAATAGAATGCAAATTGTTCCTGGCTTTACAAGGTTCTGGTAAATAAAGATTTAAACACTGCCGCGATCGGCCGTTTAATGCCCCCGTTGTTCGGGCTAATTGAGCGGCGGGTGGCTGGTTTCTGACTCGCCAAAATTTGAAATAATAACCACGATGGTGATGATAAACATGGGGCCGAGGCTGGGGAGGTCCCTGCCCGCCGGCCCGGCTCGGGCTCCGTCCGCGCTGCCATCGCCCCGCTCCTCCCGCCGCCTCGGGGGACGTTTATTCTCCCCAAAATGGTTTTTATTCCCCAGCGCCGAGTTTTCCTCGGCCCCAGGGGCGCCTTGAAGGCGTTATTGACGGAAATTAAACACACACTCCCCCCCCCAAATTTCCTGGGGACAGGGTTTAATTCTTTGCTTTCTGCGAAGACAGGAAAAAAAGAAAAAAACCCCACCGAAACAACAAACCAACCACCCCGCCATGAAGCCGCCTGCCTCGAACCCCGGCTCCCCACGCGGGACCGGGCCGCGGCCGCCCCGAGCGGCCCGTGGTGGGGGCTCGGCCGGGCCCCAGCCCTTTTTTGGGGGGGGTTCCCCGACCTCCCCGCGGCCTCCCCCGACCCGGCCGCTTTGTTCCCGGCTCCCGGCCCCGCTGCCGCCCCGCTGGGACCCGCTTTCGTTTCGCTCCTCCCGCCGTTTCGTCCGGCCGAGCCCGTCCGTGGGGCAGTTTAAGCCCCTCGGGCTCAACCCCGGCCCGGCTGCCTGGAGAAGTGGGTTCTACGGGAAGGGGTCGCGCTGGGGGGGGCCGTGCCCGGCCTCGCCGATCGGTGCAGGCGAATCCCCCCCCGCGACCCGACCCACCCGGGGCCGCCGGCCGAGCCCGCTCGTCCTTCCCGGCCGGCCCGGGCTGGGGGCCTGGGGGGGGGCCTGGATGGCTGCGACCCCCCCCCCCCCCGCCCAGCAAACAGGGATGGGTCCCCTTCCCCCCTGGGGAGCGATCGGCTTTTTTCCCTCCCAGTACAAGCAAAAAAAAATTAAAACAAAAAGATTGTTAGACAGAGGGCACGGCCGGGCCGAGGGCTGATCGTGGTCCTGGTCCCGGTCCTAGTCCTGGTCCCGGCCCTGGTCCCTGTCCTAGTCCTGGTCCTGGCCCTAGTCCTGGTCCCGGCCCTGGTCCTGGTCCTGGTCTCGGTCCTGGTCCCTGTCCTAGTCCTGGTCCTGGTCCTAGTCCTGGTCCCGGCCCTGGTCCTGGTCCTGGTCTCGGTCCTAGTCCTGATCCTGGTCTTGGTCCCGGTCCTGTTGCCGGTCCCGCCCGGCTGCCTGAGTCCATCTGATGGATTAGTCCGAGTCAGTAAATCGCGGATCAATAAACACGCCGGGCCCCTATAAATGGCAATTGCTGCTTTTTTCCTTTTTCCACTCCAGTTCCCCCTCCCGCCGCCCCGTCCGCAGATGAACCATTAATTATTCAGCCGGGACCCGGGCTCCCCCCGTGGGGCTTCACAAAATAGGGGGGGTCCCACGGGGAAACATCTGGGCAGCAGCTGGCGGTGCCCGGCCCGGCCCCTCGGGCTATCCATCTCCGTGACTTGCTGTCACGGCCGCAGCACACACACTCCCCCCCCCCCCCCCCCCCCCGCGAGGTCTACAAGCTCTACAAACTTCGTGACCCTCCCCACGAGGTTTGCAAGGGCCCGTGGGTAGTGGGGAGCTCCCACCGCCACATCTTTGGGGGTCCCTGCGCGGCGGAGCCGGAATCCCAGTCCCCACCCGCGACTCCCCCACCCGCCATCCCGCTCCCTCGTGTCCTGGGGGCCAAAAAGGCATCGGCTTCGTTCTCGTGGGGTGATGTGGGAAGGGGATGCGCCCCTGCGCTCCCATCCCCGCGTGTCCGCGGAGGGCGGTGGGTGCCCTCCCACCATGCGTGTCTGTGGCTGCGCTCCCATCCTGTCGGACCCCCGGCCGGTGGAAACCCCCTCCCCGCCACGGATTTATTCCGACACTCAGGACTAGGAAATTCGCTCGTGTTTATTACTCGGGAAGGCGACAACGTCGTTGTGTCCCCTTTGCGACACGGCGGCTCCCCGCCTTCCTTCGTCCTTAACTCGAACGAGCGCTCGGCTGCTCCGTCCTCCCGTGTTTTTCCCCGAGACGCGTGTCTGTAGGCGAAATTCCCCCCCTCGCGTGAAGTCTTTGGGCCGCGGGTGGGGTGTAAGCCCGGCCTAGAGCAGCCGGCCCCGCTGGGACCCGGCGGCTGCCCGCGCCGCCCGAGGCAGCGCGGTCCCGCGTGGGCTCCGCGGCCCCCGGCATCGGCTGGTGCTGCCCCAAAGCGTTTCCCGTGGCGCGGGGCCGGGGGACGCGGCCGCGTTACCCGTGGGAGCCGGGGGGACCCGGGGGCTGCGGCCGGGGGGGCCTGGGCTGCGCCCCCCGAGCCCCGGCGTTTCCTTCTCCTTTGGCATTTTCTTGTCCCTCTCCTTCGCTCATCGTTCTCTTTCTTTTCCCTTTAGCCCCCCTCCCCCGGGTTTTCGTTCTCCTCTTTTTTGTTTTCGTTTTCTTTTCGTGTTTTATTTTCTTTTCGTATTTTATTTATTTTCTTTTCGTGTTTTATTTTCTTTTCGGTTTTCCTTTCTTTTCGGTTTTCCTTTCTTTTCGGTTTTCCTTTCCTTTCCTTTCCTTTCCTTTCCTTTCCTTTCCTTTCCTTTCCTTTCCTTTCCTTTCCTTTCCTTTCCTTTCCTTTCCTTTCCTTTCCTTTCCTTTCCTTTCCTTTCCTTTCCTTTCCTTTCCTTTCCTTTCCTTTCCTTTCCTTTCCTTTCTTCTTTTCTTTTCTTTTCTTTTCTTTTCTTTTCTTTTCTTTTCTTTTCTTTTCTTTTCTTTTCTTTTCTTTTCTTTTCTTTTCTTTTCTTTTCTTTTCTTTTCTTTTCTTTTCTTTTCTTTTCTTTTCTTTTCTTTTCTTTTCTTTTCTTTTCTTTTCTTTTTCTTCCCTCTCCTCCCCAGGCTTTCTCCCCCGAGCAAATCGCCGCCGCGGCACGAACAGTCGTTATTAAAAAAAAAACCAACCCAAACCACCCCAAAACTGTGAGCACGATCGCAGGACTGGGCCAAGGCAAATACCCGAGAGCTTTGGCAATGCCAATAATTAATACTGCGAACTAAGGCACAGAATTGCCAGAGTCAGGGACGAGATTGCGCTGCGTAAAACACGGGAAATATATATTTTTTTTTTCACGAGCTTTTTTCTCAATTTCAGCCTCTTCAAACGACTTTGGCCCAAGGACGGGGCCTCCCCGCCGGCGGGCACCGGGCACCGGGCACCGGGACGGCTCCGGCCCGGGAGAGCGGCGGCAAATCGCGGGCGATTTCGCTGCTTTCGAGCCGCTCGTGTCCGAGGGGCGACGGGGAAAACGCGCCGCGGTTTGTGGGATCGGGAGCGAATTATTTCCCCATCGTAAAATGGGGGAAAACGAGAGTTTGGGGCTGCGGGCGCCCAGCGTCTTCCCCCGCGCGGAGAGGTGTCCACGTGGGAAAATACAAAGAAAGCAAGCGAGAAAGGCGAGGAACCCGTTTTCCCCCGCTGGGGGGGAAAAAAAAAGGTTTTTTTCCTTAAATTTTTCTTAAATTATTATTTTTTTTTTACCACGTTAATAACAGGCAACTTCTTCCGCCAGCGCGGAGCCACCCGCCGGGGGCAGCCGCCGCCGGCACCGCGCCCCGCACCGCCCAGCCCCGCACCGCACCGCACCGCACGCGCCCCGCACCGCACCGCGCCCCCCACCGCCCCGCACTGCCCAACCCCGCCCCGCACCGTCCAGCGCCCCGCACCGCCCAGCCCCGCGCCCCGCACCGCCCAGCCCCGCACCACCCCGCACCGCCCCGCGCCCTTATCAGCGCGGCGGGGCCGCCTCGCTCCGCCCGCGGCTGTTTTTCCGTTCGCTCCTAATCTGCGCCTCCGAAGGGGCCAATAAACCTCCCGTCGGTTAAATATTAAATCTGGTCCCCCCGCCCGTCCCCCCCCCGCCCCAGGAGGAACTAACGGCCCCTCCCTGCGGGGCGGCAGCTCCGGAACAACCCACCCGTGTGCGTGGAGTCCTGCTTCCCCAAATGTCGCTCCCCAAATCCCCCCCCGCGGCTCATCGCCATCCCGGGGGACCCCCAGCCCCAAGGCAGAGCCAGCGCCCGGAGCCCAACGCAGGGCCTTTCTTGCCGCCTCCCCGGGTTCGGGTGCGCGAGTTGGGTGGGGTTTTTGCTGGTTTTTTTTTCTTTTGCTGGGCATACAACGCGGGGGTGATATTTTTTTTATTCCTCCGTCCTGTCAATCGCCACTGAAACCATAAGGGAGAGATAACAGAGAAGAGAAAACTCTCGGAGTGACCTTTGAATCAATTTGAAAAACCTCATTTAACTGATAAGTCTTGAAAGGCCCAGAACTAATTTGAAAATACATCTATTAAAATCTCATTGCCGCTGCCTGGGAGCTGCTGGGAAGGGTGTGCGAGGCGACTTCCCGGGGTCGGGGGAGCCGGGAGAGCAGGTTTAAGCCCTGGTCAACAAAGAGATTGCAGAGCTGCCTGCAAAATGATGGGGCTTAAACCAGGAGAGAAAATAAGAATATTAAAAGAAAATCGGTCTTTCTTCCCCAGCTGGTCGGGAAAGGGGAGATTTACAGCATTTTCCTGCCATAACCAGGCGCGGAGTCTGGGATTGCAGACAGAATATTGGATTTTTTTTTTCTCTCCAGAAAACAAATCCAATATTTTCTCATTCTGCTCAGACGCGGTTGCAGGGCTGGGGAGCCTGTGCCTCTGGGGGAGGGCAGCCGTGCCCCCCAGGAGCAGCCGCAGGGGAGGCTCTGCCTGCGCAGGGGTTTCTGCCCAGCTTCCTCGGTGCCGCAGAGCAAATGCCAAAACCGGGGATGAACACGGGGTCTGCCGAAGCAGAGGAAGGGGAGGAATGATGAAGGCAAGAGGAGACCAGAGACAGGGCCCGGGTGCCTGTTTCCTGCCCTGGACACATCCCACCCTGCCCTGGCCATGGCATCTTGCCTCCCCCTGGCACCCCTCCAGCATTGCCTGGGTGTAGAGGACCCAGAAGTCCCCTACAGAAACCTCCCGGGCACACGGGTCTCCTCGGGAGAAGTCTTCGCAGGGCTCATGGCAGGGTGGAGATGGCCGACATGCAACACCAACAAAAAAAAAAAAAGGGGGAAAAATTAAAAAAATAAACCCCACCAGAGCCTGGCTCGAAAGGGCTGGGGCTTCGCAGCTCGGTGGGGATTTGAAGACCCAGCCTGTCCTCCCGCTCCAGACCCTGGGGTGCAGGTTGGGATGCCGCTGCCTTAGGATGGGCTGTGTTTCCCATGGGAATCGCTGCCTCCCTAGCTGCGGTGGAAGCCGGACCAGTCACCTCCCAGCCCCAGCACTTTGTTGGCTGCAGGGGAAGAGTTTCCCCCTTGCTGCCTGTTTCCCTGGGGTTTCTCGGACCCCAGTACTGAGGGAGACATTAGGCAGCTTCGATTTGCCCTACCTGCCGCACCCATGCACCCACACGGCTCTGCCCCAGCTCCCTTTTTGGAGCTGAGCTGCCACGAGGAGCACAAATCCTACAGCTCAGCATGGAGCTGAGGCTGTCCCTGTGCTTCGATCAGCCCAGGATGTGTCCCATCAACCGGGGATGGGCTCTTGGCCGTCGCCCTCCGCCCACAGCGGCAGTGCAGGGTGTCTGGGGTCAGTCCCTGGCTTTGAAAACTGGTGAAAAGGGAAGTTGGAGCCAAAAATTTTCTCCTCCAGCCCATCCGTCTGCAGCCAAAAGCGATGCTGGGTGGGTGCAACGGGAGCGATGCAGGGCTGCGCCCAGGGTGGCGAGGGGCCGGCGAGCAGCCGGCAGCAGGTTTTGGTAGCCAAGCACATTTATTACTGACTCCGTGCAAGACCGTGGCCATCGAGTGGCAAGATTTTGCTGATTAAAGAGAAATTTAAAAATCTCGTTAGTACCTCGAATGATATAGAGCATCTCCAGCAAGACTTAAACCAAGGTGGGGTTGGACAGGCAAAACGGATCATGGATTTTTAGAACATTGAGGTTGTTAAAAAATAGCAAAACAGAAAGACAACCTGGAATCTCTGTTGCTGAAAGGAGGAGCCAGGACATTTAAAAATAAAGACCCAATATTAAAATCAAGAAACATTTGCACGGACATGGTTAGGATTTCAAGAATGACCTTAATAACCCTTGTCTTAACATATATATACGCTGTTAGGGATATGCACCGTTGCTCTAAGTCTGGGTATTTTCTGCAGCACAAGGTGAGGAGGTGCAGAAATTATTTAAAAGGGATTCAGTCAGATTCAAAGCGTTTCTCAGGTGGGGCATGGAGAAGGCAATGCTTTGCCGGAGCAAAAGTGGGGCCGGAGGTGCCACATGGCGAGAGGACGGACACCCGCGGATGACCACGTACCCCCACGATGGGTGGGATGCAGGCAGAGGTGATGGGCTGAGATGGGCAGGGCTGCAGCAAGGATGCTCCGATTCCCTGGCCCCATCCCGCTGTGGGTACCGAGTTTTTGCCCCCTCATTAGGGATCAGTGATGGTCCTTTCCTTCACCTTCCCATCCCTGGGATTTTGACTCCAAGCTCCGCAGTGCAGGACCTTGTCCTTCCAACCAAACCATGCCCTGATTTCCTCCAGCATAGTTTCTGAATGCCGGAGGCCTCGGTGTCACTGTGAGCTGAGTTTGGGCGGCTGGGGGGTGGAATTTTCTGCCTGGCCTCTAACCAGATGCCACCATCGCTGCCCTGCACTGGACAATGTCCCCATCGGGTGACCTGGACCCGCCGTCCTGCCTCGGTTCTGCATCTCGTCTGTGACTGTCTCTCTTCTTTTTCTGTTCCCAAACCCAAGGTATAGAAATCACCAAGAGGGAGTGACCTCTTTGGGGACTGGGAAGCCTCGTCACCCCTGGCAGGCTGCGGGAGGCTCGGCTCTGCCGGCTTGGGAGAAGGAGCCAGAAAATCCCCGTGTGGGAGCCTGCCGAGGGGAAAGCAGGGGCTGGATGTGGGAAGGCATTTACTGGGACTAGCCGTCATCTCCTTGCTTGCAGAGAAGCGAGGAAAACCCCGACATCTTGACAGAAAAAAAAAAAAAAAAAAAAGGAAAAGTAAATTGCATCTTTTTCTGCTGCTGATGGCACGGGCAGCTGAGCCCCGGTCTTGGCAGGAGGAGGCAGCAAGGGGAGCAGGGGGCTGCTGTTCTCCCACCCAGGTCGGAGGAGAACCAAGGTCTCCTGCTGTTGGCAAGAATCCAGGGACCCCTAAATATTGGGGGCAGGTGGGCTTGGAGCATGCTGGGAGGGCTTGGTGCATGGCACGGCTCTGTGAAGCACAGCTGGGAACCCGATGCATCAGGTTTCGCTGTCAGGGACCCTAAAAAAACCCAAAGGAGACCAAAATCAGGGGAAACACCTCATGCCAAAGCGGTCTTCAAAGGGCTGTGAAGGTGATGGTGTCCCCAGGGAGCACCTGCAGTGGTGCCCGGCATGGGGAGGGCACAGCCCTGGGAAGCCGAGAGCCATGGCAAGGCTGGCTCTGGCCACCAGGAATGTCCCAAAGCCTCGTCTCCTGTCCTCGTCTCCCGTCCCCACACCAAGTGCCACCATGCAGCTGAAGGGACACGAGCCGTGACTTGGCTGTGGGTTGACAGGTTGAGCATCTGCAAATCCCGCCGTGCCTCAGTTTCCCCACATGTAAGAATGGGGATGGCAGTGCTTTTACAGAGTGTATGAAGACACCAGTGCTGGGTAATTAAAGCCGAGGAGCTCGGTGATGCCATGTAAAAGGCCAAAGCTTTAAGCTGGAAGACGAGCTCGGAGAGTGATGCCCCTTTGTGGGAGTCACGCTACCCTCAGCCGATGAAGAGCAGGTAATGAGCAAACTCTCTCCGTTAGGGATAAAATTGCAAATGTATTGGGAGCTGCTGATGGGCGATGGTATCAGGGGCTGACAGAGATATCAGCAGCTCTGCTCTGCTGCCGGCAAAGGCTGCTCCCACTACAGAGCGTCGGAGACCCTGGCTCTCAGCGCCTGTCACAGGGCCGGGGAGCGCAGCAGCACGTGGCAATGACAGCGGTGCCTGCAAGCAGCATCCCATCCCTTGCAATTTCTCCAGAGATCTGGCCCTACTCTGTATTCTTTCCCCACCTTTCAAGGGTCCCTTGTCTGCCCTGGGCCTGGCATCCCCTTGGATAAATTACAGCCAGGGTGAGGGATGGATCTTGGTTGGGTTTTGCTCAGTGGTTGCTCGGTGGATGGACCAGCATCTGGCCTAGTTTGGCTCAAATGTGATGCTCGAAAAAGCGCTGGGGTTGGTGCCGTGGTGGTTTTTGCTTCCAAAGCCCCCCCAGGATGGGGGGGGTCCCTTCCCCATCTGCCTCCCAAATCGCAGGGGCTGAGGAGGAGGAGGGAGGGTGGGAGAGTGGCACCGCCCTGCCAGGCTGAGAAGTCACCCAGAGAGACCCAAGCCTTTAACAAGAGGCCTCTGGAAATGGATCTGTGGATCAGGGTCCACCTTTAGTTTTCTTTTTGGGGCCAAACTTCAGGATTTAATGACATTTCTCATGCGGAAGGCAGTGAACCCCTACTCTGATATTCCCAGGTGAGCTCCTGTACAGGGGGCTCCTGCTGGACCCACCCCAAAGCCACTCGCCCGCCTGCCCGAACACATAGGCAGCCAGAAGCGGGACAACACTTGATTTAAGGCATTTAATTTGCTTTCTGTCGTGTGTTTGTGGTGAGGTAGGTGTTTGCACACGCGTCTGCGTTGCAGCTGGTTTCGGTTTGGCTGGGTCAGAAATGGGGCGAAAGGAGGCAAGTCGAAGATGCAGTGAAGGGTGCGGGTATTGTGGGACGCTTTGCATGCTGAGAGAAAAAAAGAAATTGAAAAATAAGTCATCCAAATCGGGGCGTTTATTCAAGATAATGCTGATTTCAAACCAACTTTCTTTTCCTGGAGAAAAAAAACATCTCCCCAAAACTGAAACAGCCTCTTCTGCCCCAAATTGATGATACCCAGCCATTCCTCTGCCTTCAGCACCTCCAAGAAAAAAACCAATTATTTATTTGCTTTGATTTTTGGCACCATCGCGAGGTGGTTGCCCAGCCGGTGGATGCCTGGGGATGGAGGAGGATCGGCCTCGCTCTCCGCATGAGAAGATGCTGCTTAATCGATACAGGCAGAGCCGGGATCTTCATCCCTGGGGGTGCAATTACGGCACTGTCATCTCCCCTGGAAGGGGGACCTCGGGGGGACATTTGGTAAATTGGGGGGCTCAGGCGTCCCCCTCGGCCTCCTGCTCGGGAGCTTTTCCAGTGGAGTTTATGGAGGGCTGATGATGATTTCATTCCAGCCGGCTCCTCTCACCCGTCGCTCTGATGCTCCTGGAGGTGCTGGGGCCCAGCCCGGGTACCCGGGGGTTGCTGGCGGCGGGAGGGAGCAGCCCCCCGGAGGCGTCACCGTCACCCGGCGGTGTGAGACCCCCCCCCTTGGCTGTCTCCTGTGCTGCAGAAAGGGGAGAAAACGGACAGGAGGGAAAAGGGGGACGGGAACATGGGGAAAACAAAGGGGCTGGTGGTGGCTGGGCGTTGGGCTTGGACAGAGCTGTGACACCCGGCTGGGATCCACTCGCTCCTCTCCTTCCACCCCTTTTCTCTTTCTTCTCCACATTTTCTTTTTCTCTTTTTAATTTATTCTTCTTTTTCTTTTTATATTTTTGTTTTCTTTTTCTTTTTCTTCTAATATTTTCCTTTCTTCTTTTTCTTTTTCTTCTTTTTCTTTTTCTTTTCCTTTTTCTTCTTTTCCTTTTTCTTCTTTTGCTTTTGCTTTTCCTTCTTTTCCTTTTCCTTTTCCTTTTCCTTTTCCTTTTCCTTTTCCTTTTCCTTTTCCTTTTCCTTTATATTTATATTTATATTTATATTTATATTTATATTTAATTTCAATTTTAAATTTTATTTTTATTTTTATTTTTATTTTTATTTTTATTTTTATTTTTATTTTTATTCTTATTCTTATTTTATTTTTATTTTTATTTTCCTTTCTTCTTCTCCTTTTTCTTCTTTTTTTCTCTTTTTCCTCTCCTTTTCCTTTTCCTTTTCCTTTTCCTTTTCATTCTTTTCCTTTTCCTCTTCCTTTTCTCTTTTCCCCTTTCTTTCTTTTTTTTCCCTTTTTTCTTCTTTTTTTCCCCCCTTCTCTCCTCCTTTATTTCTTGGCTCATTTTGCCCCCCACAGCCCCTTTCCCAGCCAGCAGTCAGATCCAGCCAAGAGAAACCATTCCCTTTAACGAACCCCCCAAACACTCCTCCCCAAGCTGTGCCGTTACCTTTCGCTCTCCCACCTTCGGGCAGAAGCCCCGGGGATGAGCAGCTCAAGGGAACAACCCAGGGAATAACCCAGCTCCAGCGGGATTCATCCCCCCTCCCGCAGCCCCTTCCCCTTCGCCTCCCGCCCTGCAAACCTGCCCGCGAGCTCCCCACCGGTCACGTAGCCATCAAACTGATGTGCCAGCAATATCCAACACACAGTTAAAGCCACTCGTGGGAGTTTCAATAAAATCGACCAGGCAGGATCAATGGGCTGTGCCGGCCCCAGGCCCATCCCTGCACACGGGGCGGGGGGGCAGGAAAAATACCCAGGGCTGTGAAATGGGGGCGGTGGGAGCAGGGGAGCTGATTACAAATCCATCCCATACTTGCCGTGATTAATTGCTGCTTTACCAGAAGGAACAGCTCTGCGTGGGGGTAATTTTTAAAGGTAATGTTGAGGGGGGAAGTTTCTCTGCCGTGTTCGGATGGGAGGAAGCAAAAGCCCTTTTCCTGCAGGAGTTTCCCTTCTGGAGAGGGGCAGGGAGCAGGACCCGGGGGGCAGTGCCAGCGGGCACAGCCCGGGCTGGTTGTTCCCCCGCTCCCCAGCAGTGATTTGAGAGTTGGGAAGGGCCCTCCCCAGCCGCTCGGGAGCATCCCCGGCTGCTTTGCAGCCACGGGGGGATGCTGAACCCCAGCCAGCTGGGATCGCTGGTGCCGGGAGCCTGTCGTGGAGCTGGCCAAGCTCCCAGCTGGGGAATCGCTTGACGCTCGGTCACCCAGCAGGGTCCAGGTTTCTGGCAGCTCCTCACCCTAAAACCCCTCCCAGGCGCTGCTGCCCGCGCCCGGGCAGCCCCTTTATCCCACGCCAGCGGCGAGGGTGTCCAGCCAGGCTCGTGCGTCCTCTCCTGGTGCTTGGGGGTCTCGGTCCGTGGCCTGCCCTCCCCAGAGGTGCCCGGCTCGAATTAAAACATCATCCATCGTTACAGCGGCAGCATGTAATCCCTGGCAGATCAGTGCAATTACTCCGGGAAATACCTTGGGAGCTGAACTAATAACGCCGGAGCGGTGTATTAAGAGTCACTGGCTTAGCGCCGACTGCGGCCATGGCAGCCCCACATGTGTGGGGGGACGGGCTGAGCTGCCCTGGGGGGCAGCGGGTTCCTGGGGGGTGGGTGGTTGTGTGGGGAGGGGGTGATGGCCTGGGGGGCAGCCATGGGGTTGTTTGTGGGGCAGTGATGGAGCGGTGATGGGGTCGTGGTGGGGCAGCAATGGGGCAGTGTGTGAGGCAATTGTTGGGCAGTGATAGGCCGCTATAGGGGGTGATAATGGGACTGCTATGGGGCAGTGATTGGGCAGCTGTGGGGCAGCTGTGGGCAGTGATGGGGCAGCCATGGGGCAGCCATGGGGCAATGATGGAGCAGTGATCAAGGGGCAGCCGTGGGGCACTGATGGGGCAGCTGTGGGGCACTGATGGGGCAGCTGTGGGGCAGCCATGGGCAGTGATGGAGCAGTGATCAAGGGGCAGCTGTGGGGCACTGATGGGGCAGCTGTGGGGCAGCCATGGGCAATGATGGAGCAGTGATCAAGGGGCAGCCGTGGGGCACTGATGGGGCAGCTGTGGGGCACTGATGGGGCAGCTGTGGGGCAGCCATGGGCAGTGATGGAGCAGTGATCAAGGGGCAGCCGTGGGGCAGTGATGGGGCAGCTCTGGGGCAGCCATGGGCAGTGATGGGGCAGTGATGCAGCAGCCATGGGGCAGCCGTGGGGCAGTGATGGGGCAGCCGTTCCCGCCCCGCAGCCTGGCCGGGAGGTGCCATTCCCGGGGCTGCCTGGCCCCGTCCCCCCCCCGAGAGGCGGATGGACCGCTCCAGCCCGGCGCGGCCCGGGTGTGCGGGACGGCTGGAACGGCCCATCGCGCTGAGCGGGGGAGGATCGGGGGGGGGGTCGGGAAGGGCCCATCTCCCTCGTGGCGGGGGGCGGATGCAACGCGCCATTGGGCAGCGGCGGGGGGGCGGGGCGAGCTGTACGACTGCCACCGCCCCCCGGGGTGGGGGAATGCGCCCGTCCATCCGCGGGGGGGCGCCAGCGCGGCGGGGACGGCCCATCGCGGCTGCGGGGGGGGGGGAGAAGGGGGAGCGGAACAAACCATTTCCCGCCGCGGGGGGGGGCACCGGGCGGGCCCAGGGCTCCGAAATGGCGGCGGGGCGGGCCCCGGGGGGGGGAGCGGTCCCGAGGCTCGTCCTCGGTCCCGCCGCCCGCACGGCCGGCCCCGAGGGGGGCGCGGGCCGGGGCTCGGTGCCCGGAGCTGCGGTGAGGGAGGGCTGGCGCCGCCCCGGGGAACCAGGCAGGGCCCCCGCAGCGGGGCTGAGCGGCCGCCCTGTGCCAGCGCCGGCCCTCAGCAGCCCCTCGGCGCGGGAGTCACAGAACGGCGGGGTCGGAAGGGACCCCTGGAGATCCCCCCGTCCAACCCCCCTGCTCCAGCAGGCCCACCCAGAGCAGGGGGCACAGCACCGCGTCCAGGCGGGGTTTGAATGTCTCCAGGGAAGGAGACTCCGCAGCCTCTCTGGGCAGCCTGTCCCACTGCTCTGGCACCCTCACAGGAAAGGAGTTTTTCCTCGTAATCAGGTGGAACGTCCTGTGCTCCAGTTTGTGCCCATTGCCCCTTGTCCTGTCGTTGGGCACCGCTGAAAAGAGTCCGGCCCCATCCCCTTGACACCCACCCTTCAGCTATTTATAAGCATTGATAAGATCCCCCCCTCAGGCTTCTCTTCTCCAGGCTGAACAAGCCCAGGTCTCTCAGCCTTTCCTCGTAAGAGAGATGCTCCACGGACAAGGACATGGAACTGTTGGAGCGGGTCCAGAGGAGGCCACAAAAATGATGCAAAGGCTGGAGCCCCTCTCCTACGAGGAGAGAGTTGGGGCTGTTCAGCCTGGAGAAGAGA
The DNA here is from genome assembly GCA_031468815.1 of Morus bassanus. NCBI lineage: Eukaryota > Metazoa > Chordata > Aves > Suliformes > Sulidae > Morus > Morus bassanus. The sequence continues at coordinate 1,419,870 of CM062593.1, forward strand.
AGGCTGCGGGGAGACCTTATTGCGGCCTTTCAGTACTTAAAGGGGGCTTGTAACATGGAGACAGACTTTTTAGTAGGGCCTGTTGCAATAGGACAAGGGATAATGGTTTTAAACTAAAGGAGGGTAGATTTAGACTGGATATAAGGAAGAAATTTTTTACAATGAGGGTGGTGAATCACTGGCCCGGGTTGCCCAGCGAGGTGGGAGATGCCCCGTCCCTGGAAACATTCCAGGCCAGGTTGGACAGGGCTCTGAGCAACCTGATTGAATTGAAGATGTCCCTGCTCATAGAAGGGGAGTTGGACTAGATGACTTCTAAAGGTCCCTTCCAACCCAAATCATGCTGTGATTCCCCCTGAGCGGCAAAACCGGGCACTGGGCCCCACCGTTGTCCCCAGACCCCTCCTCAGTGTGCGGTGACCAGCCTGGGCACATGCCACCCACGCTGGCTGCTACAGCGCGGCATGGACGGCTTCGTGCTGGGTGTGAATAGCCGGGGAATTGGGTTACTCTCGGAGCCGGGCTGTGGCACCCGTCAAGGTCAGACTGGACATTGCCTTCAGAGCGCCAAGGCCTGCCGGAGTGGGGGCTGGCGGCAGGGAAGAGCTCAAACCTGGGAGCTCCCTCCTGCGATGCGCTGCTGGAGCTATGGGATAACCTGAGAGCAACCGGTGTCCCAGCTCAGGCCCTCCCGCCTGCCTTCAGAGGGTCCCAAACCCTGGCGAAGCAAACCTTGGAACACCCAAACCTGGAGGACTAGAGATTTTCCTGTTTTCACAGCACTGTGGAGCAAGAAAGCCAGCAGCCGTCTGAGAATTGGCTCGGCCAAACCCTAAGGGAGCTTCCCATCTCACACCCGATAAATCCACCTGAGACCAGATTTAATCAGGAAATGCAGAAAACTGTTGGGTTCCCCCCCCACTGCTTTTCTGCTCTTTCCAGCAAATGGTCCTTGGCTGATAACGGCCCTGGGGCCTCTCTGGACACCATCTCCACCAAGAGTGGCTCGGCAGCAACATGCGCTCTGATGAAATATGCTTCATTGATTGCTGCATTTGTTTATTGTCCCTGCTCAGAGAGCCAGATCTGGGAGCTGCTGAAGGCAGCGGGAGTTTGGCAGGAGGAGCCCGACAGGAACAGGCTGATGAGAGTCACTTAACAGTGGCCTGTGCTGATGCCAAAGGGAGATCCTTGCTGCTCCTTTCCTGCGCGAAGGAATGAGGACAGAGGTGGACTGTGCGGGACCCACAGCTGTGTGGGTCACAGGGATGTCACTTGCCCCAGATTCCCAGGGGGAGGCTCCTTGTCCGCTGTTACTTGGTTCTGCCTGTCATTGTGGCATGAATCGAACCCCAAACTCCCTTTTTCCCCCCAGGACCAGACCAGATCTTGCGCCAAAGCTGAACACGAGCAAGTGTCGCCGACTCCAAAGAAAACTTATTTCAGGGGTTGGAGGGTTTCCAGCTGCCCCCCAAACCATCCCTGCATCCTCCCTCTCTCCCAGAAGGCGACGACCTTCCCCTGCCGCTGCCATCCCTCGCGGCGCTGCCGGCTTCTGCCTGCTGCGCTGCCTGACTCCAGCACTTCATTAGCACCAATTTGCTCTCATCACACTAAGTGGCAATGACTTGGGAGAGGAGTAAGGAGAACAGAGCAGCCGGGAGGACTCTCAGGGCGCCTCTGCCCAGCCCTGCCTCACACCAGGCAGCTGCTCCGGTCCCGGGCCGTGCTGGCAGCACGAGCACTGAGCAGCTTGTGACGGCAGTGGTCTTCACTGAGACAATAAGAAGCAGCTGACCCTTGTCCAAAAAAAGGCTGAGAAAGGGAGGAAACCAGACAAATGGGGGAGGTGACTTTGCCAGCAGTTGTGATGGCAGAGCCGGGGGTCGAGCCCGGTTTGCCTGGGTGCTGGGGAGAGTGGAGTGGGGCACCACGTCTCCCTTTATGAAAGTCTCCAGAAAAGCGAGTGAAAAAAAATCAAACCTCTGCAGAAAGGAAATGCTTTTAACAACAAACCCACATTTTTAAGTCATCTGAAACTGTTTATTTCTGTGTCCCTGAGAGTGTTCTGATGCAGCCATCTCAGCCCAGGGCTGTCTCTGGCGGGGCCGGTAGCAGCTTACAGGACAAGACTAAAAATAGGGCAAACGTGGAGGGATGGAGCCAAGCACACCTGCAGCCGCCGTGGCTTCTTTGTGTCCCTTCACCCGCCCTCAGACCAAACTCATTGGCTTCAGCACTGGAAAAGCTGAAAATGCCATGCCATGAAAAAACAGACAAAGCTTGAGAAGTGCAGGAGAGGCAAAACGAGGCGCCCCACGGGGCTGGCATCGCCACTCTTCTGTATGTTTGGGTGGCTCTGCTGGTCTCCTCCAGCCTCTGCCGGTCCCAGCCGAACCCCCCTCTCGGGAGGGACCGTTGTCACCCAAGCAGGGGACCGAGGCCTCATCCTTTCCCTTGTCCCTTCCCTCCGCCTGCCAACCTGCGCTGCTCTGAAAGCCCCTGGGCTGTTGGGGAGTGGGCCAGGGACATCTGTGATGCCTCGCAGCCCCGAATGGGTGGTTTGGAGGTGCTCGCTGGAAGGAGTCACCAAAACCCTTTGCAAGGGAAGGAAAAATGCGCCCAGCAATGCCGAGGGGAGTGCTTTGTCTCATCTCATCTCCTCATTTGCAGCATTCAGAGGAAGATTTGATTTGCTGGGCTCAGGGAAGCGGCTCACCCTGCAGCACGCTGGCTGCATACCAATGACCAGGGGCTCTCCCCGGGCCTCAGGACTCATCCTCTGGCAGCTCCCAGGGACACCAGCGGGGAAGCCTGTCCCCACCGAGGCAGGGCCATGTAGCACAGGCACGCACGTGGGGACGGGAGCTCTGGCTGGACTGTGTCACTCCAACCCAGTGCCATGAAGCCACAGCTCTGCAGACACATCGCAGCTCCTAACCACATCTCACGGGCTCCGGATGGCCTCTGACGCACGGTTTTCCAAACCGGCGGGTTTCTAGAGTGGGGCAGTTTTTAGTACAGCGTGGCTCAAAGCTTTTGGATGCTGCGGGACCACAGCGGTCAAAATCGCCACAGGTTTTGGTGCCCAGAAGTTTGGGGTTTTTTTCTTATCATGCGCTTCTGAAGTCTGGGGGATCGCAGAGTTGCAGCGTTGCAGGGATTTGCAGGGATGGGCAGCACGGGGCAGGCTCTGCCCCCGTGGTTGTGTGGTTGACACTGCATCCCCTTTGCCTGTGTGTTCATTAGTTTTTGGAATCAAATGGGGTTTCAGCAAAAAAAAGGCAAAAGGAAAGTTGGGGTTTGGTTTTTGAGCACTCTTTCTTCCTGCGTTGAACACTGCTAACTCTCCCGTCAGCACTGAGTCTTACCAGTGAGAGAAGACCCGAATTTCCCCTGGAGAAGCTTATTTGTGACAAATCTCTTTGGGCTCTTTTCCTACAGTGTAAAGAAAAGTCAAACGAACCTCTCGCAGTTACAGAGTTGCCCCTGTTCTGAGCATCCCGGCCGGTCCAACTGTGGACTGAAGGATTTCTGTCTTGCAGATGAAGCCCCCTGATCTCTGGTCCAGACTCTGCTCCAGCTTTGGGGGAGCAGGTGCCATGAGGTTAATTCAACTCAGGATTAGACACCACTCTGCTGTGGGAAGCGCTGGGCTCATCTCAGTTTGCTCAGAGCTGCAGCTCCCAAAACCTTCCAGAATGTCAGGGCAGGGTCTGAACCAGTAACACCCATTGCACAACCCAGCCTCCCCTGCTTTATGAGAGAGGTTGAGATCCCTCTGCCCCTTCAAGGAGAGGGGGAAACTGAGGCAGCCCAGGGGCTAGACCCTTCTTGAAGGCATGGAGAGAAGCCAGCTTTGCTCAGGGCCATTTCCCACCAGGTGCTCACCAGTGAAAAGAGCCCGTCCCACCTCTGCACCAAAGAAACCCATCCCGACCTGGCTGACCAGGTCCAGGTGCCCCTTCTCCACCCCTTCTTCCACCTCCCTTTGAGCGCCTAAATGCTCCTCAGTCCCCTTGCACCACTGCCAGCTGATTTGACAGGGAGAAAAAGAGAAAAGCTGGTCGTTTTTTTTCCCCTAACCTCGCTTACAGCCAGCATGCTGGCTCTGAAAGCCCCTGACTGTCTTTTGTGATTTCAACAAATCACCAGCACTTAAGCAAAGTGGGCAGAAAATTACAGGTTGTATTGCAAGTGAATGGAGAGGGAGAGCACGCTGGGGCTGAGAAAACAGAGGTTTGCGGGTATAATAGAGAAACCAGTGTCTGGCAGGCTGTGGAAGCCTTCAAAGCCATCAGGTATTAGTTAAATGCTTCGCGGAGTTCACGCTGCGAGGCATAATCGCAGCTTCTGAACAGCAGCCATTTGATTGTCTCTATTATGTCCCTTTAGAAATGATTTGGGAGATATTTTGCTTTGAGCTGTCAAGGTTAAGTCAAGGAAAACACGCTCCCTCTGACATAAGTCTCCAGGGAGGCAGAAACCCTCAGCAGAAATCTTCCGGGGGGAGCGGGTGGGATGCCTCTGCTTTCAGGGAACCTGAGGTTCCTCCTTGCCTTTGCTCCCGGTGGTTTTTCCGCAGCAAGGTCAGCCACCCTAGGGATGAAATACCGCTAGTGTAGTGTGCCTGGTATCCAGGAGGAAGAGGCTCCATGCGATCACCCCATCCCACGCTGTGTCTGTCGTTCCCTCCTTGTCACTCCTGCACTTGTTGGCTGGTTTCAGCCAAAACTGGCTGAGCTGTGGAGGTCTCAGAGGTGCAGGTGGTGCGAAATGAGCTGGGGAGAGATGGAGAGAGGAGAGAAAGACCTTCATTGTGGGTGAGCTCAACCCCTTACTGGCCATCGGAACATCCCCCCTGGCCACAGGGGACCCTGGTCCTTCTCTCCCACGGTTGGTCCTGGTACCGCCAAGGTCTCCTGTGCCCCAGGAGGAGCAGGGAGCAGGACAAGCCAGGGAATAAATCCCGTGCTTTGGGAATTTGCTGGGGAGATATCACAGAGGCAGAGGTGGGAGCGCCCTGAACCGTGTCCCCATCCCCACAGCCTGCGGCCAGGTCCACAGACCCTGGAGGGACATGACCGAGGAACAGCATTAAGCCAAGGATGAGTCGTTTGGATCTTGGGACTTGCAAAAAAAGGGATTCTGAAGCACAAAGGAAAATCCTCACCCTATGCTGACCTGGGCGGGAGTCAGAGCCGTGCCCCCGGCTGCCCCCCGTCCCCGGCTCCCACTGCCTGCGGGGATGCAGGGATGGCCACCGCCAGCCTGCCTGGGAAAGCAGCGCCTGGGGGATGGGGAATAGGGAAAAGATCCTCTGTTGGGGGGTTGATGGCCGCCGTAAATAGATCTGACCAGCGTCACTATTGATTTCTGTTGTGCGGAGCTGTAATTAGATTGAACTGGGGAAGAGGGGTGTTGGGCTGCGTCAGCAGAAAAAGAAATTAATAAATAAACAAATGAGCACAGGAAATGTGGGATGCGTCCGCCACTGGCATCGCAGGCCAAAAATAAGAGGGGTATCAAGGGGTGCGGAGCAGGGTGTCCCCTCTGCCTAAGCATACTTGGCGCTGGTTTAAATGTTGGATCAGTTTTAACCGGCAAGACCCTGATGGTTAACATTTGCTTTGGAGCTTTGTGTTATTAATGAGCGACTAGTTTGTAATAATTACTCCTAAAAATTGAATGGGGGGGGTAATGGGAACGTGAGGTTGAAAAGCTGAAACGCTGGGTCTCAGGCTGGCTGTCCACTGGTGGGAGTGGGTGCCGGCAGGCAGGAGAGCAAGAGGACAGCGTGGATCCCCGTGGCTTTGCTAGGGTTAGCGCTGGGTCAGCACATTGCTCCGCATGTCCTGTGGGGGTATGGATGTATTTACACATTCCTACACACATTTGTATGTACCCGGTGTGTATGTGGTAGAGAGATATAGTATAAAAAGCCATCCACGCAGAGCAAAAGCCACGCTCACAGGGAGCGTGCGAGGTGCCCACCATTGACACGAGGTCCCACCCGCACCACTGGCACGGGCCCAGAGCCGAGCATGCTGGGGGGACGCCGGGAGGGCACGCGGCGGGTGGGCGGGCGGGCGGGCGAGGGGTCCGGCAGGGTGAAGATGCGCTGCTCCGAATGTGCACGTATGGTGTGGGGGGGGACTTGTTCTGTTTGCTGTTTGGTTTGGGGGGACTTTGGGGGGTCGTTTTTTTTTTTAATTCATGTCTGGAAAAAAGTCAAATTTTCTATAAAGGCTTTTTTTGTTTGTTCTTTTTGCAAGCATCTGATGGTCATAGGGTAGGTTTCCACTAAACCATTCTCTGCTGGCTGTTTGAGTAAGGTACCCCTGGGAAAGGTCCCCCGGCATCACCAGGGCTCAGACCGTCCCTTGTCCCTAAGAACGGTGGTTTGCAGCCAAACCTGCCTGGGGGGGAGAAGGGGAGGGGAAGGCTCTCCACTAACCACCTTTACCAGGGACAGCTGATTTTGACTGAGTGTGGTCGGTTGTGCCAAGCTTGGTGCCTCCTGTCCCCTGCCCCAGCAGGAGCAGAACTGATGGCTCCCACCACCCGCATGGGGACGGGGCGAGGACTGAGCCCAGCAGCTGGGGAAACAAGGCTAAATTTGTTGGATAAATTATCTGCTTCACTGAGCTGTAGATCTCCCCAGCTTTGGGTGGAAGGGGTGGATATCATCCTTCTCTGTTAATTCAAGGTGATGTAAAGAGGACTCATAGTGCAGGCCAGCTGAAGAAGAATCAGAGGAAGACCTTCCTTGTTTTCTAGTGAGGAAGAAGTGACTTCGAACATCCTCCCATTACTCCTAGGCTACACAGCTGCCTACCCTTTTACTCAGCCTGGCCATGGAGGTGTGTTTTGTATAGCAGGCAGGTAGTTAGCCTAAGGGAAATACCTGTCCCGTGGATCCAGGATGCCATCCCATCATGGTGGCAGTGGCTTTCAGTCTTGGCCTCTGGCCCCTCCGAGGTCGAAGAGGGTCCTGGAAGTGCCAGAGAGAAGCAAGTTGAAATCTGTCATCCAGCAATGTTCCGACAGCAAATGTCCTGAAGGACCTGTGCCCTCCCTGCAAAATCCTTTCGAAGATCCGAACCAAGAAACCCCAAAGGCTGAAAACTGCTGCTGTTTGGAGAAAGAGTGGGGCTTTCCTTGGGAAGTCTTTAGCCCACTGTCTCCTGACTGTTTTCTGAGCTTTCCAGGAGGAAACAGTCCCAGCCTTGGAGGGCCAGATCTGTGCCCTGCCTTGCCCATGGGCATCTCGTGCTCCCGCAGTGCCTGCACGTGTCTGGCCAAGTCCTGACCCAGCGAAGTCCCTGAGCACCCTGATCTAACCTCGACAGCTTCGAGGTCATCCCTGCTTTGAGTATGAACAGGACCATCAACCTCCACCAACCTCAGTTGTTCAATGATTTTCTAGAAAAATATCATAGCAAAGGGCTCCGTTTCTCACCCCTTCCACCAACAGCGCGCTTAATATTCCCGCAATTAAAATTCATAGATTTACCAAAAGATGTGTACTCGCCTCCCACCCTCCCTTGCACACGGCGTGGTGGTGTCAGGGTGGCTTTCCTGGCTCCCGTCAGCCCGTCACCATGTGACAGCACCTCTGTCCTGACCTACCGCTCAAGCCAAATCTGTAGGGAATGCTTTTAATTCAGTGCTGGCTCAACCTGACACATGTGCCAAAGGATCCAGTAGGAAAGGCATGCAGGGGAGAGTGAATTTCTTGGAGCTTCAGGTGGCTCAGGCTGTTCTCCAGCCTCCAGAGGCAGGAAAACCCCTTCCCAGAGCAGGTGGAACGACAAACGGTCCCTCCAGGCTGTCTGCTGTGGGACGTTGTGGCTGCAGACCGGCCTTTTCACAATGTCCCTGTCCCCGGCTCTTCCCTGCGTTTCGGAGGTGGTAGCTGGATGTGATGGCCAAGAGACACCAGTTCTCTGAGTCCTCCAGCAAGATCCACAGAGGTGATGAGGAGGCGAGGGAGACCACGCCAGAGTGCAGCCAGGGAGGGAGGCTGATGGATGACCCCCAAAATTTAGGGATGGAGCAGGTCCCAATAGCCAGGCTGTGGGAGCAGAGTCAGCCCAGGAGTTTCCTCAGTCTCTAGTCCCAGGGTCAGCTGGAGATGCTGAGACTTGGGCTTTTCCTGGGCATCTGAAGAGGTGATGGGTTTCACCCAGGCTTTTCTCATACTGTGGCAAGAGGCAGATGCTCAGGAGGCACAGGGAGGAAGAGGAGGGAGGTAGCCTAGGCAGTGGTGGGCAACAAGCCAGCAGGTTTGCTAGAGGGAAGGGCCTGGTTTTTGGGAGGCAGCCAGGCAACCAGCAAGCGGGCCAGGGTGGTGAGCACCAATTAATGGCCCTATTCTCTCTTTTGAACATCTAGCTTGCAAACGCAAAGAGCAAGAGCAGCAGAAAGACAGGAGCCTGCAGCCCAAGAAGCAGCGGCTGGTCTTCACGGACCTCCAGCGCCGCACCCTGATCGCCATCTTCAAGGAGAACAAGCGCCCATCCAAGGAGATGCAGATGACCATCTCACAGCAGCTGGGCTTGGAGCTCAACACTGTCAGCAACTTCTTCATGAATGCCCGCCGGCGGTGTATGAACCGCTGGCAGGAGGAGCCAGGCACCAACCCCGGAGTCCCCTCTTCTTCTACAAGCACTTTCTCCAAAGCATGATGTCCCCCAGCCCTCTCTGCCCCTTCCCGGACATCCTCCTCATGACAAAGCCAACCCCAGCCTCATACGCGTGCCCCGAGCCGACTGGGGTGGGTGCTTTCGGATGCTGCGGGTCCATCAGCCTCCCAAACCCTCAGCCGGGTGTCACCCCTGGATGTGGTCCTCGTGCCACATCCTGCTGCCATGTCCTCCCAGCTCGTGGGGCAGGGAAGGGGTTTGCAACCAGGTCAGCTCCGTCCCCGGGAGGGCTCGGAGGAAACCCCTGTGGAGCGAGGGATGACGTGGGATGGAGGGCGAGGGTGAGGTGCTGTTTGGAAGCATCCCTGGTCCTCAGGGACAACAGAACCTTGTCTTCACCTGCCCACCAGGGTCTTTGGGGAGAGGGGCATGCCCTAACCCCCCCCAACCTTGATCTCTGCCACAGCCACCCTTACAGATCCCACAGTGGGGGGGTAAAGGTGGGGGAGATATAAGAAGTGGAGTCACGGGGCTGAGCTCTGGCACAACCCCCCTGAACCAGGGCCAAACCCTGCCGTGGTTCAAAGAGCAGGGAAAGTGCTCCCCATGTGCCTGGAGGGTGGCCCCGGGCTCCTGCCAGGTCTCTGGCTGCTGACACTTTTCCCCCCCTGAGGTGCAGTGGGGTTCCCCAAGGCAGCCAGACCCTCTCTGCCATTGACACACGGGCGTCTCTCTCCCTTAGAAGGTTTTGAAAACCTGGTCGAGGGCATTCCTGCAGCCCCAGTCTCCTCCACGGGCATCTTCCTTTGACACCCCCCCGCCCCGGGACACCCCCAAGAGCACCCACATCCCCCAGCCCCCCATGCACACATGCACCCCGACCCACGAGAGCACCCATCCCCGGATCCCTCCCAGAGAAACTCCACGGCAAAGGAGACGCCTCGCCGTGGCCTCCGCCTCCGCGCGCCCGAGCATCCCCCAACGCCGCGGCTGGAGGGGGACCACGGCTGCACCGCGTCGCCTGGCGCCCAAGCAGGTCAAAGAAGCACATTTTAGCTACATAAATCGGGTATTTAAAAATAATAATTGTTTGAAAGGAGACGGGAGGAGAGACTTGGAATGAAGGATCTGATCTTTCCTGGTGACTGGCTCCACCATTCACCGCTGGATTTCTGGTTCACTTTTCGGTTGAGGAATGGACTCAGACAAAGCAGTTTTGTTGGCTTTGTGTCTTGCCCCATCCACCCCTCGACACACACTATTGCCCCCTCCCATCCTTCCTCTTCATCTCTGTTACCAAAGAAATTACAAAACAAAAAAACGCAACAACAAAAAAATTCCCTCCTGGGAACCAACGTTGGTGTACGGTGGGAAAAGAGAAATCCGAGGGATCTGGTGGCAAAATCCAGCCCTGGGTGTGCGAAGGAGGAAAACTCCCCGATGAGATTGAATGGGAAAAAAAAACAACCCAAAAAAAGGAATAACAACAGAAACCACAACCAAACAAGCTCAACACAAAGACCGGCAACTTACCAAAAAGAAGCCAGATTTTTTTTTTTTGTGCCAATTAACAACCTGCCTTAAAACGCGAATTTCTGGAGCAATGGTACTAGCTTCAAAACGATCGTTTCCTCCGAGCTCTCGATGGTGACTTGTGCCATATAAAAAAGCAATCACGAGGCCAAACCCTTACAATCAGCCCTCGTCCCAGCCGCTCTACGGGTTCCTTGCCAGCCTGGGGTGTCCTTGGGAGGAGCAGGAGGTGCCGCTGGGGACAGGAAAGGGCTGGGAGAGGCTTGGGGATGGAGAGGAGGCAAGGTCCCCTCCTTCCCCCACCACTTGAGGAAAAAAAAAATCCTCCAAGACCAACCATCAACCAAAAAAAAAAGGGACACTATTGAATTTATGCGGGTAAAATAGTACCATCTGTGTTCTAGCGCTATGGTTTCTTTGATTCACTTTACTTTGAGAGCGATCTGTTGTGTAACAGGAAGGCACCTTGTTGAAAAGAAGGAAAAAAGGAAAAAAAAAATGTATATGTTCACCAAAAAACCAAAAAAAGCACCCCAAAAAAAAGATGAAAGAAAGGACAAAGGAATGAAAGAAAGAAAAAAAAAACAACCCCTGCACACGAAGCCCTGACCGGCCGCAGTCACCGGCGGGGCTAGAGGACGTCTTTAACCAAAGAGCTCCTGGGGTAGGTGGGTGGTGGAAGGGTTGGGGGTGTCAGACTGGACACGGTCACACCAAACTAAACCAATTTATTGCTGGAAAGAGAGGGCGGGAGAGAGGGAGGGAGGGAAGGAGCGGGAAGGGGCAGGTGCCGCAGCATATTTTGCCAACCACAACCCAAAAACTAACGGCAAAGCGAATCTCATCCCCCCAGGACCCTGCTCCCCGCCACTGATTTTTTCCCCTAACGTTGTTTCTTCTTGTCTTGTCGTGATGTGGTGACGATGGTGGTGGATTCCTGAACCCCATCGAGTAGTATTCAAGGGCTGAAAAGCCAGGAAGGGGGCCTTGGTTTGGGAAGTGAAAAACACACAGGAAAAAAAAAAACGGGAAAAAAAGGAAAAGAAGGAAAAAGAAAAAAAAAAAAGAAAAGAAAAAAAAGAGTAAATGCCACAGGCCCTCAAGGATGCAAAGACATTTCTAGTGAGAACCCGAGAATAAAGGCTACCTCACTTGAGTTTTCAATTTTTGTGATTTGAAAATCACGTCTGATACCAAAGATTTTGTTGCCTTGTCTGGTCTGTGCTGGAAACACCACTTTCCCTGCTCCCCGCGGACGGGCCGGCCGAGAGCCCCCCCACCCTGGCCGAGAGCCCCCCGCCACCCCCAGACACCCCCCCAGCCCCGTCAAGTCCTCAGAGAGTGAGGGAGAAGGCGAGCGAGTGACCCCGGGATGGCAGCGTGGTAGATGAGTGCCTTTTTCTTGTACCAAAGGTGTGTGGCCATTTCTGTGCTCCTCTGCTTTGATCCTAAAGACTCACTATTACCTCAGCTCTCCCAGGGGACGGATTCTGGCAACTCTTGTAGTCTTTGGGTGTTGGGATGAAGGAAAGAAACCCAACCCTTGTCCTAATTGAAGAGAAAGCATCCCCCTTGCTGCCCGCTGCGGGAAAGGTGCTGGTTCCCCGGCATGTCCCCCCTCTCAGATGTCCCTGTGTCCCCCCAACCTGGCATGGTCCCCAGGGTCCTTCCATCCAGCCCCTCTTGCCCCAGGAGCTCTGACCTCGTGACCGGGTCCCTTCTCGCAGGGCATCGCTCCCGGGTAAAGGCTTTGCTCCATGGCCTTCAGCAGCTCAGCTTGGCTCTGGGACCCTACAGAAGCCCACAAGATGAAAACATGGGTTTCATCACAGGGTGTTTCTTCCTTGCTCAGCTCAGACTTGGGCTTCAGTTTCCCTTTTTGGTAGTGCAGGGAGGGTTTGTGGCATTTCTGCTGGAAAGATGAAGGCGGGAGCAGTGGAAAGCCTCACCCTAGGCCTTCTCCAACCCCCTCCTTTAGGGAACCATTTGGAACTGTGAAACTTTTCAGCAGGAACCATTTCCAGGTCCCCAAAGGGGCCTGTTGGCTCGCTGGGGGAGATGAGTGCAGCTGGGTCCGCTCTGCTCCACCACTTGGCTTTAGCAAAAGGCAACGGGAGGACCTGCCAGAGAAAAATGCTCTTCCACAGCAATCTCCAGAACGTCTAGTTTAGGGAAATCTTGGGTTGAATTATACCTACTTGGTTCAGGCTCTGGCCGAGGTGGCTCCTTTAGATTTGGACCAAACTTGCCCAGGGCCAACCCCCCTGGTGACAGCAAGCCCGCCCGGGACCCCCGCAGGGTCCTGCATGCCGCTGGGCACCCTGACAGAGCAGGTCAGAGCATCCCCGACCCCATCACCTCCCTGTCCCCCCTCCACACTATTGCCTTGGCCAGATCTTGCCCGACCCCATGGCCCGCTTCTACCTGATACCCACATGGCTTGTGATACCAAAGACGTTCTCTATGCAGGAGAAAGCCTTCTTTTCCACCCAGCACAGACCTTACAAGCCTTTGACAATGTTCTCTGAAATACCTCAAAATATTTAATGTATAGTTTATGTGATAAAAAAAAATTACTTAGCTAGTTTTTGGAATTTGTGACTTGAAGCTTTATACTGTTAAATTATAATTTTGCAGAAGACGGCATGTTCTTATTTCTTTGACGCGTTCAATGGGAGACATATTGAATGTTAAGGAAATGAAAGCTGGATAGTTTCACGATTTAAAAAAAAAGAGAGAGAAAGAGAGAGAGAAAGAGAGAGAGAAAGATTAAAAAAAGGACCCTTGGAGTTTACAGATTTCATATTTAAACAAGTCCTTTTAAAAAAAAAAAGAAAAAAAAGAAAAACTAATAATGATGATGATACCTTTGCGTTCAGATGTGTTACTTTTCTCTGAGTCATGTCGTACAAGAGTATTTATTATATGTGTTCTGTGTTCAAATGTAATTTAAAGAAGACAAAAAAAAGACAAAAAAAAAAGACAAGATGAGAATTTGATTTATGCATGAAAAAATATACTCTTTCTTGAAGTAATGTAATAATTATTCGGGGAGGGGTGGTCGGGTGGGAGCGGGAGGGGACGAACTGTGCTTTTTTTGTCCACAAGTTTTCGGTTGATGAGGACTTCTCTGCATGGATCACGTTTTTTTTCCAACTCACGCAACCACGGGAGAGTTGTCGTTTATCCCCTCAGTTTCTTCCTTCGCCTCTTTTCTTCCTTTCCTCACCCTGAAAATCGCGTGGCAGCGGCATGGGGAGGCAGGGGGGCGGCTTGGAGGACCCCCGGGGAGGACAGGGCGCACGGCATGGCCCCATGCCCAGCAAACAGGGTAAGGGTATCTGGGGCACGGGACCCCGGCGTGCGTGCCTGCCCGTCCCACCCGCTGCCGCCGCCATGGGGTCTGGCTCCTTGCTGTGCTTTGCATTTGTATTTTGGGTTTGGTTTTTTCGTTTGTTTGGTTGGGTTTTTTTTTTGGTTTTTTGTTTTTTTTTTTTTTTCTTTATCCAGCTCTGTGGGTCAAATCCCAAGTGCAGACAAGAGAAGGAGACAATCAGCCGCCACAACCTGAGCTGGCAAAGCCGTGGGGCTCCTCATGTGCTCTGAGACAAGGGAAATGGCCCCTGGGCACCCCAAACCTCCCCCTGGGGCTGAGACCTTTCCAGATGATGCTCTCAAGTCTCCGTCCTTTGGGGTGTCCTCACAGACCTGCTTCTGCCCTTGCCCTGCCTGGAAAGAGGCTCTGAAGATGGTGCCACATCAACACCCAACCGGACCCAGCAATGGACTGGAGCAACCCATTTCAGAGGTTTTTCTCCCCAGGGATGTGCTTTGCATCAGAGGCACACAGTGTCTGCCCCTGCCAGGCTTTCCCATGACACCAGCCCAGCTCCCGCCCTGCACGGAGGCACCTGCTCTCGTTGAAGGGGTAGGAAGAAGAAGAATTCAGCCAGTGGAAGAGGTCCTGGAGTACCCCAGCCCACCGGCAGGTCTCAGGGGGCTTTGGAAGGTCTCCCTGTCTGCCCTAGACAGCCAGAGAGCTTTCTGCAAATGTCCAGAGAGTCCCCCATGAACAGGGCCACATCCCCTGCTCCTTCTTTCCCCTGCTCCTCCTCTCCCCTGCTCCTCCTCCTCTCTTTGCTTAAAAACAGGAGGAGAGTATCAGTGAGGAGTCACGTCTTTTGGAGGTCAGGAAGGTGATGGGGGCCTGGAGGAGGCAGTGGCATCTACTTCTTTCTGCTTCCCCACCATTACCAGAGCATTTACTTTAAAATGCTGATTCCTCAGCCCACTTCATCCTCTTCACCACTCCATCCTTTGCCTCCGTCACTAGACGTGGCCCCAAAGCTCAACCCACTGTGAGGAAAGAGATCTCAGCTTCTTCAGACCCCACCAAAGTGGCTCTGAAAAGCAAAGTAGGGTTTTTTTTTTTCAATCTGCATCTCTTGTCTAACGCAGTGTCCCTGCAGCCTCCACCTTTGTCATGGCCAGCACTGAGATGCTCATTACCAGGTGGTGGTGGGAGACATGGGACCCACTGACCGAGGACCTGGTCAGGAAGAGATGATGTTTATTCCAGCAGCACTTTCATCTACTAACCAACCCTCCTGTCCTCTGGGGAGCTCTGCATCCCCCCGTGTCCCATTTCATCCTAGGAGACCTTTTCTAGCATGAGAAGCTTTGGTGCTTGGAGGCCATGACCTCATTTCTAATCGCAAGAAGGTCTCACCAGGCTTGGATACAACCCACAGTCACAAGTTCTTGGACCTTACAGAGACCAGCTGGTTTCCATCACAGGGCATGAACCGAGTGGCTTGGGAAACCCTGGAGAAGCCAAGAGCCGAGCGCTCTTCCCTGTCCTTTAGCCCAGCAGGACTCGCTGGATGAGCCCTGCCCCATGCCGGATCTGGCCGTGCCTGCTGCCCACATCAACCAAAATGCCTTGAGGAGCAACTTGCCATGATACCAAAGATTTTTTTTTCCCTGCAGGTAATGACAATCCGAGCTCTGTCCTAAAGACAATTCTCTTGACCAGGGTTGCCCCTGAAGGGCGTTTTTGTGCTGTGGGGAGCAGGAGCAAAACCGGAGCCCCAGGGGCACCTCCGAGGGCGATGGAAAGCGGATGGCTGGAGGGCAAAGAAGAGGAGGGGACCCGGGATCTCCCACTGAGACCTGCTGGTTCAGCCTGGACACCATGTCATACTCCAGTTGTGGAAGTATTCAGGGATTTGGGTCATTTCATTACCCATGATGCCCCCCAGGCACCCCGGTTCGACCTTGGGTGGAAGTTTTCTACCAATGGCTTTTGTGCTTTGAAAACTTACCGTCGGCAGCAGGGCAGCACTGTCCCCATCGTGCCGGGTGAGCAGGAGGAGCACGGGCTCCCGGGGACACCCGGCTGGGTTTTAGCCATTGTAACCCCGTTACGGCACAGCCAGAGCCAAGCTTTTCCTGCTCTAACAACAGCTCCGCTAGCGGGACATCAGCACAGAGCGGGGCAGGAGCTGGTCTTTCTCCATGCCAAGAAACGGCTTTGCAAAAAAAAAAAAAAAAAAAAACCCCACCACTTGTCCCATTTCCTGAGCATCCGAAGTCTGGGGGGGGGAAGACAACCAGCTCCTTGTTACCTCTCTCCCCAACCCACTTTGGGCACCATGAAGATGCCACTGGGCTGGGTTGGCTGCCGCACCATGCCGGCTGGCCACCCTCATCACTGCTGCGCGCCCCCAGCATTAAATCGGCTCCTTTTCCCTTGTCTCAGAGGACACCTGCAGCTGAGGCGGCACTGGCAGCCAGCAACGGGGCTGGACCTGCAGATGCTGCCGCGCAGAATCCGGTTCCTCTTGTGTCTTTCTTTGTTTGGGGTTTTTAAAGAGATTAAATTAAAAATGCAAAGAACAAAATTCAGGTTGTTTTTTTTGTTGTTGTTTTTTTTTTTTCTTTTTCCCCTTAAATTTCTAAAGGAAAAAAAAGAAGTCAGACAGAATTAATCCCAGTCAGGAAGAACCCACAGCCTTGGGTTTGCCAGTCCAGCCACCTCCAGAAAACATTGCTCATTTTTCTGTATAGCAATAGGCGACGCTCGCCCTCATGCTGAACGGTCTGAGGGCTGCATCTCTGAGTTTTTAAATGACTTTTCCCTTCTAATTAAATTAATTTTTTTTTCCCCTGCTGCTTCATTGTTACTCTCATGGGATAGGTTTTACTCTACAGCGAAATGCAATTGTTACTCCTCTGTGTCTTGCAACTATATTTGTTTAAGCTATTTACAAAAGTTAAAAAAGAAAAAAAAATTTAAAAAAGAGTCTTATGTGTCAGGCACTTTATCCAAACTGTGCTGTGTGCTCTGGAGTTTGTTTCTTGTTCTTTGCAATGACTCATGCAGGGGAAGTTACCAGGAAACTTAACTCCAGCCTGTCAACAGGTTTTAAAAGAGAAAAAAAAAAATTACTCTCTATTTGTTCATCCTCTACTGGTCATGACTGTGTTGTATTTCTGCAGCTTTCTGTTTCTTCAATAAATTATTTTCTAGTCATTCACCTTGGCCTGTGCGTGTGTCCCGTGGAGATGCTCGTGGGTCAGTTCCCTCCTGATGCAGCTCTGCTGCCCCAGGAGCTGCTCGGGCAGGAGGAGGGCTGCTTGGGAGGAGTAGCCCCATTTAACCATCTCAACTCCTCTCCCTAGACCTGGCCTGAGAGCATCAGGAGGTAGATTTGGGGATCATGCCCAGGCAGCTGGGAAAGGTTTTCCGCCCCAGTTTTCCACCTGGTAGTTGCAGGGGTGAGAGCTTTCCCAGAGGAAGCCTCAGATACTTTTATTTCTTGGCACCATTCAGCACCCTTCTGGCCAGAGCCCAAAGAAAACACTTTTAATTCTCACAAACTCGGTGCAGATGAGGCCAAAGCACTTGTTAAACAAACCCATCAAGTCATGTGTGCTGCAGGCAGGTCCAAGCCCCCGTGGCTGATTTAATTATTCATCTTTTTACCTGAATATCTTGTCCTACCCTGCGTTTTGCCATGGCACAAGTGCTGGCAGGTGGCAAAGATCTGGTGGCACACACCGAGGGAGTATAGGACCTTTCTGTGCAGCTTTATCCCTTGGTGGCATAGCAGAGATTTACAGGAGAGGAGAGAAAAGCTAAAGTCCTTTTAATTAAAAAATAAAACCAAGAAAAATGGGTGATCCGGTCACCAGTCAATTGTTCACATGCAACTTCTCAGCAGCCGCTGCTGATGTCCCCAAAGCACAGCTCTGCAGGACATACGCTCCCGTGCCCGCTGGGCAGAGCTGATGCACGTCACCTCGATGCTTTGCCCTCCCAGCAAAAGTACTTTTCAGGGCTTTGCAGCAAACAGCTTGTGGCCACAAGCTGTCCCCAAAGATGGGGACATCAGTGCTGGGGGAGTGGGACACGGCTGCTGTGGAGACAGGGCATGGCATGTGGCAAACACCACTGCTGTGTGCACCTCCTGCAGGGATGGCAAAGACAAGGAGGTGGAGATGGTAGGGAGCGATGAGGAGAGGCTGCAAGAAGCCAGTCTGGCTTGGCTAGAGAAGAAGAACCTGCAGGTCATCAATCATACATAGGTTCTCCAGAAAACAGGGAGCGTTTTAAAATTGCCGCTTGAGTCTGATCTGTTGAGTCAATGCATGCGAAAGCCATGGGCACTGGAGCCAGCCCTGCGTGGGGAGGGCAGCCAGCTCTGCGCTGTGCTCCTTGCAGCCGTGGGAAAACAAGATGAGCATCTTCATGCAGCTGCTGCAGCTCAGCCCCCGGCATAGGAGGGAGCCAGCAGGGGCGAGGGGCTGCACCCACCGCCCAGCCCCACTGCTGACCTTACATCAGGGCATTTTATTAACTCAGAGCTGGAATAACGAGCCTAGGGCAGCAGAGCTGCTGTTCGTGGGTCCAGCCTGGAGCCAGATCAGCCTTGGGCAGGAGGAAGCCCCGGCTCCAAGGGGGCTCAGCAGAGGGAAGGGGGCTAGGGAGCCAGGCACTCGCAGGGTGAGGGGCCGAGTGTGGCAGCAGAGGTTTGTGGTTTTCACAGCTTTACATGCTCCTGCCAAGCCCATGCCACACTGTGTCGGGGAGATGGAGCTGCTGGCGGGACGCGTCCCAGGGCTCAGCACCAGGAGCAGTCCCCCAGGCTGGGCCAGCCCTCCACGAGGGCTGCCCATGCTTCAAAACCATCCAAATAAGATTAATAAAATGCCCGTAAAAGGAGGAAGCCAGCCAGTTCTGCACCTTGACAGCACCTCCCCTGTCCCAGCATAGTAGGAGGTTGATGCTGGCCAGAGCAGCTACGCCGAGGGGCTGGGGAGGGAGGACAAAGCTGGGGTCATCTCTGGGTGCAGGAGACCTGGGGCAGCGCTGCGGGTGCCCCCGGTGCGCAGGCTTTCCCCCCGGGTGATGAGGCTGGCGTAGCCCTCCTGGTGGGAGAAGGCGTAGGTGGAGCGGCGGTGGAAGGAGCCACGAGGGACATGGGCACGCAGCTCCACTGAGGGCTCCTTCCGGTGGATCTTCTGCAAGGAGACAGGGAAATCAGGACTGTGGCCACCTCCCAGGCAAGGCCTCACTCCAAGGGGGGACACGCAGGGAGAGCAGGGGTGCCCTCCACTGAGACATGGTTTGGCTCCCAGCTCCACCATGACCTGAGCCGATGTGATGGGATGTGTAATGTGGAGACCTTCATGGCGGTCTTCAAAGCTCTCAGAGCTCTCATCTGAGCGACCTCTTTGTGCCACTGGCAAGGCATGACCCACAACCCAGATGGGGCTGAGCTCTACCAAAGCTGGGAGTGGTATCAAGACCCGCACCAGACCCCAGTCCCTCCTAAGTGGCAGCTCCAGGGAGTCCTGGAGGGCAGTTCCTTACGGCAGCCAAGAGCTCTCCAAGAGCTGGAGCAGGTCTCTTGCCTCAGGGCCTCCTGTTGGGCCATGAACCGATTTAGGGAGAGGGTCCTGGAGCCAGACTTGGACACCAATGGCATGAGAGACCACCACCAGCTGAGCAGTGCCACCAAGGAGAGGTGATGTCCCACCGCTACAGCCCAGGGTTCCTTCCCCATCACCAGCAGCACCCTGGCCAGCCCTGGACACCGATGCCAGCAGGAGGCAGACCCCTCCCCATGCCAGCCCCCACGCAGCCTTCACCTGCTGGATGGAGGTTTTGCCCGTGATGGTGCGGTACAAGCGGATGGTGAGCGAGGGGATGGTGTTCACCACCAGGGACAGCAGGACCACGAGCAGGATGTAGGGGTCAGTCAGCGCGTTCCTGCTGGCGTCTGTCAACACAAGAAGTCGGTGGTTGATGTAGGGAAGTTGGAGAGGACAGAGGGAACAACTGTCAGGGGACAGGCCCCCACGCACAAAGGTGTTGAGGGGTCTAAAGAGGAGATAGCACCTAAACTGGAGTAAAAAATCAAGACAGTAAGATCAAGAAGTGGCAATGAAGAGATGATCTACAAGGTGCGAAACAGCTTGTAGCACCAAGCCCAGGTTGGGCTCCCCTGGTTGAGGGAAGGGAAGGACCATGGGGTTCCCCAGGGCATCTCACTTGGGAAGCAGAAGACAGCAGGGGCTATCCTGAAGGCATCGATGCTTTGGGTCAGGAAGGAGAAGAGGCAGAAGAGCAGCAGGCTGGCTGTGACCATCAGGAAGGACAACACCGTCCAGAACTTGGTGTCCAGGATGATCTGCAGGGGCAAGGGGAGAGTATACAGAGGCTGTGGAGACCTCTTCCATACAGCCACTTGTCCCTAATTCCTCCCCTGCCCCAAGGGAGGTCATCCCCCAGCCATGAAGCTGCTGTGGATCATCAGAGAGCCCAGGGCTGAGCCTGGCTGTGGTCCCTGAACATCTGCCTCAGGGCCAGGATGGGGAAGGGCAGACTAGTGCTCACCTCCATGAGGACCGACAGCAACGCTGACGTGGCCACGGTGACGGCGAAGGACTCATAGTCACCAACAGCCTTGCTACCGACATGGTCCTCGAAGGCCCAGAGCGCGATGTAGAAGCTGGCGAGCGAGGTGCTGACCCCATGCAGGAGAGTGACGCCGAAAACGTGGTAGTTGAAGAGCTCGTCTTGCTGCCCAATCACATAGAGCTCAGGGAACTCCAGGCTCTTCTTGGCACTCACGTCCTGCCAGGAGGGGTCTGAGCATCACCCTCCCCACCCAGACTGGGGAGCAGGATTGGGCCACCCCACCCAACTCACCCTTCAGGAGAGCTGCAGTGAGTCCCTTCACCCGCTTGCTCTGGGGTGATGGGGAACAGAGGCACCCCAGGCCTGCTGGTGACCTACAGATGCCCATCAAGCTGCTTGGTACCATGTCCCAGCACAAAGAGCCACACAGATGGGATGCAATGACTGCCAGGCTGATTCACACCCACCAAGGATGCAGCCTCCAGGCACAGGGGCTGGATGCAGCCTGGTGAACCCGTACCTGCTCCAGAAGGCCCATGGACAGCACAGGGTAGGTGGTGTAGAAAATGTTGTAGAATGCAAGGAACCAGCCTTCATACAGAGGCTAGAAGGGAGAAGCAGCTGTGAGCTCAGTGGTGCTTTGGAAAGACTCAGAAAGGGTGCCCAGGCACCAAGGGTGAGTCCAAGAGACTCACATCCAAACTCTGGAGAAATCCCCATGGACTTGCCCCAGGCTCTGCATCAGCCCCATGTTGTCTGCAGTGATCTGTGGGCTGTGGGGCCGTGCTGCAGACAGAGATGGGGGGCTGGAGCCACACAGTGGTGGTCAAGTCACACTGATGGCCCTTGGGATAAAAGCTCCCATTTTGGAGGAAACTAGCTTAATGCACATGGGATCTTTCCCTGCACCTGTCCAAGACTGAGCCACAGCTCACAAGGACATCCCGAATCTCCCCACGGTGCTTTACCCAATCCAGCCACGTAAAAAGCAGATAACCAGTTGCATCTCAGCCAGGCAGCCCCAAAAAATTGGACAGCCCAATACCAGGGCAAGGGATGAAGGACACCAGGGCAGTGATGTGGACACATGCCCATCACGCAGTACCAGACACGAGACCTGCATGGGGTCCTCAGCAGGAAGGTTGCAACACTGGTGTGCAAACCTCCACAGCATGGATATGACCCCTGCTGATGGCAGCATCCCTCACCTGAGCCGTGAATCCGCTGTGGAAAGCGAACCAGACCTGGGCCATGAGGCCAGCAAAGGTCTTGTAGAAGAAGTAGCGGAGGAACTTGCAGATGCGCAGATATGCCCAGCGGCCGTGGACGAGCAGGAGGCGCTGGAGGTAAGAGAACTGCGCCAGGGCATAGTCACTGCACTGCACGGCTTGCATGCCCTCCAGCCCGCTGATGCCCACCCCGATGTCAGCGGCTGTGGAGGACAGGAGGGTGTGAAATGCAGGTGGGGAGGTTTTAGGGGAGCTGGGTGCTTGATTTCCCTGTGGATTGCCCCCAGGCTGATGGGCAGAGGGTGAATCCAGGAGTGATGGGCAAAGGGAAGAAGCCCCCTCCATCACATGCCACGGCTGTGGGAGTGACACGCCAGGCACGGGTGGGCATGCAAAGAACACAGCCCCATGTCAGGGCTGCTGGAGAGGGGCAGGGTTGTCTCTGCCAGCTGCCCAGGTTGAGGCTTTAAGTTTCATCAAGGCTCATCCCAGCTGCCAAAGCAAGTGATCCACCCTGCTCTTGTCCCAGGCTGGTCCCGGTCCTGTGCCTCTCACTCCCCTCCCGGCACAGCAACATGGAGAACTGGTTTGGGGGTTCCCCTCCCAGCTCCTGACCTCAAAAGTGGCAGATGGGGCACCACCACTCCCCACCAGCAGGAAGTGCCAGCTGAAACCCACGCTCCCCCCTGCGCCAAGCCTCACTTTTGATCATGTTGACATCGTTGGCCCCATCCCCGATGGCCAGCGTGATGGCCTTCTTGTGCTTCTTCACCAGCTGCACAATGAGGGCTTTCTGCTTGGGGGTCACCCTGCAGCAGATCACTGCCTGGCAGCTGGTGGCCAAGTCCACGAAGGCCTTCTCCACCAGACTGCCCTGTTCCTGTGAGCCCGTAGCCCTGCAGCAAGCCAGCCGCCGCCACAGCCACCCCTTCTTCTCCTTCAGCACCTCTCCCACGTGGAGGATTTTGTCCTTAGGGGAGAGCACATGCGGTTGGGACCTCACCCATAGCCTTCATACCATGAGAGCCCCCAGCTCCTCAACAATGCTCTTAAATCTTGTAGATGCTACAAAAAAGTGACCCCAGTTTTCTCCAAGTTCATCAGACAGCAGGCGCTGTGACATGAGACCAGTTTGTCCCAATCTGACCAGAAAAGCATGTGATTACCCACCAGCCTGTGTCATCCCAGAAGACTGGTCGGGCAGGTGTGGTTGAAGCCCCCCAACACCAAATGATCAGTGCAAGATTGTCCCCCTCTCCACTCTTCATTCCCCAGCCCAAAATGGGTTTCCCACCCCTTGGGCAGGAGGGGCATCACATCTCTGTGTGCTGGTGCCACCCAGGACTTTGACAGTGCCAGGGCAGAAACAGTGATGTGCCAGCGCAGGGAGCAGAGAAGAGCATCCAAGTGCCACCTTACCAGGAAGTCCCCGCTGATGACGATAGCTCTCTTATTGTGGCGCGAAGCCTCTGGGCGCTGCTGGGAAAGGCGGCCACTGCACAGGGCTTCCCCGCTGCCACTGAGGTTGCTGTTGCTCACCGAGTAAGCCTCGAGGATCTCACTGCGCAAGGAAGGGGTGGTTGGAGCTGAAATGAGGACACTGGGCACGCTGCCTGGCTTCGATTGAGACCTACAGTTGGCCTTTGCCATCTCAAAGCCAGCTCCAGGGAGATGGGGCTGGTACCCAGTGGTGGGAACAGGGGGGACAAAGAGGGGACCCCAAGGGCTCACTGATATCAGAAATCAGCCTCTGTCCCTGTGGTTTAGAGGCTGGAGAGACAGCTTAAGCACTTTCTGGTCAAAGCCTGCCAAGGAAGAGAATGCTGTAGGGGCAGAAACAGATGGGGAGGCCTGGAAAAGCATCAGCAGATGAGGGCCGTGGACATCCAGGCTGAGACAGGGAAGGAGAAGCATCTCTGGCAGTTGAGCTCTGCCCACCCTGCACGGTTTCTGTGCCCTCAGGTGTCTTCAGTGGGGACAATATCCTGAACCAGGAAGTCACGATTCCTCACCTGATCTCCTTCTCCTCCAGGATCTCCATGTCGTCTGTGAGAAGCTTGCATGCGTAGCCAATGTTCATTGCGGTCTCTGCAACATGCAGGTGTCAACGGCCAATGGTGCTGCCCCCCCATCCCAGGGCAGCCCCCAGCCCTTGGGTCCAACAGCCCTTGGTGGGCAGCAGCTGCTGGGGGCTCTGCTCCAGCCCTGTGCTGTTGAGCAGATGGCTTCCCCTGCCTCATTTTCCCCATGGCTGACATGATCTGTGGGATGTGCTGCTATTGTATATTAAAGGGAACAGCAGAACCTGATTGCTGCCCACTCCCGGGGTCTCATCTCTTCTCTGGTCCTGATTAGGGGAGAAGCTGAAATCTGTTGGTGGGGTCTCGGGTTGCCTTCACTGACCTTGTTTATCTCCCGTCAGCACCCACACTTTAATGTTGCCCAGTTTCAGCAGCTGGATGGTCTCAGGGACTCCATCCTGCAACTTGTCCTCAATGGCCGTGGCCCCAAGCAGCTGGAAGGATGGCGAATGGATATCATGACACAGGGCAGGGCAAGACACGGAGGTGGGAATTGCCCCTGGATCCAACCAGGAGTCCTTGCCCATGGGTGGACATGACCTGACAGATATCTAACCCAGTGTCTATTGGCATGTCACAAAGTCACCCAGGGGATGGGTGTTGGGTTGGACACTTCACCCCCTCATCCTCGAGAGCCAAACCCCACACTCCTGCCCTTTGTGGGACCAGCACAGCCGGTTCCTCCTAAACCCCGGCCTCATCCCACCTGCAGGTTCTGCTCCATCTCCTCGTACAGCTTGTCCAGCTCCTGCGCGCGGTCTTGCAGCAGGACGCTGGCCTCCTGGTGCCTCCTGCTCCACTTGCTGTACTCGGCCTCGCTCACCTCCTTGCTGGCCAGGCATAAAGTCCTCAGTGTCTCCTCTGCAAAGCGCTGCAGAGATGAGACATCAGGGCACCCTTCCCTTGACTAGGATGACTCTGACAGTGGACCAGGGCATCATGCCAGCCAGCCACAATGCTCCCATGGGCAGAGCCAGAGACACTCCAGGACCTGAGGGTCTCCCTCTGGGCTCTGACTCCCTCCCCCATCCTACAGCGTCCCCCTGAGCATCCTTGCAATGCAATTGCTCCATGCAGAACACCAGAGGTGGATTTGATGCCCTCTTAACCCGTCCCATATGCAGGTGAGGCTCCTAGAGCAGAAGGAAGAAAGAAGGACCAAAATTCCAAAGCCAGAGGGTAGAAAGAGCAGCAGAGGACTCCAGGACACCCAGCCCAAAGCCAGCAGCTGGGAGACCAGCTCTTTCTACCCCAGGCTGGCATGGGACTCACATCCAGTGCCATCTCGGTGAAGGTCTCATTGGGCCCCCGCCTCTGCAGTCTCTCCAGGATGACAGTGTCAGCCCCCTTGGTGTAGAGCCGGATCGTGCCCTGGGGGTCTCGCACTGGGAGGGAGGGGAAGGACAGCTTAGGTACCCAGAGAGATGGCTCCTGCTCATCGCTGTCACCATGCAATGGCCATGCTGCAGAAGGCACCGCAGGGGACACTGGTGCTTTTCTGCCTGTGGTCATAGGAAGCACAGGAATTTCCCCAGGTCTACACCACCACGAGGCAGGATCAGGCCTCAAGGACTGTCAGTTCCTTGCACATATCCTCTGAGCTCCTGATTTACTCACTCTCTCTTGGCTGCTCCAACCCTTCTTGGCTGCCTTCACCAAAGTATCAGGGTGAGCAAAACCGCAGGGATGACCAGGACAATCCTTAGGAGCCCCTGTGCCAGCTGTGGTCAATCGCAGCCATCCCAGTGCCATGCCATGTGGGGCTCAGTACAGAAGGGACCCTCCGTGTTCCTGGAGGGGCTCCCTGAGACACCCAGTCCCACTCACCCAGGACAGACATCCTCTTGCGATCGCTGTTGAAGTCCAGCATGGCCAGCACTTTGTAAGTCCTCTTCTTCCCCAGCTCACTGATGGTGATGGTGTCTTGCGTTCGGGCCAGAAAGACGTACCCCAAGTTCCTGGCTGCCAACACCAGCGCTTCTTCGTCTGGTGAAGCTGCCTGATAAACCAGCTGGTCTGCAGAAGAGGAGTAGGGGTTAGACAAGGAGACTCCCAGCCAAGTAACTGTTGGACATCTGAAACACCCTGTTCTTGCCCAGCACCAACATTATCTATGGACACCCTAAAGTCCAAGCCACCAGGCTACAGAAACTGAGTCCTACTTGTCTCATCCCTTCTGCTCACTGCCCCATGCAGGACAAGTGCCCAGACTGGATTAGCCAACTAGTTATCTTTAAAACAAACCCAAATGTACATGTCCATGATGCTGAGACAGTGGCACAAAGCATCCCTGGGCTCTCACGCCACCGGCTCCCCACACAGCAGAGTTTGCTGGGTGATAGAAAAAGCCATCGTGGCCTCAATGCCTTGAACAGCAGCTCGACCCCTCCCCGAGCATGTCAGCCATTGCAGCCAACCCACCGCCCTTCTCCTCCACCATGACAGTGTGGCAGAGGGCCAGCAGCCTCAGGAACTCCCTCAGCACGGGGTCGCTGTCCCGCCAGGTGGCTTCCAGCAGCGTTGCATCGCAGAAGTCCAACTTCTTCTCGCTGTGGTGGCTCCAGGTCAACCCCGACCCCTGCAAGAGGCACAGGCAGGCTGCAGGCACCCAAGAGAGACCAAGCACGGGGCTCTGCACCGGGGATGCTGCTGGGTTGCAATACAGCAACCCTGTGCTGGCACGGTCTGATCCAGACTGGAGTCTGTAAGCCAAGCTCTGCATTGCCTACACCAAGGGGGTGAGTATAAGAAGGTTGGGAATAAAAAAAAATAAAAATCAGAATTGCATTATTTTATAAACCCGGTTCCACTGTCCTTAACTGGCAGCTGAGGACTGGCAAACTCGCCAGCCCAAGGAAACACATTGCACTCCCTTACAGCATGGGACCCCATTGTAAGCAACCTGTGCCTCAAAATAAAAGGCTGGGCCTGCTGCCGATGTAACCAATAACCGCTACGGCCTTGGTCCCGAGGAGGAGCAGCATCTGGCCCCATGTTACATGGGAGAGGAGAGTTACGCACCGATCGCTGTTCGTTCTCATGGCCTGTGCCTGTACCTGCCAAAATAAAATTAATTCAATTAGTAGAGAGCTGGCAGGAGCATCACTAGCAGGGGCTTCAAACAGTTTCTCTAGAAGGGACTGCTGCTTTTGCTGGCCAAAAGACTGGCACAAAGAGACAGTTTTTCAGCGTCTGCTCAGTGTTGATCATGAGCCAGGCTCCGTTAGGATATCCAGGTTTTACTTATTTGGCTCTTGGACTGTTCAGACTTTCAACACGTTTTTAATGTTAAAGATTCAGGTCTAGCTTTCACCTGCGTTTCCTGGGAGACTCTGCAGTTGGCCAGAGACTGGCAGGATTACAGTGATGCTGCTACCACAGAGGTGCAACACAATGCATCAGGCAGGGGAAAATTGGTTTTATTCCTGCTTAAAAACTTTGCTAGATTTTTTTTCCTCCTCTTTGCTTTTATCACTATCCATTTGTCTCAAGTGCCTGATACTTACCTCAGGAAAAAGGACCTCCATGCTAAAGCTCTGGCCCACCCACCCACTAAATTTCACTAATTAGGCACTGAGACAGCTCCCAGAAGCTAGCCGAGAGCTAAGTAAGTGTAGCAATAAGAAGAGGAAGGACTCGGCAATTCTCGGGTTTCTAAGGGGAAAAACAAGCAGAATCATAAAAAAAAAAAGCAAAGAGCAATTACATGGATTTGTTGTAAAGAAACAAGATAAGGGGAATGATCCTTTGCCTCCTCCACAGGTCACCTGAAAGCCCAGATTTGGAAACCAAGCTGGAGATTCACCAGAAAATGATGCAAAAAAGAAAAGCAAAACCTCCTTTTGCTCTCCAAGACCTTCATAGAAAATAAAAATCCATGGGCTTCACTGGGCCATCACCCCGTGGCTCCTCTGCCTGCCCTCTCCTGGCCCCCTGGGCCAGCGTCAGCTAATTATTGCAGGTGGGATCCACTTCACCCAGACTATGTGTTTGCCATTTAGCTGTGCTGGGCTCCTAACCCCAGGGTCCCTCTTTTATCAGGGAAAACCTAGCTGATCTCAGCTGAGTTTGGAGCATGATACATCTCCTGAAAGGTAAGCATCCATTTGAGGAGGGCAGAATTGTGCCCTGACTCCATGCACTGGGAACATGAAACAAGTGTGACCACAGGCGTGGTGGCCCTTGCAAAGCACTGATAACATGAGAGATGAGAATAAGCTGAATTCCTACAGCATCTTCTCTCTACACACTGGACCACCAAGATCAGTCCACATGCCCCAAGCTTCCTAGGAAGCCAGGAGGAGTGGAAAGAACCAGTTCAACATTTACCTAACTCATGAGTCCCTACAAACTTGCTTCCACCAAGAGTTACCATAGATGGTCCCATTGATACAGCATTTCTTGAAGCTCATAATGTTTTGTGTCAAGGTGCCAGTCTTGTCCGAGAAGATATATTCGACCTGGCCAAGCTGATCATTGAGGCTGGTGCTTCTGGCTTTTGCTGGAATGTCCTTGACAGCGTAATACATTTCCAGATCCCAGTTGATAAAAAAGCTGTTCACCAGATAGATGAATTCAAACCTATGGAGTCAGGTAGAAGAAAACTTATGCTGGGGAAGGAGATTGCACTACTCACATCCCAGGGGCCCTTGGGGATCTGACACAGGAAGAAAGGGCAGAGAGGAGCTCCCCAGCTGGATCCTATTGCTCTGAGCTTGTGGGAAGCAAGAGGGTTTTTACTGTTTTTGGCCAGGTTTCCAGAAGTCTCATCACATCGGACTGAGAGCCCGCTGGGTCCCAGGCAACTGGGCTCCCCTCTGGAAATCTGGCCCTTGATGACAAAACTCATAGAGCTGGAGATTCAGTGAAGGGCCAAAAAGTTTGGAAACTGCTTCTTCCGGCACAGATTGTGACTACTGCTGACAACGGCTGTGCCCTTCTCTTCCCCACCTTGCTGCTTCTCAGTGGCGAAACGCCACCTTCATCAGTCTCACCCTCAGCCTGCCCACAATTTCCAACATCAGATCATGTCTTTGCACCTCTTTTCTGGCTTTCCTCTGAGGTCTCAAAGCACATCATCAATGTTTGTAAGATACGCACCCCATCCGTCCTTACTCTTTTATGGCTAAGGGAACATATGGGAATGACTTGCTCAGGGTCACAGCTGTATCTTTTGTGCAGCCCCATTTTGTGGCCGCAAACCAAGGTGCCAGGTGATGGCCAAGTGGGGTACTGATCTCTGACCACTTGCAAGCTCTGTTGTTCTTACATTATATACATGGACATGGGTATGATGACGCTCAGGAGGATCGTGAAGCCCCAGAAGTTGAAGAAGGCCTGCTGGGCAGGGGTCGTGTGCTTGTAGAGAGCAGAGAGGTAGCTGTGCTTCTCCTGGAACTTCCTGGCCCAGAACCCAGAGGCAACGGCGAGGCACAGCGACGTGACCAGCAGCACTAGGAAGATCTGAGATGGGAAGCCAGGATGAGAAGGTCCCATCACAGAGAGCCCACCAGACTCTGTTCTAGGACCAACCGTTGCCCCTTCCAGGCTGTTTGTCTCATTTAGCTCTAAACCTGCAGAAAGGTGTCCTTGTGCCTGAAGCTGGTTCTCAGAGCTCATCCTGAGCAGAGATGAAGGATCACAGCACGTATTTCAGCTTGACACAGCCGCAACACACACACAGCAAACCCCAACTTTCCCACCCTCCGAATTGCCTCAGACACCATCTACCTGTACAAGGGGTGTCCTGCAGCCTTCTTGCTGAAGTTACCAGCAAACAGAGGAATGCTAGTGGCCAGTTGGAGAAGTGATGACACTCAACCACCAGGAACCGGAATAAGAGCCATCCAATTCATTGTTATGACCATGCTGCTTTGCTTCCCATAGGGGAAAGGCTCCTCCTTCCCCTGTCTTCCATCTACTCTGTGCTGAGCCACAGCCTGCAGGTCCCTCAGCACAAACCACCTCCTCGGACCTGCACGGTTATGGACGAGTAAAGCAGGCCAGGAGGGGTTGGAGATCCTGAATACTCCAGCTCCCTGGTCCAAGGAGCTGCTCTACAGCTGAGGACTCAGAGCTGCCAGGGTCCAGGGTTTAAGCAACACAACCACCATGCAGACTGCTCCAGACCCAGCAACTGCCACTTCCTGGGAACATCACTTGGTATTTGCCTATGACATGTTACACCCGAGAGATTTTGAGCAAAATATTGCAAACTTAAGAAAATCAGCATCACCCAAGCAAGCAGCCTCTCATGAGAAGACTTGTGAGCAACCCCGGGAGGCCGGTGGACCAGGGCAGGAGGTGTTTGCACCACACTCACTATGATCACCAGCCGGTCCATCATGCAGTCCAGCTTGGTTTTCTTCCGCTTGATCTTTCCACAGTTCCTCATAATTTTGGAATCAAATCCTGGACGAGAAACATTTTAGAAGTAAAAATGCAAGTCCACAGCCCCCAGAAGGTTGACTTGCAGCTGTGATGCTGGTTTCCTCCATAGCAACATCTCCCCACCTCTGAAGACTTCATCCCATCAGTGGTTAATCAAGCTGTGGCTGCACACTCGCAGAAGTGCTGCTTACATCAGATCTTACCCCATCCCTCTACCCACAGCTACTCATGGCCAAGCTCTCAGCTGCACTGAGCCATCCATGCAGGAGGCTACAAAGTGAAATGGATCCAGGACGTGATGCGGCTGAAATATAACTTGGCATATGCAGATGTTTGGTACCACCACATCATCTCCCTGCCTGCGAGCCCAACACCAGCAAAGCTTGGGACAAACTTCTGGGGGTTTGGTTACAGCAGCAGGTCTTCCCACTTTGTATCAGCTGAGAACAGGACCTGCTGATGCTAGAAGTGATTGGGCAGCTTAAAACCCCTGGGGATCTGCGTGTTTTTTGCTCTTCCTGATCTGGGCCTGGACACTCACCTGCGTAGATAACCAAGCCATAGCAAACATCGGTGTTGCGAAGCTTGCAGCCTCGCAGCAAGATCCTTTCGTTGTCGAGCGAGTAGGTCTCGCCCCTCCACTCCAGTGTGCCGGTGAAGCTGTGCATGCGGCTGTTGGGCTCCTCACAGGTCACTCTCCCTTGAGCAGAGGGCACGATTCAGGTAATGGCTTTGGGGGAAATGAGAGGTCCTTCCTCTCCCCCCTGCCACACTTGCCCCATCCAAAGAGGGGTTCTGGGGGCTTCTCAGGGGAGATTCAGATTTTGCCTGGGCATCTCCAGATGCAGTTGGGATATGGATGGCTCAGATTAAGGTCAGGCTAAGCTGGAGAGCCACCCTGCAGTGCTGGGAGGGTGCTCAGTCCAGGAACTGCACTGGGTTAAAAAATTGGACAAGGTACAACACAACCCCCTTCATCCTCAGAGCCTCTGAGAGGGGAGTCTACATCCTTTGGAGGACCAAAGGGAAAAAATCCAGGGTCTGAGCTCAGGTTTGGGGGCCAAGCACTTGATTCCAGTGGGAAAATCAAGCTCCAGGGCAGGAGGAAGGTGCATAACCCCAATGGACCCACCACAGAGCCACTCTGCTGGGGAAAGGTCCCCATGCAAGGTCTTTTGGCCTGAACCACCCTCCAGCCTTGCAGGCAGGAGCAAGTGCAACCTCCAGTTCGGCTGATGGCACTTGATACCTGAGGGGAGAGAGACTTCCTGAGGCTGAACCGATTCCATCCCAGTGGGATGGCCGCATTCTCGCCCGTCCGGGAGACTCACCATCAAAGGTGGCCATGGCCTCCTCGCTCACCAGCTCCTGGTGGGTGACCAGAAGGGCTTGTCTGAACTTCAGGTTTGTTTCCCTGCGAACAAGAGCCGGGGAGGGGGGAAATAAAACAACCCTGCGGGGTGACAGAGCTGTTATTTCTGCTGTCAGACCCATGGGGCAGAGACAGCCATTAATTATCGGGTGATTACATGAGTGATGGCAATGAAAAGTGAGATAGGGAGCTATCATGCCAGACATCGAGCACTCATGCAAGGAGGAAGCTCTGGCTCAGAGACCCTGCCATTAAATCATCCTGCAGACAGGGACAAGCAGCCACTGTCCTCAGCATGGCTGGCAGGGAGCCGAGAGATGGAGAGAGATGCCCGAGATCACCAGCTGCTCTGTGGAAGCCTCAAAAGTGTTTTTGGCTTCTCATTTTCAAAATTTGGGGCTCAAATCCCATTTCTGGGGTGTCTGTAGGTTTAGCTTTTGGAGGATCCCCCACGTCCTGTGGTTTCTGGTGGACCTGCAGCCCTCCCAGCATGCCTGACCCCTCAATGCCAGGGGGTCCCCAAGACTGGAGGCTTCAGCAGTTGGCTGGGATGTCTCTGCCCCTCTCCCCCCATGGCAATAGCAGTCCCCTGCCCCTCTCCTCACCCATCGATGTCGGCAGTCTCCACGTAGCACAGGCTGCTGGGCTCCGAGCTGTGCAGCAAGAGCATGTCAGCCTTGAAGAGCAAAAAGGAGGAGAGAGCACCTGGCTGAGCCCGTCCTCACCAAAATTGCCCCCCACTGTCCCTGGCACGCAACCAGCTCCGGGACCCCGCTCACCGGGATGAAGCTCTCCTTATGCAGGCGGACGATGTCCCCAACACAGATGTCACGCCATTTCTGCCAGCGGAAGCTGCAGCAGAATTAGGAGGGAAATTTTTATCCTTGCAGAGCAGTAGAAGTGGGAGCTGTGGCTGTTTCTGTCCTCTGGACCAGTGTGTGCCTGTCCCAGCTTCTTGCATGAATGGGGTCTCCAGATTGTAAGTTCCTCCGCCACCATGGTACCATCGGCATGACCGAAGGACGGCTGAGCACCGAGGATGGCACAGGACCCATTTGTCACATCCATACCCCCCCCCCCTCCAATTTTAGCCCCCTGGCCACAGGTGGGAAGTATTGGTCCTTCCCTGGACCAGCATTTAGCAGGAATATGACTCTGTGGGTTAGATATGAAGGCTTGGAGGAAATTCTGTGGCCAGGAAACCCTCCTCCCAGCATATCACAGCAAATTAGGGCTTTCTTAGACCTGTTGTCTGTGACTGTGGTACGATCATTCCTACAGGGGAACAGCTGGACCTGCAGCAGATTTTGGGAGGTGACGGGCATTTGCAGAGTCAGGCACATTCCCACCAAAACCCTTCTCAGCTGTTATGCTCAAGGATGCTCAGCACTTCAGATGATCCGCTGTTCCACACAGGCCTGGAAAACACGGGTACAGCTTCCCAAAGCCCCTCACCTCTTCCCAGACAGGATTTCACATGGTCTGCCATTGATGTTTCTGTCACTTTGATGACGGCCCTGCATAGAGGAGAGAAAAAAGAGGCCAAAAGAAAGGGATGGGCCATGCCAGACTTCCTTGTCCCATGAAAACAACCCTCATATTGCCACAATCTGCCTCCTCAGCTCCAGGGCAAGATCTGCTTTCTGAAGCAGTCAGAAGATGTATTCTGATGAATAAAGAGGCAAAATTCCCCCAAGGTATTTCTGGGGACCACCCTGGGAATATAGCCATTGGTTAAGATATTAAAGATGACAGAGATGGGGGTCTAGACCCCAAGGAAAGCAACCGGCCAGTCACATCTTTCCCAATGGAAAATACAAAGTGTTTTGGACATGGTAGAGTTGATAGTACCTCAGCAGCGATGAAGGACAGCAACTCCCAAGCTTTTCAGTTCACCCCACAGCAAAGGGGCCCTTTCTGCTGACCATCCCCCACAGGACCTACACCCAACACTCAGAGCCTTTCACTCCAACCCATACTCACAATGTCATCGATCAGGTCTCGTAGACCCCGGATGGTGAGAAGGCAGCTCAGGGGGAACAGCAGAGTGTACCAGGGCAGCGTGGAGATCTCAGGGATGGTCTAGAGAAGGAGAATTTTACACCACTGACAAAACTTTCATCCCACCTCGGGACACTTTAGGTAACGGAGTAACTCCCCCTCACTCCCAGCTCCCCTCCCCAGTCAGCGCCTGAGGATGGCAGGAACCCATCTAAGACGAATCAAATCAACATCTCTGTCTACATGGGACTGTTTTGTTGAATTTCCACTTCTTTTTAAACTGGATGCACGAAATGCATGTGGGTCACTGAATTTGGAGGGTAGGATTTCTGTTTAGACGTGGTCTGCATGAGCTTAGTAGTTTACATCCCAATCCAATCAGTTTAAAGTAACCAAACTTAATGTAGGTTAAACCCCCTCAGAGTTCATGGAAGACATGAACATGAACACCACTGAAAAGCAGCATCTTTGACACCATTTTAGAATGGATTCCCCTACTCTAAATGCCAGACAACCCTCCTTTGCTAGACAGTCTCGCACACACTTGTTCTTACCTTGGCGTCCATCTCACCTGTAAGAGGATGACAAAGACAAAGTAGACATTGGCCATTCGGTGGAACTGCTCATAGAGGTTCAGCGGCAGGAAGGTAAAGATGTTGTACTTGGCTGTCTTAATGGCATTGCCCTGCAGAAGAAAGGCAGGTCAAAGCCACAGTGGGAGTTCAGCCACATGAAATCAAGGATGTGTTTTAAAAATGCCAAAAACATTCTGGTATTTTTAGGACTTCTCAACTTTTTATGGCATAAGAGATGCCTTTAAAAATTTACAAAAGCCATAAGAAAAAATATTTATTAGAGCAAAGGGCCATATGAATTAAAAATGAAACAAAATATTTTGCTTCAGATAATCTAAAGCATACCCAACTGGCCCCCAACAAGATGGTCATTATTCAGCTGGGAAAAAAATCTGGTTTTGTTCAATCAAAAATTTTTCAAAAATCTTTCCTTTGATTTGACCATCAGACTAAAAAGTATCCTTCATACAGTTCTGCTCCTTGTCTGACAGCTTCAGAGGGCATCTGGAGCCCCTTCCTCTTCCTTGAGGATTACATACGTGACTCGCCATCCTACTGGAGATCACTCTGCAGCATCTGTCATGTCACCCCCAACCACCACCAGCTCAGGAATCAGGGCCTGAGTGAAGAAATGGCCCAGGACTGGCCCAGGCTGACTCACCGCATACTTCTTCTTGGTCAGACAGAAGGCAAATTTCTTCTTGAACTGCATGTGGTAGTTTCGGTCGTTGGCCCTCACCTCCCAGGTGAAAGCTGGAAAAGCAAGTGGATATCCACCAGCTCTCATCAGAGCCAGGCCCTGGCCGTCAGTCTTTGGCCTCCAAGGACACAAGGACCAGTGATGGTGCCACTGGGCTCATGGCGACCCACAGCTGGCGAGATGGGTTTTCCATAGTGCACCCACACCTTGAGAGCAGCTGGAGGTACAACTGGGACAGAGCTGGATCTTTGGGGTCAGCTGGGTCACAGAGTGGACAGAGGAGGCAGGAGGCCAGAAGCTTCCAGAGATGTAGGACTGCGGCGCACACTTCCCCTCTGAGCCTGAGACTAACCATTTGGGCTCAGGTTCTGGTTTAACAGTATAATCAGGCCAGGTGAAGGACGATTCCTCCAAGCAGAGTCTTTGCTATTCTGAAGGCTGGTCGTTCCTCTCCTAATTTCATTTTTGCTATCCCAGTGCAGACACCACCAAGCAAGGGACATCCCAGCCATGTTCCCCAGCTCCTGCACCCCAGGTGATGGTCAATCCTTCCAGACCATTTCACCCCAAATCTGCTTCTTCCCCCATCTCACAACCCTGTCCCACATTCAACTTTCTCATAAACTGTCTAAAAAAAAGAAAAACCCCCAAACACACTCATTGCACACTGACCTGGCAGCTGCTTCTTTCCATGCAGGCAGCCTGAGGCTGGGTCTTGCACAGCCATGCTGGCACCGCTACCAGGATCTAGGAATAAGGACAACCAAAGATATTTGCAATGCTGAACAATGACAGCGTGATCCCACTGAGATGCTCCAACATCCCAAAGCTGGGCCCTCCACTTCTCCAGGGCAGGACACCATGCAGAAGGGACACTCTTCTGAGCACAGCTAGGGATGAGTGTCTTTCCTGGAGCCGTAAACTAACTTAGACCTTTTTACTGTCCTGGAGACTTAAAACCCCACATTGACACGCAGTCCTCTGTAGCCAGCTGAATGTCACAGTGACATCAGGCTGAATACTTGTCATCAGAAAATGTCTTTCTCCCTCTGACACCTGATGTTCCTTGCCCTGCCTTTTGCAGGACCAGCCACAGCTCGGATCTGAATTGAAATCCACTTCACCCTGGCATTTTTTTCCAACAGCCACAGATTTGCCCTTCATAGGTACCTTACGATTACTCATACCCTGCGTGGGCATTGGCACTGGGGTTGCCTGGGTAGACCCCTGCCTCCTCAGTGTCCTCAGAGATGCTCAAAGGCTTTGGTATGGGTCATCTTTCAGATCCACCTCTGCCCAGTCCGAGCGGCCCATGACAACTCAAAGGCATTTTTCCTCTTGAGAAAGTTATGGGAAATCATTTGAAGTCATCAGCGAGGAAGAGACACTCTCCTCGTCCTGCCATCACACCCGAGCATCTGTCATGCCTAGAGAGCAACTACCTTCATCAATGACAAGATTTCCCTTATGCTCAGTAGCTCAGTGACCTTCCCTGCAGGGATGCTGGGGAAGATTAATTAATGTTTGTGAAGTGCTTTGTGATTCTTACATAAAAGGAGTCAGTGAGGTATAAAGCATTAATTACCTTATTATTAAATAATCCCACACAGAAGTCTGTCCCTGCCATTATTTTTTATCTCACTCCTTTGATCACTTCTTTTTTCCATTCTTTCACCAAAGTGTCTACTTCTCTCCCTATTGCTCCTCATGGCACAAGGCAAATTTGATATTAGTTTGCCCCGACGCATGATGCTGCCCCGAGCTGCTCTCAGATGC
The DNA here is from genome assembly GCA_031468815.1 of Morus bassanus. Taxonomy (NCBI): domain Eukaryota; kingdom Metazoa; phylum Chordata; class Aves; order Suliformes; family Sulidae; genus Morus; species Morus bassanus. The sequence goes on from CM062593.1 coordinate 1,456,103, forward strand.
CTCCAGCTGGGCCAGAGCTCTCACCTCATCCCAGGTCGAGAGACTCTGAACAGCAACATGGGCAGCACTTCGGCCCCTGCGTCCAAGAGCTTGCCCCAAAAAAGCTTTGATCCACAACATCATCCTTCTTTACCACTAAGGACTCGACATTTGTCACTGTACTTGGATCCTAAATGACACCCCAGAACTCAGCTCATTTTGGGCCCATCTGTATTTTTACAGCATGGCTGAAAAGGAAGGAAGGGTTGCAGGGCACTGCTGTGCCTGGTGGGACACTCACGCTACATCCCACGGCTCCAGCTACCACTTACCCCACAGATAAGAGGGAGTGGGGAGAGCAGGTTCCCTCCCTGGAGAGAACGAGATTTCTTCCATATCCAATTGCACAGAAGACCATTGGTGCCCAGACTGGCTGTTCCCACTTTGTTTGGGCAAAATATGGTGACACAGAGAAATGCAAATCTCCCGTCTTCTTCCCTGCTGTGATCCCACTCATATCCTTGGCGTAGTGAAGCTGTCAGCTTGGGGCATCTTCCCCTGCAGACAGCCAATTCTGGGCTGCATCTGGTTGCAGAGGGACAAGGAGGGGACACCAAACTGCCCTCCTTCTCCTGGCAGGCACGCTTCCCTGCCTCCTTCTAACAGAGGGGTGGGCTCCCCTGACCATGCCGGGGTACGTCCTCCTCAGGGACCATAAACAGGCCAAGGGATACGGGCTAAATGGAGGTACCTGCACCATAGGGAACATCCAGCAGGAGAAAAGATGAACCTCAGGGTATCCAGAATGGGGAAAACTGAGCCACCTACTCACACCTCTCTAAACCAGCCAGTGCCCCTTGGATCATACTGGTGGAGGTAACCATCCCTGCCATGACTCCATCCCCAGCACCAGCCCACCCATCCTGCAGTCCCCAACCATGGGCAAGCAGGGCAGAGCCAGGGATGGCAGCCAGGGTCAACCGCAAGCCCAGATCTCCAGTCAAGCTTGCAATGATGAGTTAGGTCCAGATTCAAGTCAGAAAGTCAACACGCAGGTCAGGATCAGCTCTGGTGACAAAGGCCAAGGTGAGACAAGATATCTCCAAGGCCAAGCCTGAAAGTCAGCCCATGGGTAGAGGCCTGGATCCATGGCCAGGCACAGGCATATGGCCAAGCTGGAGACAGACCCACCTACAATAAAGCTTAATCTAGGACTGAACCCCAGGGCTGAGCTTAAATAGAGCCCTGTGCCCATGGGCAAGTGTGGGAGAGGTTCCAGGTGAGGCTGCTTGGGGCCATTAATGCTGGTTAGTGCTGTTGGGGCCCTGACCCATTGCTCAAAGCATCTTCTGACCTTGCTCCTTCCTCCAGGACTTTAATATTAAAGCTGAGGCTGGCAGTGATGTGTGCCAAGATATTTGCTTGAGCTTGCTGCTTCCAAACCAGCAAATGGTGTGATTGCTTTAATCCAAGGGTCTAAACCTGCCCTGTCCTGAGTCTCCCTGAGATATACTGGAAGGCCTTAGTTTTGTCTGTGGCCGTCCTTTCAGAAGGTCCCGCTTGTGCTCAGGATCTGGCCTGAAGTTGAATATCCATCATGACCCCGCCGTGCTTGGCATCTCTGATCCCCACTGTACCCAGTAGCAATAGCCATTACCCTCTCCGCACACCACCCATCTGCTCCAAAGCACCCCTGTTCCTGGGTGATGCCAGACAGAAGTACAGCTAATTAAGCACCTGCAGTTGGCAGACGTGGGACCCTCCGTGGATCTGAGCACTGTGCAAAGGCAGCCAGGAAAACAGCCCCTTGCCAGCGACCAGGAGCAGGGGAAAAAAAAAAAAAAGAGTCATTCAAAGCACTGGAGAAATACTTCCGAGGAGGTATTCAAGAAACCTCAGTTCCAAGAAACCTCTCTACAAACCTCACTCATCACCTTAATAATTAGAAATAAACATTACACTTTGGGTAGGCGGGAACAGACTGAAACCAGGTGCCAGGGTGCCCTGCCAGCGCCAGCCGCGTGGGCGGGCAGCCAAACCCCGCACCGGCCGCAGCCCAGAGCTTCCCGGGGCCAGAAAGGGCCAGCGATAGCCAAAGGCACAAGACATCCTCTGACCACTGCTCCACACCTCACCTAGACCAACAGTGATTTATTAACCTATGGGATGTTCCTCTAACTCAATGCCTGGAATGCATCGGCCCGGCAGGGAACGTCCCGTCCCGCTGGTCCCTGAGTTCTCCAGCTGTAAAGCAGGGACGCGGTGCTGCTGGGTGACCCAAAGCAAGGCTTTCTCACCCAAAAAACATAGTTTTAGGCTAGCGGAGCTTTGCATGGCTGAACAAAAATAAATCAGTTTTAAGCAGGAACGGGCACAGCGCCACAAGGGTTTGGCCTGGGTTAGTGAAACACGTGGAGATTTATGGCACTTGCTGATCCAAACCGCTGCTACGGGGTTTCTGGGATGGTTTTGTTTCTGAAATCTCCGGATAAATGTTGAGTTGTTGCTCAATACAGGAATTAGTGAGAGACGCGTTGGGCTTCCTGGGAGCGCCCAGCAGACCCAGCACAGCCAGCACTCGTGGTTTCTGGTTGCCTTTCTGCCCCTCCTGTTCCCTCCCAGACAAAAAAAGAAGGGGAGGACAGGACCAGCCTGAACTCCCCCGTCCCCTGCCCGGGGCTGGTGGGTGCTGCAATAACCAGCCTTATGAGTGCTGCTGTTGTTCACCTGATCGCTGTATCCCCATGGAACCCCAGCCAGTGCCCCACCACCCCAGGGACCCCCCACCACCTACCCCCGGTTGCTGCAGCTCCAGCATCACCCCAGGCTTGGCCCCATTGCGACAGCCGTCGGTGACACTGGCCCGAGGTCAGGCAATGAGCAGGTGGGTAGGTGCGGGTGGCAGCAGCTGGCTCATGCCTCTTCCTGCCCTCGTCAGCCCGGAAACGCCCCCGCGCTCTGGCCGGGTGGGTCATGGCTCATTAAAGCCTCTCGGGGATTTTTCCCCATCTCCGAGGACGTGCCCAGACCATGAGTTTCCCTCTGCCTGCCCTATTTCTCCACCTGTTTTGATGCGACTCCAGATGAAAAGGCAGCTCCCCCATCCCAAAATGCTCCTCGGTGCCCAGCATCCAATCGCAGCATTGTTAGAGGGGGGCTGCCCTGGGCTCCCCCCTTCTCCCCGATGTCCGCAGGGAGAGGTGCATCTCCCAGCAGAGCCCTGAAAGACCCGCCAGCAAGGAGCCCCCCACTGCACCCACTGCCCACTCGGGTCCCGGTCAGCACCCATGGGTGCCCCAAAGCGAGCAGGAGGAGGAGGATGGCAGCTCTTGGGACCTGCTGCCCTACCACGCTCCCCCCGGGTCCCCGTACCTGCACCGATCCTGCCCACAGCCCTGCCGACAGCCCCGGGCAGCCGCCGAGCTCCTGCCACCGCAGCGCCGAGCGGAACTTCTGCCACCCGTCCTGCCCCACGCAGGGACTGTGGGGACAGCCCATGCCACACCTCCGGCCCTGGCCTCCACGGGGACCTGCCTGCCCTGCCCGCCTCCCATCCGGGCTGCCTGCCTCTCCCTGCCCGCTGCCGGCCGCCCTCGCTGGGCACCCCCCGGGGCTCCCCCTCCTTGCTGGCAGCCAGGCGCGGCTCAAAACCTGCCCTGATTTATTGTCTCGGCGCGGCTTTGCTTTCCCGTGGGATCTGCCAGGGGATGGGGACACAGCGTCACGGCCGGGGCGTCCCCGCCACCCTCCAGGCAGAGAGACGGGTGGTCTCAAACTGGCTCCGAGGGCAATGGGTGGGCGTGAGCATCTCCGGGGCGGTGTTCGAGCTGAGAACGGGCAGATTTGGGCAGCGGGGCATTGGGCTGCGCCGAGGCTGAGCTGGTTTCACTGGGGAGCGCTCAGTCCCCCCCAAAGCCCCCGGGGTCTGGCAGCAGCTCGGTGCCTTGAACGCCAAGGAAGGTGAGAGCAAGGGCCAGCTGAGGAAGAGGAGGCTGAAGGCACGAATGAACTGCACTGCCTCCGAGCAGCCCCGAGGTGACAGTGCCGGGACTGCAAACCCAGTTGGGGACAGAGGTTGCCTCATTAGTGACAGCAGCTAACGAGACAAGAGCCAGCTCAGTGTCTCCCTGCTCCCTATCCCACCCCGCATGGATCCTGCACTCCTGCAGAAGAGGCCCCACCGCAGTGGTCCTGCGTTAGCCATCATTAGATTAATTGCTTGCTGCAATTAACCACAGAAACCCGGAGGCAATTAACCAAGTGCTGTCCTGACAGTCCATAAAGCATTTACTGCACAGTCATGAATAACTCGTTTAAGGTCCATAAACAACACGGTTGCACTATATCCCCATATCCCCATGTCCTTGTGTCCCCATGTCCTTGTGTCCCCATGTCCTTGTATCCCCATGCCCCCCTATCCCAGTGTCCTCATGACCCCACGGGTGATTCCAGCCAGCACCCAACCTGCGGTGGTGGGACCAGATTTGGGTGCATTCCCATCCCTGGGCTGCTCCTGACCTCCTGAAAAGGGAGGGGAAAACCTCACCCAACCCTGGCCCAAGGGGCTGGTGCTGTGAGATAAGCCAAATTAACCAGTTATTGTTAATTCTCATGCAAAGCTGGTAAATGGCAGCACATGCCATTTTGAAATAAAGCGTGGGAGATGTCTGGGTCACAGCAGGCAGGACGGGACGTTTTAGTTAAATGGTCTGAGCAAACGTTAGTGGTGAGAGCAGGTACGCACTGGAGCGGGGCCAGGGCTGGGGAGTCTCTATCCTTGACCACGGTGGGGTCCGGCCGGCCCCGCTGGGAGCAGTTTTTTGCATTTTTTGCAGCCCCAGATGATGACCATTGATGTTAACACAACCCCTGTCTTCAAATACAAGCGGAGTTTCTCCCTTCCCTTGCCCCGAGCCCATCACCTGCCTTTCACGCCTGCTCTCCCCCGGCAGCTCCTCCGACGCAGCAGCGATCACCAGCAGCTCCCACAGGGCTGACATCTGTTCCTGGAGCAGCATCCACGAGGAAATTTGGCGTTTCAGCCCTCATCTGCCATCTCCTTGCCTGCTGCCCTGTCCCTGCCGCTCCCTCTGCACCAGCAGCACGTGCAGCGCTGGAGCCCTGCGAAGACCCTCGGATGAAGGTGGCACTGGCACCGCCGGGAAGGGCCAGCAACCACTTGGGCATGGCAGGGACACACCTCGGCCCCAAACCTCCGCGTCCACCTGGCTTTCGCAGACGCTCGCTGCTTCCGGCAGCAGCGGACCGGATCCAGAGGAAAGAAAGGGATTTCCACATCCCACCCCGGCTTCCCCCCCGCACGGACATGTGGCGGGTGGCTTTAGGCAGTCGGGAACCGATAACGCCGGCGGAGGACAGCCGAGGTCACCCTGGCAACCACGGCCAGCGAAGATGACATTTTTACCAATCAATCGCCCCCTGCAATTTGCTGAACCCCCCACCCCCACCCCCCCGGTGCAACTAAACGAGCGCCGGGAGGCCGCACACAGCCCAACACCGGGGCAGAGGATGCTCCGCTGGGCACCGCGATGACCGTCCCAGCGCGTCCCCCTCTCCGGGGGCAGAGAAGACCCCGGTGGGGGCTGCCCCACAGCAGCGGCGGCCGGATCCTGTGTGCAGCCTCCTGCGCTTGCAGGGAAGAGTTAAACCTTTGAGCCTGGTTTGTACCTTCCGTCGTGGATCTGAGCAGCTCCAGGTGCCCCGTTCCAACTGGCTGAGCAGCTACAAAACCCCGTTTGTTTGGAGAAAATAATAATAATAATAATAATTAATAATAATAATAATGATAATTTAGAAACATTTCCCTGCGGGACAGGGGTTGTTTCTCAGCCTGGGAGCAGCCCCACATGCAGCCCCTGGCCTTGAGCCGGCACCTCCCCAGGCTCCCGTTAACACCCCAACCTTTGGTCCTGGCTCGGCCACCAGCAGACACAGCCGAGGGGGCTGTCACGGTGCGATGGGCAGCGCGGCCACCGGGCATGGCTGCTGCCTCCCACGAGTCCCTGGGCCAGAACTGCTGCACGCGGAGGCGGTGGAAGGAGCGGTGATGCCCTCGCCACCCAACACCTGCCTCCAACACCCAAAAACTCACCCCCCCCCCAAAACCTGCACAACCAGTCGGCTGCTGCCCTCCTTCCTGCTCACCAACAGCACCCACACCCTCCTCTTCCTCATCCTTTGCTCCTGGCCACCCTGCAGCCCTCTCAGGCCAGGGGACAGTGCTGGGAAGGGGACAGGGCTGGTCACTGGTGGTCACCCTGTTTCGTGCCCACCGCCAGACCCTGTGCCCCAGTCTGGCCAGTTCTCCTCTCTCACCAGTGGCTGGAGGGTGCAGGAGGACCTTGGTCTCTGCGGTGCCACCGGTGTCACCCACCTCACCCTGCTGCAGGTTTAGGGCTGAGAACAGGGACCCCCATGTCTGGGGAGCCCCACAGCCCCCTGGTACTATAGGGTACTTTGGGGGTCCAGGGCCATGGCATTCCACACTGCTGCCCCAGCGGAAACCGAGGCATGGGGCAGAGCAGCCGAGGTGCCTGGGCTTGGGGCACCAACCCCGGGTCTGGCCAAGCTAAAGCTGGAGCGAGGAGGAGTGTGGAGAGAGCAGCTGTGTGGGGGGGCTGCCGCGAGCTCCCTGTCCCCATTGACCATGGCAGAAAGGGCCTCACCGCACCGATGGCCCCACATAAGGAGCTTTCCTGCCTGCACACACAAGCCACGGGACCCCCGGACACATGATGGATACTCTCTGCCTCGGCCCCAGCCCTCACCCTCCTGACAAACCATGGTAAAAAGCTTTTTAAAGAGAGGATTGATGACCATGGTCACCTCTGCCCTGTGCCAGGTAGCTCGGTGGCGGGGGTGACACACAGACACCCCATGGATGCCCCTCGACAGGGGACAATGCTGCAAGATGAGATGGGCCCTGGTGCAAACCCTGCTATGATCTGCAAATGCAGGGTTGCATGTGATGAGCTGCCCAGTCTCAGCTGCAGCTTGGAAGAGGGACATGCGATGACCCCATGCGCCCAACCAGCCCCCAGGGCTGCCCAAAACCTCTCCCTCCCTTGCAAGGGGGCAGGAGGCTGCTTTGATTTGGGTTTGGAAATTCCCTCCCTGCTTGGGAAAGCGAAGCCATGGGCAGGGAGGGGAGCAGCCGTGCAAACCCAAGCTGCAACCAGCGCAGCAGAGGCAGGAGCAGGGCAGGGACCCTCCTCCCGGGGCTGAAACAATCTCTGACAGTGCCATCAGGGACCCAGCAGGACACTGTATCCATGACCGCTCCAAGGACACGGCCAGCCCAGTGGCACCAATTTGCTGGTAAAGAGCTTACACTGGGACGGGGGCCAGAGGCTGTTTCCACAGATCGATACCGGCATAGCATGCAGGGACGGACCCCGGCGAGGGGGGGACAAAGTGGGGGGATTTGTAACACCCCAGCACCTCTGAGCTGGGGTGAAAATTGAGCCGTTTTTTTCTGGCAAGCTACTTTGCGTCACCTCTCCACATTTCAGCTCGCCCTGAGGGAGATGGGTGTGCCAGCCTGGCCTCCCTGAGGGGGTTTTGGGAGGCAAGGGACTGAGGTTACCGTTCAGGGGGTCTCTCTGCTTGTTTCCTTCCCCCAGTTCAGCTCCAGCATCCGAAAGCTGAGCCAGTGGCAGGGGGACAGGCAGCACCAAGCCCAGGGACTACGCTTAGAGTCGGAGGTGAAGGACCCCAAAGGGGCAAAGCTTTCAGAGAGCAAGAAAGGCCCTTGCTGTCGTTTCTGTTGGTGATGCCCCGGCTCCAGCAGTGCCCCCAGGAGACAAGGTTTTCTAGGGAAAATTGAGTCTCAAACCTCCGAGACAGACATTGAATACACACCTGCAGCACTGGTATCCATCTGTCCATCCACGTGTCCATCTGCACACCCGAGGCTGGGTGAGCAATGCTCACCTGAGACCAGGGCTCTCGCAACCCTAAAAACCCTGCCTGCCTCACAGCAGGTGACCTGCAGGAGAGGGACGTTGTGGGAGGAGAGAGGAAGGGATGGCACCCGGGAGGTTAATGCCGGAGCTCAGTGCACCCAGCACCCCAAAGGCCCATAAAGGTGGCTGAGAATACAGGTCAGTCGTGACTTTTATAGCATCCTAAGTAACCGCTGCCATCGCCAAGACATCACCAGCACGTTAAATAAAACACATTGCCAGTGAGGTCATCTAATAGCCTATTATTTTTTTATTTGAACTTTTTACCTTCACCTCTTCCTCTGTGCTGAATCAGCTCCTTCACTTGGCACTTTAATTCCTGCCCCATTTGTGAGATTGATATGGGCTCTCCTGGGGAGCCTGGTCAGGCGGCAGGAGGACGCCGAGGCGGGCACCGGCGCTCCTGGGCTGTCACCCCAGCTCCGGGACAGAGGCGAGAGGAGCCAGGAGCTGCCCCACTGCTGCCCAGCGGCTCAGGGCACTGGGTCGGGGGCGAGAAGGGTTTGCACAGAGCAAGGGTACTGCCCGCACCACCCCAGGCACCGCAGGCATTGCCTCATCTCACAGCCCCAGGGGCTTGGGCTGGACGTTTGCAGCCGCCAAGCGGCACCGGTTTCACCCCCTTTCCTCCAGCTCCTCCGCTCGCCCCGGCAGGCTGATGTGTCACAGAGAGGAACAGACCACTGAAGCTGCAAAGCCGGTAACAAGTGCTGGGGGAAGGCTGGGCTCTGCTGCAGAGCCACTTTGTGAGGACATGGACCAAATAACAGCGGCTGCAAGTTGAAGGGATGTCCAGGCCCTCCCCACCTCACGGATGGCTCCAGCACCCATCCTCCCCGATCTGGCCGCAGGCAGAGCAGACCCAGACTCAGGAGCGTGCGTCTAGTCAACATCCTTTTATTAAAAACAATTACAAAAAGTTACAGGTTACAATAGTTTATGTACAACCCAAAAACCTCTTGCCAACCACAACACACTGGTTCTGCAGTGTTACGGTGCCCAGGGGTGGAGGTGATGACAGCCCGTGGTCCAACACTTGCTCTGACCCACACCGACAGCGTGGGTGGAAGCGGTCCGCTTTCCCACTAACATCCCACAAGCCAGGCAACCTCCCCCCACCCCAACCCACTCCAAAAGCCTCATTTTAGGAGGTCCCACCTGAACCATGAGGAAAGGAAGGGGAAATGACCAAGGTCCCCTGGCCTGGCAGGACTCGTGCCTGGAGGAACGCACCCTGTAGCGATGTTCTGCCTTCCCCAAGCCCAGGCAGTGGGATTAAGCCAAGCAACCAGCTCCCCAAGCAGGACACTAGCACAGCGGGTCCACGTTAGAAATGTGCCGGCTTTTCCAGGGAAGGAAAAGCAGCTGCTGCAGGAGAGGGTGAGGGAGCTGGGACTGCCTGTCGAGTAACAGGGGAACACCGAGGCAAGAGCTGGCTTTGAAATCTAACGTGGCTGCATGGTAGATTGGCGGGCTGCTCCAGGTAGGCTCCGCTACTGCAGCCAGGGGTGAAAATAAATGGGGGGATAAACAAGGGAAAGAGGCAGAAGCAGGAATGAGCCTTCCCTCCCTGGTTAGGAAGCGCTGACTTTCTCTCTGTCTCTCTCACAGCCTGGGCAGGAACAGTGTTGTTCCCTGCAGGTGATGGGAGAGAGGGACAAGACAAGGTGTCCCGAGGCTGCTTCACGTGGAAGCCCCACGGCAGGGAAGGAAGCAGCTGCAACACTTGGCAAAGGTGGGTTGCAAGGAGAGCTGGGAGCAACATGCCCTACAGAGAGCTGGGGGAGCGGCAGGGAACTGCCCAGCCCGAAATTTGGGGTAACAAACAGGCTGGGAGCCCATGGCACTGCCTGCCAGAGGAAACGTGGAAGGGCTCAGCAATAACAGGAGCCTTTACAGTCCCCACTTCTCCTGGTGGCTTCAGGACAGCCTGGCAGACGTCAGGTGCTAGAAGCCACCTTCTCACCTCTGAGGACAGCAGTGGGACGGGGAGAGCCTCCCCGGGCTTGCGCACGTACCAGCACCCTCTGACCCACGCAGAGGGGCTGGAGCAGGACACCCCTGCCCGTGGCACACAGCCCAGCCCCGTGCTCCTCCCCACCGCCACGCTGGGCACGGAGGTGGAACACGTCAGCAGGACATGCCGGGAGGACACGCAGCACGTCCCCAAACTCCGAGCCCAGCGCCACCAGCGGGGCTACAAAGGAGCGAGCCGGACCCAGATCTGACAGGAACCAAAACCCAGGAGCTCCGCTGCCCCACTGCCACCGGAGCAACACAGCCAGCCCGTGCCAGAGCTGCGGGGGCCAGCACCACACCAGCACCACTGGGAAGCAATGCCAGTCCCGCCTGGGAGGGGCAAGGCCATCGCTGCTCTAATAATGGGGCTAAGCCACTCCCTAGACCTCAGCTAAAAGACCTCAACTATCGGGGACCATTTCAATCAGCTCTGTTGTTCCCCCGACAGCAACGGAGCCTGGGCAGAGAGAGATGACTCGGGCCGTCCAGTCTGCCTGTGCTCCTGCCCCCGTCACCACAAGTGCGACAGAGACACGCTCTCGACTTGCTTTTGTCCAGGGGGCCAGACAGACAGTAACTGGGTCTTTTGCTCTTCCTAAAACACCCAGCGTGTAAACTAGTTTGAAAGAATAATTTTTACCTATTGCTTTTGCTCTTGCCTGCATCAAGTCCCTGCTATCAGGGACAGAGTGGTGGGGCCACCCTTAGGTGCAGTCTTAGCTGTACCTAGGTCCCCCCAAAAATCTTGATCCCTACATACAAGCTCGCTGGAGACATGCTAGAACCTCAGCGTCAGGACAACTTGTCCTAACCCACAAAGACACGATGCCTGCTCTTACCACTTACCTCCCCAACGGGGCTCCTCCCCTGGAAGGCTGCAAGTTGCTGCTTGGCTCTGGGAGCCCAGTTTGTCCCGCTGTCCCTTGCCTCACTACTACACACACGGCTCCCTGAGGTCTGGGCAAGGTCTGACACTTGTGGTTTGCCCCTTTTGCAGCAACTGCAGGACCAGGATACCAGCCCTCGCTGACGGGATCACCTGGGTCATGGCAGGCAGTAATTCCTCTGACCCCAACTCAATCCTCTCTGACCTGCTGCTCCTACCACACACTCTCAGAGACAGCCTCCCTCTCTTGCAGCTCTGGCTTTCTCCTCCACAGTGGGACCGCACTAGGATCTCCTCCCAGATGGCTTGATCCTCGGCTCTTATCACACTTTGCTACACAATCCACTCATTTTACAGCTTCCTGCCCAACTTTATTCCATTTCCCCCCATCTCCAAACACTGCGGGAATCTACCAGCTTTGGAGTACAGAGGCAATTTTAAGTTACATTTGGAAAAAAAAAAAAAGAAAAAAAAAGATCTACCTTTAACTGAACCAGAAAGATCCTTCTGCACGTATCCAACTTAACTCTAAAAGCTTCTCCTAGGAACCAAGAAGTTCTCTCTGGTTGTGCTACTCAAAACCACCTTGCCATGCCTACAAGGCAATGGTTGTACCACAGAGTATCCCTCAGGTGGAGTAAAGAGGATCTGAGAGCCACTATCTGGACACAGGGACCTGCAAGCAGTGAGCTGGTGCCGTTCAGCTGCGCCAGCAGCAGTCCTTAAGTCCCATAGATACCTGCGAGTGCACGGGGAGCCTGGGGTAGCATGCTGCTGCGTACAGGTGGACAGTGTTACTCTGAGCATTTATTGCACTGCTTCAAAGAGGTGGAGGAGGAACAGGAGAGAGAGAAAGCGCAAGTCATCGTTTCACTTTAGCATCTTCTTTGATCTTCCAGACCATCAGCTCCATGCAAGCTCTGGCGTCCTCGCTGGAGTCGTGCCCTTCCACTGGGGACAGAGAGACAAGGACAGTGGTTACCACCTCGGCCCAGGCCACCCCTCTGCTGCGCAGGGGCTGCCTGCTCACAGCACAAAGCACAGAGGAAGGCTTCCTGAGACGAGGTCCTGCCTGACGCTGCTGGCCCAGCTGCTCACAGCCCTCTGCCACAGCAACCACAGGTGCATCTGTGATGACCCTGAACCACGGTGATGGATTTAGAATAGAAGAATTGCCACTAAACGCATTTTTTTGCAGGACTTCAGCCTGACACTGTTCCCTTGTTTAAATTAAGGGCTGAAGTCCTGCTAGTCTGTAGGCCCTCAGGCTATGGAGTAGCTTGTCAGAGAGGCCTCAATTTCCCAGCAGTATGTTTATAATGTGCTCAAGGAACATGGAAAGGACCATGCCATGCTTCAAACAGAAAGGTCAATCTCAATTTGCCAGAGAGAGAAGGGAGGGCATGACATGGCCTTGACAGAGCTACCTCTGGCCTTCTCACACCCCTTCTTTGGTTCCCACTTAGCACAGAGGGGGAAGAAGCAAGTGCTGCTGGCCCTCAGAACAGGGTTCAAACTGAAACTGTCTGTGGCAGAGACTTCATATGCTGGCCTACTCACAGCTACTGCCAGACATTATGCAGGAAAAAAGAGATTAGGAGCAAGAGGATAGGGCTTGGGGAGAGCAGAGAAAGGCAGGTCCAAGGAGCCCACATCCAGGTGGGAAGGGACACAGGACCCTCACTCTCAGCTTCTCCTCGGTCTCACCATTGTCCTGGATGATGCGCTTGAGGTAGTCTGCCATCAGCGTCCGGAGAGCCCGTTTGTAAGGCAAGCCCAGCCGGTGGGGAAAGACGATCGCAGTATCCACCACTGTGCCATGGATAAGCTGAAGGGAGGGAGCAGGAAAGAAACATGCTTATTTTCCCTCTCCCACAGGGACGGACACTCCTTAGGATTAACCATGCTAAAGCAATCTTCCGGTCAGCCTCTCAGGCTCTGTGTAATGCTGTCGCCAAGCTCCAATCCAACCAGTCTTGCAAGAGGCTCTGGCTGAATCAAAGATGACTCCCCCTTGAAGGGTGCGTGCACACAGGCTTCCCGGTGCTCTGCCAGCCAACACACCTGCCTCAAAGCCCTGCCTAACTGCACATTCAAAGCAGCAGAAATTTGGGGTTGATTCAGTTCGTGTAATTCAAACAATGGGACAGGTCAATCCTTAATACCCTGGCCTGGAGGAGCTGGCATACCTGTGACAGTGTCTTTCACAATGAAAAACTAAGCTGAGGAACCAGTTGACCCCACAAAGCTTGTAACAGCCTTCCAACTGCTTCTCAGGATGTGGACAGAAGTGGGAAGGGTGTGCAAGTCAAAACTGTACCTAACCCATTGCACATCACACGGCTTCTACAGAAACGGCCTAACCTTCAAGGTGCAAACCAACCTGAAAACCTCCAGTCTGTCAGCAATGAGTCAACAGGAAGTTTTTAACCTGCACCAGCTCAGCAAGGATGAAAGGAGACAAGGAGATCTTGTACTTCTGAGCATAAGGAACTACACAGTGGATGGGAGGGAGGCCCTGGCTGGTCCCATGTCCGGGTCAAAGTGCCTGGGCACACAGGAGAGGCAAGAGGTTTGCTGTCCTCTAGGTATGAACTGTCATCATGCGGGAGGAACTGAGGATGCTGAAGAGGCCAACAAGCTACCTACCCTGCACCAAGGGGCCCTGGGGAGGACCAAAAGGCCACATCCGACAGAGTCCATAAACACAGGATAAGCCGGCTTTTCTGAAATACTCATTTCTTACTCTCAGGATAAGACAAGATTAATCCTCTGTTGCCAAGAATGTGTGTTCAGTGAGAGCTAAAGGAACACGGATGAAGGCAGTCCCACATCTTGAGGACAGGAGTAAAATGCACGGTCTAAGAGATAAACCTTTAAGCCTGACCAAAAGATGGCTCTGCACGTCTCGGCACACGATGACTCAGACAGGACCCTGATAATCTAGTCTCCTCAACTGCTTCGACTCTTCCTAGGCACCAGCTAATGTTGCATGACAACCCGTAACTTCGTCATTAATAGTTTCATAGCCCAGCTTCGTAAATGCCTGAGAACAGCTGCAGTTTAACAGAAACAACCTGCTACACTCTCTGAAGTATAAAACTGCCAACATTATGGATAATCTCCCCTAGACCGCAGTCAGGTTTGGCACCCACCCAGGCACAATGATAATTACTTATGTAGATCAGGAAGACTGAGGAAATAGGATAATATAGCTTTAAATAAAAATTGAAATGCTATCACCATTTGAAGCTTGCCATGGCCATTAGCGAGATGTCAACTTTACTGCCACAGCCTTCAGACATTACGACTTGACATGCCACTGCCTGTCACGCTCTGCTATATTGCTCCTGGGTTCGTTCTCTTGGCAGTGTCTGCGATGCTAAGAGAAAATCATGCCTCTAAGAGGCCAACGCAGTCATCTTGTGCTGATAAAACTGTAAATAATTTTTTTATGATGATGATGAACTCTCTGAGAGGCTGGGATAAAGGGTGCCATGGAGAGGTAAAGCGCTTTGCAGGCATTAAAACCTCCTGCTTCCAAACCATCGCCGTGAGTTGGCAGCCACAGCTGCTTCATCAAAGCAGCTGCATGATAAAGAATGGCCGGAGGAAGTTCTGGCTTGTGAGCATAGACTAAAGACTTGGCTCCTGCCTGCCACACGCTTTCTTGGTGACCCCGAACAGGCTCCTGGGGATCTGTGTTCAGAGTGGAAAGGGAGAGGACCGCCCTCCCTCGCAGGACAGCAGAGATGGTTGAGAGATGTGCAGGCTAGACTGACAAGGGATAGGCAGGAAAAAAGGCAGATAAAAGGTCAAAATAGCTCAAAGTAACACCACAAATCACAGCAAACCTGGCAGAGGACCTCATTCAGAGAAAACAGACATTTTAACATTGGAAGAGAAACCACGAGAATTATCTCCAGTGGCAGAGACAAAGAGGCTTGTCCTGCTTCTAAAATAGTTACTGTGGACATCCAGAGGGTAGAGGGGACTCCAGAGTCTCCCCTGTTCACGCACTGACCCTGGCTGAGCACATCTTCAAGCCAGTCAAAGAATGCTGACAGCAACAGAGGATTCTTGACTATATGGCAGGGGTGAAAGGCAAATGATTCAAGATCAGTCCTTCCAGCCAGCCCTGCTCTAGTCACCCTCCCCAGTCAACTCTAGAGAGGTCTGTCACCCTGGGCAGCACCAGTCACTAAAAGCTGGGGTGACACCGCGAGTGACACACATGACTCACTCCCTTGCTCTTCCATCACAGACAGCTTCCCACTGGCTCAGAGACAAGACAGATCTACTGTGTCCACCTGGTTCTTGGAACTAAACAGTTCCTAAATTTAAAGGAGACATATAACACACACCAGAGTAGGAAAGAACCAGAGCAAGATGTAAACACAAGACATACAAGTTACCTTTAGTGCAAATAAGTCACTTTCCAAGCTGTGCCCTATCAATATGGTATCTGCACTGAACATGTTCAGTAGGACGGCTTGGACATCCCGCAGGGTGATACTAGTGTTCTCCAGGTCCTCTTCTGTCACACCTGAGAATCTGCAGAGCAAGGGCAGAAAGGAGGGCTTCCTTCACTAAAGGAACACCTCAAGGCCCAAAGCATCTCAGCCCTTAGGAAGTGGTGGTCAGTGGAGTTTCAACAAGTGCCCCCAGCCATTTCCCCCAGGTTCCTGATTCTGAGCACAGACCTCTGACCCAAGGAAGACCATCCTTACCTGGTGTTATAGTCCACCACCTTGGTGTCTGGTTTGACGAACGTGTCGTATACCACTTTCAGGTCAGAGTTGATCACAGTTACTCTTGTCAGCTCCAGCCCTTGCTTAGTGTAGCACTGCAAGCAACAGAGCAGACATGAAGACAAGTGCATGCCAGCCACAGCATGGTATCAATGGAGCCATTCACCGAAGTGCTGCAGCTCCCAAAATGCAGCACATCTAGTGTAGCAAGGCCAGCCCGCAAACACTGCTCAATATCGGCCAGCTCACTACAGCTTTTCAAGGGTACACATGGTCCCCAGATGAAACACACATTGCTAAAACTAATTAACAAGAGCTAATTTAAATGTACAGGACCAATATGATTTAGAGTCCACAGCAGAAAGGAAAGAAGATAAGGAAACAGAGCTTTCCTTCAGCCACTTGTATCACACCATCGGCCTTCCCCAAAAAGCTTTATTTTGCTTGTGCATTGCCCCTGTCATTAGGGACCCACCATTTCACAGTCTAACGCATAGATTCCAGGGTAGCCATCAGTCGTAGGCAACTTCTCAAAAGTCTTCACAAAGCCATCAAGGCTCTCCTTTCGCCCATCGTGGACATGTTGCTTAAAGAAAAAAAAAAGGGGGGGGTGGGACAATTGTTGATGGTAGGAACAAGAATCCAAAAAGTCCACTCCAACAGAACCTCCCACTTAAAGATTTTTTTTTTTATCATTTCTAAAGGTTAATGAGGAATAACTTTTGCCTACCAGTCCGTCCAAGAAGTTCACCACAATAGCAAATATAGCCATGTGCAACCGTGATTCCAAAGCCAGATCAGGGCTAGTGGCATCATGTTGACAGCTCACGTAGGAGCAAGACATCACACATCCAGGGACAAGTA
The DNA here is from genome assembly GCA_031468815.1 of Morus bassanus. NCBI lineage: Eukaryota > Metazoa > Chordata > Aves > Suliformes > Sulidae > Morus > Morus bassanus. The sequence goes on from CM062593.1 coordinate 1,472,587, forward strand.
GCTTTCAACTTTCAAGTTGGAGTAGAATTACTCAGAAAGGGTCACACTGAGGTCTTACGCTGATCTAACTCAGCTACTGGTTTCTGGTTTAGCTTGTGGCCGAGACAGGATTCTAATCCCAGGCATCCCTGTTTGAGCACGAGCATCAGGTGTTTCATAGCCCATGTACGGCATGAAAAACCGGTGTAATGAAGTCCCAGAAAAACGTCAGTGTGTGTATACAAATAAAAGCCACTGTATTCCAAAACCAGAAAGTTCACAAAGAGAAGCTACTGCCTACCAGCACTTGAGGGAATAAATAGAGAGTATTTCCAACCACTCTTCATTATCCCCGGCTAAAGCTCTAGGATCAACAAGATCCAGCACAGAAGAGCTTCCCAAGTAAGCAGGAAAACTCAGGGAGTGATTTCAGGAGTGGCTTAATCCAATGCAAGACTAAGCCGCTGTTGCAACAGGCACTCCCTCTCCTCTCCTCCGGTGCCACAGATCCCACCCTACCTGGTCAGCCTGAAAGCCTTCTTTGCAGGGGAGTTTTAAACTGGATGATTGCACTGATCCGGTTACCTGCACCACTGCACCAGCAGGGAAGCAGGAACATGTAATCGAGGGCAAGGCGGAGGTTGCGACTGCCCTTTTGCCCACTAGCATGGTTTTAGGTCAAATTAAACTGCTGCACCACACCCAGAGGTGATGCTCTCTCTTATTTCCCAGCGGGGGTTTTTTGTTTTGTTTAAGTTTTGCATATCCCTGAATCTCAACGTATTTGTGCACAATCACAGCAGCTTGCGTACAGCCTCCTTCATTGTTCTTCTCACAGATCTCACCCTACAAGGAATCAAACTGTACTTGTTCGTCTCAGGATAGAAAGGCTGGAGAGATGAGGAACTGAGGCACTGAAACCTGTAGGCAGAGGGATAACCAGAGCAAGGATTTGCATTTTTTTCCTGTGCAGGTTATTACTGCAGGTGCAGCCAGAGTACAGAGAACTACATCATTTGAAGTTAACGAGGCAGCTGGGCCAACACTGCGTCCAATCTCTCCCTGTATCCAAAGCCAGCAATGCTCAAAGGCCACATGGTTTGTTGCTTCCCAGGAACAAGAGGCCACACTTGTCCATTCTGCATCTACGCCCATGAATCTGACTGTTTTGCTAAAGAAATGGGTAGAGCAGATTACCAGGCCAACAGACAGTAAGCGTTTCTCTCCCTTGCAGCTTGATCCCTTCTGTCCCTCTGTAATACAACATAACTGGGCAGTGAAGGAAAGAAAAAAAAAATTACGTCTTTTTCTACACTAGTTGACGTTCTGCAACTGCCCAATTCTTCCTTGCTGAGAGAAGGTCAGAAAAGTTGCTTCTGTTTTTCAGACCAGAGAAAGAAGCAGACTGTTCTCACAAAGAGCAGCTCCAGACCCCCTCGCTCCTGGGGAGCGGTAGGTACAAGCACAGCTCCACCCTGCCATCTGCTGCCACACTGGCTAACTGCAGGATAATCTAGACAGGCACATCTCAAATGTATTTGGAAGGAAAAGACACAGACATGCTTTTCTAACCAGCTACGGATCTAGTTACTTAGAACAGTTTCTTATTACCGATATTTGCTGTTTTCAATGCCCTCCTTCAAAGCTGAAAGATACTGTGCGCCCCAGTAGCCCAGTGGCCCAAACATCCCAATACCTCATTGCATACTCTCATCCTGAGCAGGATCACAGAATGTGGGCTCCAACCTTAAATCTACCAAAGGATGCTGTGAAACTCGCTTATTCGGGTAAGAAAACCAAGAAAGCCAGAACATAGTCATCTGTAGCAGCACAACAACTAGGAGGCAGATGCGAAAGGATGCCTGAGCCCTGGAGCAGTGGCAGCATGCTTCATTGAGTAAGAGGCTATTAGAGAGACTGTATGTTTCTTAAAAGGCCGTGAGGTTTTATGGTCTACAACAGCCACGCAAAAACATGCCGAGAAGTCATGTTTTTATAGCCCCATCAATTTCTCCCGACTTCCCTGCTGGATGTTTTTTGGAACACTGATTATAAAAAGAGATCCTAATTTCACATGAAAAAGAAATAGGAGAAGTAGCAGCCTGCCTGATCCCATCCACGCTTCAGACTCTGCAAGGCAGGCTTTTAGGGTGCCCATACAGACAATTCTTCCTACTTTAACAAGCTTTGAATTTTGCCCCAGAATTCACTTCCTAGCTCTAGCTTTTGGCCAGAACAAGAAGGGCACACACCTCTCCAAAACCTACAGCCAGCCTTGCTGGCCCTGCATCACTTGAGGTCTTTGAAATAGTGGGACAAGAAGATGCCTTAGAACAGATACGCTCTGGGAGCCCCTTCCACTGGACATGACCCTTTTAGATCCCCTCCCACTTGGTTCTGCATCATGCTCCTCTCCCCTGCATGGCAGCTGCCAAATATAAAAATGTCACTGAAACAAGTGACGAGGAGCATCCCCAGAGACCTGAGGGAGAGGCAAAAGACAGATTGCTCCCTTCAGTCAATGGTTCGAGAGGGCCAGTGATGCCAGGCTGGGAAGCCAACTCTCCTGTTACCTAAGGAAATTAAAAAAAGCACCTGTGCAAAGGTATCCCAAACAGTGTTCAGCTTTATCAAAGGGCCAAAACTCTTTTACAGAGCAGGTTTTTCATTCTGCTTTCTAGTGCCGGGATCCCTTCCCCCCACCCCCTCAAGAGAAGTAATATTTATCAGTTACAACAGGCTCCTTGGGAAGGTTCCTCCCCTTAATACAACAAAGGGCATGCAGTAAATGGAAAACTAAGAAAAGATTTGGCCTACAGCAGAAAGTTACTTTAGCACGGGCACTTGGGAAAGGAAAAAATGGGAAATAGGTTTTGGCACACTGTTGTCAAGGCCCCAAGCCTGCTCTTTAAAAGGAAATTCGTTATTTCTCACTTTTTCAATGTTTCCCTAAAGAAGTCTGTAATCTGAGCTTTTGCCGGGCAGCTTAATCCACTGGCATTTGCTTAAAACAAATGAAACCACCTCACTCCAGACAGCTGAGTCTCCTCCTTCCTACCAAACACTGAATTTTCCTACCTTTGCATAGCAAAAGATATTTAAGAAGTACTTGTTTTCCCCCCTTAAGGGAAGCCACCATTCTTCTAAAGCCTTAAGCAATGATTACACAGCCATCACCACGGTAAGCAGAGGACAAACGTCATTGAGAATAAAAAGGTGTTGCTCAATAACTTACTTTAGCAACCTGGCAGCCTGGTGAACCCACAGCTCCTGAGCAGCAGCTGTAATGAGTTTCCCATCCACCTGGCACTGAAAGAGCAAGAGATAAGAGTCAAAGAGAGGAGTCCTGTTAACAAGAGACCTACACTTTAGCTGTCACATGCAGAGATATCCTGGATAAGCGCAGCAACAATAATGCGTCAAACAAAGGGGAAAAATAAGTATGGATTTGCACGCAGCAATCTAAAGAGTTTAAGTCTCTCATGCTCAGCCAGACAAACTCCAGAAGCCACGTGGATGCTCTGACAGAAAACCACAGCAGAGCTCAAACTAGGTTAGGGTCTGGCTGCAAACGAATTCAACCAAAACCAGGAAACTCTCCTGGGCAGTGACAGACATCTAGCGCTCCCAAGTCAGCCTCCTAAAAAGACTGATTTTTTTCAAAAGGCACAGGAAGGTTTGTTTTTTTACTTTTTTTAAACTGAAAGATGAACAATCTGCTCCAGCCCCACTGTCACATTTTCAGGACCATACCACTACTTCCCAGCAGCTCTTTGCAAGGCTATTTCAGCAGCAGCAGGGCCACCCAGTGACAAAACTAGGAACTGTCACAACCTTTGAGGGCGACAAGCCCCAAAAGCCACAAAATGTCCAAGAGCAACTCAAACCTGAGGCAGACTGTGTTTGGAGCTAGAGCACAGCTAGCACGTGACTAAGCCCTCTTTGAACAGATATACCTCTCTGCTTGCGTAGCCTTCCCCAGTGATGGACACACTCCTCTTTCCGAATGCAGTTTCCAGAGGGTGAGACCATGTACTCGGTGCCACAGCGACAACAAATCCTGCAGGAGGCTTTAAGAGAAGAGACAAGCAAGAGTCAGGTCACTAGAAATCCTTCACCTGTTAAATTTGGCCAAAGCAGAAGTACATCAGAATCACTCAAGCCCCAGACGCCAGTGGAACAATTTTTCCTGTTAAAAAGGATTCCAAATGTTGTTTTAAACTCCCATAAAGACATAGCAATCCCTCTGAAGATGCAGTCCTGTAGCATTTGCCCCCCAAACACTTCTCAGAGGCAAACATAAGATTCCCCAGTGTTTTTGGTGCACAACATCAGCTCCAACACAGTTCACATCAGCATTTGCTGCGTTGTTTCTCCATCCACAGCAAATTACGTTGTACTCTAACGCAGTTATTTTAAGAAACAGAATAAATCACAGCAAATTATGTTGTACTCTAACATAGTTATTTTAAGAAACAGGATAAATAAGTCATTCTTTGGACATCAGAGCTAATGAAGCCTGGTTTCCAGGGGATCTGTGCCTTGTCACTTCTAAATGACATTCGAGTTCTTCCCGCCACAGCTTTTCTGTAAAGATTCTCCAGCATCTAAAAACAGGAACGCTTACAACACAGCCTGGCCTACCGAGGGGGGCAGTTATGGACTTCTCCCTGCTGTCACCTGTGCTTGTACTGCTCACAATTCAGAGAAGGGAGATGCAAAAAGCCACAGTAAAGGAGTTGACTGTCACGCTTCCGATGTCCATGCAATTCCCTGAGTTCTAGTGTGAGCATTTAAGCTGCTAGCACATTCCCAGCTCTGCGTAACACCAGTCTAGACCATTTTTGTGCACTGACCATGGTCGCAGCATTAACTAAAGCTATTGCTAGTCTGTTCAGTAAGAACAAATTCAAAGATCCTGCAACATCTGCAGGAAACTACAGAAACAGAACCAGGAACATGATCTCAGAATTGTATAAAGCAGCGGGCTGCTTAACTAAAGAAATGGGCTCTCACAAATACACTACTTGACAGCGTTAATGCAAGAGAGCTTTCGTACAGGTTGCTTCAGCAACCACAGGACAAATGTAGACACAAGGTGTTAACATGGATGAGCACTTAACACACTTTAGCAAGCTCTCTCCAAAGAGATGCTCAGGAGTGTGGCAAGGCATCTCAAAGTATACCCTAAGTACGTGTTTTATCCCTGCTGCCTCACAGCCTGCTCTAATCAGAGTTTGAGAAGCCTAAACCCCGCTACAGGAGTTCAAAAAATTCAGACAGAAGAGGACGCCACCCTGTCCTGAGGAAACCCTGGTGATCATTTTGTCCAGTTGCAAAAAGGGCCCAGCACTGCCATGAGATCAAGCAGAAAACTGTGCGATCCAAACCAGCAAGGCATGACCCACTGCAAAACCAGCCTGGCCCAACATCAGTCCGTATCACACCACTAACAGCAGTTCATATGCACAGACATACAAAAAAAATCCTTCCCCTGGAAGAGGGGAGCATCATCAGATGCTAAACAGGAGCCTCTCTCCATCCAATTCCCTTGCAACGGCAGCAGGCAGCCTCCAGGTTAGTGTGATGAAGGAGAAGGCAAAACCTGCACTGAGTGACCAAGTGCAGAATATGTGCCCTCACAGGGGGTGGCCAAAGGCAGCTTGTCCAGGGAGGCAACCCGAGCAATTCGTATTTGTTGGCAGCAATTAGAAACCTCACTCAGCCTCACAGCCCCACATGCCACAAACTGTAACCCTTGTGTCAAAAGTAACATTCCCATGACATGCAAGCTGAAGACACTTGTCCTCTAGAAAGGCAGCAGACTTCTGTAGCCACACTCCTCTCCTCCGCAACCGGCTGGCCCGCAGAAGCAGAGGTCACAGCCAAGGAGACACATCACAACAGGAGCAAATGGCTCCACGCTGAGACCAAGAACACCTTTATGCAAAAAGACCATTTGCAAGCAGGAGAGGTGTCTCCAGTTGTAATGCATCTAGCAAACCTTGCAGAATGAAAGAGCCAGCAGAGCTTACAGTCAATTGTTTTCTTCTCCTCTGCAGTGAAGAGGACAGCACGACCGGGCTTCTCTGGGTGAGGCATTGGGTAACCATTTTCCTTTAGCTGCTCCTCAGTCATGAGATACTCCTTTAGTCGCCGGTACAAGGCGGCTCCTGCACACAAAGGCAATGCTGAAGCCAAATCACTTAAGTAGGGACTGTTTCTCTTACTGTTTTTTGCTTTGTCAAGCCTCCTGGCAGGGACTCCCACTATTTTAAACTTGCTTCCACTTCCTTTGTTCAGGATTGACAGAGAAATAGGCGCCAGGGCAGTATTTTTTTTAAAATCTGGTCATTGGTGCACAAGCTGATTTTTAACCTCTTGGACAACCAGCATTAAGTCTGGAAAACATAGCTGAAACAGAATTCCTCCAAAAGACCCATCTTCAGGCCTTTTTTGTTACCAATGTGAGACTTCTCCCATTTTAATGTTTTAAATGCTTTAACTGATAATTTGTAACACAGGCCAAAGAATACCCCTCAAAGGCCACCCGCAGCTAGCTAAAAAATTCATTATCAGAAGCTTTCTTCCTGCTGTTGATTTCAGGCTGATCATTTCATTTCACAGAATAATTATAACTTCTTGCACTCTGCTCAATATCTCTTCTTTCGCTGCTACGTTAAACCCTTCCAATATTGCTGCGTACCCTTTGATGTTGCTTAGCTGACCTATACAGGCCCTTTTAAGCTTTCTCCATGTCAATTCCTTCTGCTCCATGGCCTCCCTGTCTCTTCTCTGATCTCCTCAACAATTTGCCTACATCTCTTGGCAACCAAAATACCCATAACCGATTTGAGCCAACATGAATAACGCTTGTGGCACAATCCTTTGCCTACGATCTGACCTTACTATGACATTCGTAAACATGAAAATGAGCCCTGCAGAGCAGATGGAGATATTTGTAAGTTTGCCTTTTAATCTGACAGGCAGATTGTAAAGTACTGCTTCAGGGCAAGAAAGTTGAAGTAAAATCCAGGCAGAAGTAAAAGCCCGAAAGTCAGTAATACCCAAAACACAAGAGGCAGCTCTGAACAGTTACTGATGCTACATCAAAGCCACGCGGACTACATCAGTGAACTCGTAGCCCAAAGCGGGGAAGTAAGGAAGGCGCTGATCAGAGTGGCGTACCATTAACCGAGCGACTCTGCAGCACTGTACTGCAGTTAGGTAATAACTCATAACTCTGGCCCACAGATAAATTACAGCACTTCATGCATCAGCAAGATCCTGCTCTCCCCCGTCACAGCATTATACCTCCAGCTAAAATTTACAGGTTACAGCCTCACAGGAGCAGGGTCTTACCTGTTAAGTCCTCTGCTCTCAAGCTCCCTGACCGGTTTAGAGTAAAGCTTGTCTTAGCAGCAAGCTTCCCTCCCAGAACAGCTTCATGGGACACCACTTTCTTGTTACTTGTCTCTGCAGCAAGAGGGAAGAAGCAAAACAGGACAGAGATCAGGTACCCAGCTGAGTAAGAGTAAGTGACTTCAGTCCTAGAATTTGGGGCACTACGCATCGGCAAAAGAAGGACTGCATTTATCCTCTTGAATTCTTACTCTGCTCCAGGAATTGGTCCGTGTAAGGTGGTGGCCTAGCATTTTCATTCCAGCACTATGGGAAGCTTTCTGTTGGCACTGTCAGCCCACAGCAACTTTTTTTAAGGGCAGCAAGGACATTTTTGCAGCTCCCTTGGAAACTCTGGTAGCTCTACCTGCTTACTTGGCACAGCAAGCCCTCCTCCTGACCAAAAGCATGAGAGGACTAAGCACAGAAGCAACTCGACCCAGTCATGTTCTGCATGGTGGCATCACCCACCCACAGTAAGCAGCTTTGTTGTTAGGTCCCTGCAGACCAGACTCCCACACTGCATCTTTCAACTTCCTTTAGAAAGGAGCTTCAGAGCTCTAGAATATGCTCAGCACATCAGATAATGGCAGATAGGTGCTTTTTACTAATCATTAACTGGCAGCCCTCTCCTAAAGGCCAGCCTCCCAAGTTCAGCCGCTCTGACTAATGGCCATGAAGGTAATGAAGACAGAGGGGAGAAAAGGGAAGAGACCAGGAAAAAAAATTCACAAGAACAGCACAAATTGATTGTTTAATGTACCCTCTCGAGAGCCAATAATGAAATGTCTTAACCCTCTTCGTTTCTCTCTTGAAGCTTAATGTGTGTAACAGATTTCTGCGGTGATGGACGAGTCTATCACTTTGAAGGCATCATGTGAAAGTTACTCCATTAGCGGGGCTTTTCATTTTAAAGAACTTGTGCTAAAAAAAAAATCCGTGTGGCATTATCTCCATTTAGGTACAGACAGCCAACAAAGCATTGCAGGACTTGCCTCTTGAAGGCCCATTAAAGCTTGCCAGGCTATAAAAAGCTAACTGGAGTTGTTTGCCTTTCAGCATAATGCTTCTGAGAAATGGGTCTGTCTTTTCAACAAGTTTCTCTCTGTGGCTTCTAATCCAAGCAGGGCTCCGATTATTAAACCACAAATGTGGTACGTACTGTTCGTACTGGACGGGGAATTGGGCACTAGGCTTCGGAGCTTCTTTAAGGTGTTCACTGCCACATTCAGGTAGATGTTGCGACTGGTGCTACGTTCATAAGCCACCTTCTCTTCTGACAGAGCCTGCAAACAATGCAATTCATTACTACATACTCTCTTTCCACTACTGCTTTTGGAAAAAAAAAGTGTTTGGCTCTTAAAATACAGAATCCAAGTACGATAGCAGAAAAAATTGCCTGTCAAGGAATCAAGTAATAAAGTGGAACATGGCACAAATACATACCAGTTCTGGGGCCTGCTTAGGTGAGTAAGAGGGAAAAAAAATAATTGTATTTTAAACAAAGTGCTGGAAGAAGCATTTTCATGTGAAACCTTCCTTGACAGATTAACAAAGCAGTTCTGAAACTGCCTGGGAAAAGCTATTCTCCCCGCTTCGGTGGCAGTGCAAGATCTTAACTGGCAAGAAAAGGAAGTTTGGCAAACAGTCGCTCCTTGGACCCAACAGGAACATTCCCCCTAGGGAGCTGTGAAGGTGAAATCCCACAAAAGAAATCCTCAGGGCACCTGCTTTGGTTATAAAACACACCACACAATGTTCCATATTTACCCAATTAACATTAATGGCCAAAGTTTTCCAATAAAACGCATTACTTTTTCAACTCTGCTTTTGGAAATTCTACTCTATTATTCCCTACTGCTAGAAGGCTCCTTAAAAGCCTCGCAGTTCATAAGCAGCAAGTTTTACCAATTACACCTACCTCAAACACTTACCTTTGCTGAACACTTAGATTCCAGGAGGTGTTTTGCTGCTGTACCAGAGAAAAGGGCCTTTTTGTCCAGCTTGACTGTAATGCACATTCCTCTACGTCCCTCTTCTGGGGTTATTAAAAAGATTGTTCATGCTTTCCGAATGAAGGGAAAGATGGGATTTCCTACCGGAAACCCCCACTGGAATTACACTTTCTGTTGCCCAGTTTGGAATTATTTAATGCCAGTCTCCTCTACAGAATTGTATGTGGATAGGAGAGTTTTCTGGGTTTGCTGCATTTTTAGAAGGTCTTAGCCAAGGCAGAGGATGTTATTCTCTGCTGCAGACTTTACTGATAAGAAGCAAGCATCAGTACAGACCTTGTCAAATGCTTCCTGGGAGGAGGAGCAGAATTTCAGGCACTCATCAATGAAGAGATTGAGATATCTTTGACGAATGTTTGTTGGGACTTTAGCACCAAATTCGGTGGGAATAACAGGCCTCTGTAAGCTGGCGCTCTAGGGGTGAGACAGAGAGAGAGAGAGAAAGAGGCCATTCAGGGTTTAAGTAGTATGTTACCTTGAGACTCTCACATTTCCTGCTATGTTATTAATAGTGGCATGACTTCCTTTCTGAAAATCTGCCCAAAGCTAAATATAACATGCATCATTTTTCGTACTAAAAATGCCACTTGAAGCTTTTGTGCCACCTTCAATATTTGTACTTCAAAAAACAACCACGTTTCATTATGCAACTCATCCAGCAACCAAGGACTCCCAGTGGCATTAGTCACAACAGCACATTTACACATACAAGCATTCCAGACTGTGAAAATGATGACATTTACATTAAGAGATTCAAGATTAGCACGGTACCAAGCACCATGCTTGGACCTGGAGACATGAACACATGACACCAGTTATGTGCATGACAGACATCGTTTTTCTCTTCAATACTCTGGCTGTGGAGAGAGAATGGGAGCCCCACTCCTGCCAGGCTGGCAGCCAGCTAAATCATCACACTTCCTGTGGGATTCCTGTAACTTTACTGCATTGGGGTTTTTTCTTCCTTTTTTAATGCCAATCACAATGCTCCTGAAATTATTTCCCCCTTAAATTGAATGACATCTTCATGCATAAAAACTGCATGTCAGACCAAGTTACGACCTACCGCTGCAGTTTTACATTTAACACCAGTTTATTTGCCAGGTCAACACAATTTGCCTCTTTTTTGGAGAGGAAACCATTTGTTCACCTCTAAAGCACCTAATTATTTTGTCAGTCTTTCTCCATCCCACCCAAGAGATATCCACAAACCAAACCATCTGCTGCAATCTGTAATAAAAAGACCTCTATAGAAGATATGAGCACATTCAAAGGGGAGCAACTGGTCCTATCTCAATGGGAAGAGTGCTCATTTTCCTCATGAGATTTCCACTTCGATGCTCTGTTCAGGGGAATTCGGTCCTTTTCATTCCATATATATATATTTTCTCAGCTTCTAATATGATACCCTTAAGCACCTCTGTAACACTGGTAAATATTTTATCCTTTCAGTTGGTTCTTTATTTTTAATCAGTTTCAAGTTATATGTTACTGTGGTGGCTTTTCGGGTGGGGAAGGAAGAAAATGACTTTTCACTCCTACAGAAATAATCAGAGTATGTTATGACATATCTCAACACAAGATATCATCAATGAAGATATCTTTAATCAAGTCCTGGCACTAACCACATTCCTTGCCATCCAATCCAGCAAACAGCTTCTTGTGCCATCCACACGCTGCTACATGAGGAACTCTATTCTGAATTGTCTTAGCAAGTAACATGTTCCCCAGTGCTCATGGGGAAAGGAGGGATTTCTTTGCTAAGGAACTCATACCAAAAGTCCCTGAAGGCTGGGCAGGTATCCCAGGGTGGGGGGTGGGAAGAGAGTTTTTCCCCCAAATATTAACAGCAGCATGAAGTTTAAATGATCACATTTTAACTATATAGGTCACTGTGGAGCATTATTCATAACCACCTTCCTCAGTATGGCCCACAAAGCCCAGAAGGGCATTAATCCAGCCATGCCTTTTGAACACGAGAGGCTCCAAGTCCCTGACACAAAACAGCTACACACAGCACAACAGAAGATTCAAACTGAAGATGAGAGATCAATATTCAAAGATATCAGAGCAGCACTTAAGTATTTCTATCTTTTTAAGCTCCTACCCCTCACGTGTTTAATTTTTTATACAATGCTATCGAGGAAAACCGCAGGAAGAAACAAATCCATTTAATCAACCTAATCAAAACACCGCTCTTCAGAGAGCGCTAAGTTCGGAGCAGCACAGTTAAACATATCACCCTCAATGGGGAAGGACCAGAAAGATTTCCAATTTCTCTTACCTGCAAGGAGGGAACATGTGCTATTCTTTTGGGTACGATGGTGCTGGTGGTCTTTGAAGCCATCCCAGCTAAGGTGCAAGCCTTCAGAGAAAGGGTGGATGCTTCAGAGTCATTGGAAGGTGTGACACTCCTACCAGCAACAGTTGTCTTACTACTCACGAGGCCTGCAAGAAACAGAAAACATATTTAGGTAGAAATCCTACCACGGGGCTTCAAGTTGCCAGAATGAGCTTACTATAAAAGGCCCATGCTGCAAGCTGTGACTTTTTCAAATGGAAGTCTCCAAAGGGATACAAATTGGGTAATTTTACCACCTTCCAGGCAAGGATGAAGGAACCTTCTGGCAGGAAACGTGTCTCATTTCTGTTTGTTTAGGGGTAACTGAGTCAGCAGAGTTTAAAGAGGTAACCCTGTCAGCTACAATGCACTAACTGCCCATCACGTCAGCCCTGAGTGCTTCCAACTACAAAGGGATACCAATGAGCATTAATTAGTACTTCCCTCCTGTTCGTGCCACCTCTGAAGGCTTGACTGGAAGAGCAAATGAGGAGCAAACACACTCCAAGGAAGAAAGAGAAAAACAACAGGCTGAAGTGAGGGAGGCTGGGTGAGACAGGCGGGGGAACGGGGCTATACGTCTAGTCTGTTGCTTTTCAGAACAGGATGGAATTTCTCAGGAGAAAGACCTTCCTTCCACTGGTCACTATCAGCAAAGATTCAAGTCATGGCCAATGCTACACGTTTCCTGATAGTTTCATATCTGCTCAGGAGAAGTTTAAACAGAAGGCAGCGTCTTAACATAGGGGAGGACAGGACAGCAATCAGAAATAACACTGCTGGCTTACTTTGTTTGGCTGCTGCGGAAAGGGCTGCATTTGGCACGTGAGCAATCCTCCTCTTTTCTCCTGGCAAAGAAAGAGAGGCCTTTTGAACCGCCACAGCCAGCTGTGCTGCCTGCTGCTGAGCCAGCTGGATCCTCTGGTAACAGACCTCCTGAGCGGTGGGGGGACGGTACGGCCGGACTACAGGCTTGCTTGGGACCTCTGCCTGCACAGACAAAAAGTTTTAGAGCCACTATGCTCACCTGCTCAATCCCCACCCTCTGGCTTCCATTCACCTAAGAAAGGTCTCTTTTCTTCAACCCTTCTCTGTTTGCAAATCCAGGGTTTTGAGAGAAGATCCCAATTGTCTTCCAGAGCAAAATATTTAGTCACCCACTAAAAAACGTGACATTAATGATTCACCCTCAGGCAAGGCCTCCCAGCACTCTGGCATGTTCCTAAATTGGTAGGTGGCATTTGAACTGCTTGTTTAATGGCATGTTCCCCATCACTGCGCCTAACCCACTTCTGGACTCTGTCAATACTCTCAGCTCTACGGTCTTGCAGTAGAAAACGAATCTACCCCCATGCTGCCTACTGCATGCTTCTTTAGTTTATATTGCAATGAAAAAGCGACCAACTATTCTCCATTTCCCTTTGCCACATGATGTTGAGTTTTACAGCTCTCTCCCTCTCTCTTTCCCATGCTGAAGAAGAACCAGTGCCATCTGCCCTTGCATTACAGCAGCTCCCCACCTCTCAGCAGCCTTGTTTTAGGTCTCTAGTTCCTGTAACTACTTAAAAATCTCACATATATATATATTTATGGGATTAGAGCATTACATAAACTGAGCACTGAATTTTAAGCAGGCTCTGCCCCTGCCCACTTCTGGAGGCATTTCACTGCTTCAGCCGTTACTAGCTCAGACAAGTTACACATTATTTCCTTTGATGTCCAAATTTAGGTTGCAGGAAAGGTGCCAGAAATTATGTCAGCAAAGAGAGAAGTTTTCTAACAGCAGAGGTACAAGAGAAGCAGCAGCAGTACAAACTTCTCCACACTACTTAATAAACCTTTGAAAACTGAGAAACAGGCCTTCCCTCCTGAAATTTCTTCCGAGAAGGGTGCGCTCACGCAGCCCATGCGTAACATGGCGTTTCTGAGACCACAAATTGGAGGGCAAGCTGGCACCTCCTGCATTCCTGGTCTCTGATGCTGACACCAGCTTCTGGATACCAAACTGAGTGCAGTCAGCCATTAAGTTGTAATTACAGACTTCCGAGCAGGATAGGACACTCATTTTCTGCCTCACCTTCAATTCCTTTGGCCCACCATTTCCCCGGCAACTAAACTAGAACTCAGCTCCCTCCCCTTCTACTTGCTCAGTCCTTGAGTTATAAATCACAAGCAAGACTGAGCAAATATTCGACTTGGAGGGACACAGCAAAGCACGAGCCTCAACTCTGCGCGTAAAAGCAGCGGTTCAGGTCTTACAGCACCTCCTGAACAGACTTGGCAGCAGCACCGAGCTGAGATATTCCAGGGAACGCACATCCCGGTGCGTACTCATGGCAGCTGCTGCTGAGCACACCAGATCGGCTCTGTTTGCCCATGCAATGGCTGTGCTGGGGCTCACATCTTTGGAAAGCATTTTGGGATCAGCTGTCACATTAAGAAAATGCATTTAAAGATTTGTACATGTCTAAAAGGCACCTATTTACAATAAATATTTGAGTTAATGAATTTCCAACCCATTTGCTTCAGTCTCTTATCTCTTCACTTTGGAAGAAAGGGCCCTTATCAAAACACATGAACTGGCTGAAGATATGTAGTTAAATAAAACGCATTGTATTGATCTCAGGGCTTCAAATTATTAAAAGCAAAGAAACCTTTTCTAGGCAGAGAGGAAAGGAAGAACAATTAATTTGGACTACCCAGCTCAAATCAGTGCTTAAGTTTCCACTCTTATCCTGCTGGAACATAAAACTGACTAATCTGTGCTCAGCACCTGGAGGGGAACACATTAAACCCTCAGAGAAAACATGAATTAAAATCCCAGTGAGAAAGAAATAAAAAAAATCAGAACGTCTTCCTTGCCTTTTTTTTAATTTTCTCCTCTGTATTTAAAGTATTTTCACAATTGTGAAAGAAGAGCATCAAACAAGATACTGTTGATATCTTGGCTGATTCGGAACAGGTATAAGGTAATGGTTTTAAACATCTGACAAAATTCCTACAGCTATCTTTTAGGTCCACACGACAAAGAGAAGTACCATCAGACACAGGCTGACCTTGTGTCCAGCTAATTTTTATCTAAGTGATTGAATGAAGCTATACTGTAGAAAAATGAACACTAATTTATCCCAATGAGTTACAAGGTGCAGAATCCATTTACTCTTCCAAAGCTTACCCTTGGTTTTATGAAAGTTTATTAGAGTTTTGCTGCCATTTGTAACAGATGCCTAACCATGTTTTTCAGAAATCAGAAAGGAGAGGAAAGAAATCTGACATAGATGGATTCCAGCGCAAACAACTCATATGCTACCGCCTGAACCTGGGACTGCATCATTTTCCAGCGTCGTAACAGGACAGAAAATCCTCACTTTAAAGAATCTAAACTTTTGCTTCTAAAAGCTGCACTTACATTTCCTTGTTTGACAAGGTGAGAGATCCTTCTTTTTTGGCCAGGAAACAAGGTAGTTAAATTATCTTCTACCTTTTCTTCATTTCCTTCCTCTCTGGATGGCTGAAAAACAAAAGAACAAACTTCCAAAACTGAATAGACTTGAAGACCCCTCTCAGCGAGGAGACCTGAAAAGTTTCCTTTTAGGTTAACAGAAAGTCCTCGCAGGTGGCAGGTGAGAACAACATGTGGTCAGCTGCTGAACTACTAAAACAAACCTTGACTGGAACCCAAGAGCCACCAGTGAAGCCAGTGAACAGCAGCATTACAGTTCCCACCCAAGCAGTCGCTCCACAAGCTGTGCACCACGCAGCACTGGCATGATTCAGGACAGCCCCCACCTGCCACGAGAGACTTGAGCACCCTTCTCCTGCGAGCCGCTCACACACCTCGCCTTTCATGGCATTCTTAAAATCCAGGGGGGTTTCGGTTGGTGGGTTTTTTTTTCGTGTTTGTGTTTTTGGTTGTTTTTTTTTTTTTTTTTTTTTTTTTTTTTTAAAGAACTTAGGAACTGACTCATATCTGCCCTTGTTTAACGTGCTGCCAGAGCAGGTCCTGAAAACCTGCTCGACACCAAACCACAGTGCCCCCACTCCACATTTAGGGAAACATTTCTCTGCAGTTTTACCCACAGGCATATCTGCAGAAAGGCTGCGGTGACAAATCCCCAGGTCACACACTTGTACGGTCAGAAACCCAGGAAGAAGTAACAGCACCTCTCCAGCTAAAGCCACTTCTGAGCTAACATCTCGGACTTGCTGCTGGCAGCGGGGGGAAACCAGTTAAAAATCTTCCTTGAATTTGACTTGGCTGTTCTTTTATACAAAAAACACTTCACAAGTTTATTTTTCAAAACTCTAGCTGCTCTCCAGTCAATCTTGCTTTCACTTTTCCAACACAACCCCTGGCAAAGCTCTGAGCAGAGACAAGCCTGACGATCTCTTAGAAATTCAGCGACAGAGCTGAAGGCTGGATCTGGGGATGAGCTCAGGCTCCACTTGGGCTGAGCTTGTGTTCATCACCACAAGGGCATTCTGGATGAGCACTTCACACTGAATCACTTCGCTCTCTAGGAACTCAGTAAGTCTGTTAATTCAGTTACATGCCCAATAAACTCTCTCACAAAGCAATCCTTCGCGGTGGAAAAGTACCGCACTGCCCACGTGTATCTTCCCTCCGGACTAGCACATTACGGAGACCAAACGACACGGGCTCCATCTACAGAATTATACCACAAACAAAAATTCCCCATGACCAATCCTACCTGCCAGAAACGCAGCAGGGAAGCAGGTATCTACTTACAAACATCCATCTCGCAAAGAAGGACCCCTCTGCTGCAATGCTCTTGTTCCTCCCTTTCCAAAATGGGGGGAAATTAAAATTTTAGTGCAGGGATATAAGGTAAAGCATGTGCAAAGGAAACACACATGGCTGCTGACAGCTGAACATTGCCACTCCATGCCAGAATTAACTGTTTGCAGTGAGTGGCAGCCCCTGGTTCAGTACTTTCTGAGTTCAGTCCATTTTGAATCATCCTGTATTTGGAAAGCTCTAAATGGATTAGTATTTCCCTCTATAGGTTGCGTGCCCTTATAGTATTTTCACTTAAACCAGGCAACTTGTTCATTCCTAGCTGGGAATTACACTAAACACTGAAGAAACAAGCTGAATTTTAAACAAGCAGAATCAAGTAATGCTTAATAGTTTAGAAGAAAATCATTACATACAACGGCTTTATACAGTTTCTTCTACCAAGGCATTTCATACAAGTGTACAAGAGGTCTTTACTTGTCAGCAACACAGACTTCTCTCAGAACAGATCGGGGACATTATTCCAACACTGAGTTCAGCAAAATGTTTTAATACTCCAGCAATTCTTTTCAAAAGATGAGCTCTCCTCCCCACACTGCAGATCCCGGCTCACTTTGTTCTCCACACACAGATAGTCATGAATGGAAGAATTTTGTTCATGGCCACTTCACCCACCCAACTGACAAAAGCCTGAAAACCAGCAACAATTCCTGATGCCATTTCAAGAATAAAAGTCAACAAACAACCACACCAGGAGAAATTAGCTTTCTACCATGCAGTCGCCTGGTCCCTGCTGCACTCACCCTGCCCCTCCCTTCAGATCAATAATCCCAAAGGGAGTCTCGCTGTGTTTGAAGGGGGCTGAACTGGAACACACTGGAAGCCCTGATGGAGTCCCAGTACCTCCATTATCTTTTGGACACAGGATAGCTGCAGCTGAAGGCACTCAGTAACTCCTTGGACAGACGCACTCGGCCTTTGGCCCCCCCCGTGCCCTGGCACACAGAGGGCACCTGATTTTGTCACCTTGCCCCACTAAGCCTCCCAGGTAATACAGCTGACTCAGCAACCCGGATATCTCCACAAAACAGTCAGATGTGCCAGACGGATAACGCTACAGACAGGTTTGGGGTATTTTCTCAATGTTGCCAGATTTGTCATCATCTTTTTTTTTAAAGCTTTCTCCAATCCAATTCCCTGAACACCTGCTCTGTATACAAGCAAAACCATCCCAACCAGAAAACCTGGGCGTGCTGGGTTGGACACTAAGTCAAACAATCCTGCCCATGCACAGGCAGCCGCTCCCGGGATCCAGGGTTTGCTCTTGCTGCCCAGTCGAACTTGGATGTCGGAAGATGAAGGATGGTTTTGTTTGCTCCTACTTCCCTGCCTCAGAGCTGTCAGAGGATCACCGCCAGCAGCTGCTTTCTAGCCTTTTACACTTGCTCCGTTCTGTTTTAATCTTGGAAAACGAAGGTCTTGCATCCTCTGGGGACCACCTCACAGTCACTGGCAGAGCCTTTTTATGTAAATGCTGTCTTTTTACCTCCTTATTCTGAAACCCCTTGTACCTTTTGAAGAAATTTTACCCTCCGTTTCTTATTTGCACCACCTACAAGGTATCCAGAGATCCTCATAAAATATCTGCAGTATGCATTTAAAATAGGGAACAGTAATTTGGGAAGTCTCCAAAGTGTCCAGTGCCAACTACACCAACTTACTTGCACCGACGCATTGTCCTGGTTCTACCTGCCGCTACATTCCTTAAACTATGCTGCAACAAAAAGGCATCACCCAGATTAGCAAACTTGGATTAGCTTTGAAACACCCACAACATACCCTCTGGAGCCTTTTCTCCAGCCATCCAGGCCACCATGGTTCTTAGGCCAGATGGAGACAGAAGTAACTGATAAACCTGAAAGCTAAGGGCCTTCCACACAAAAGGTAACCGAATCCTTATATTTCAGAGCAGCTTTCAATCCAGCAGGTAAATTCAGGTGCAAACTCTTCAAAGCACTCAGTCATGACAAGGATAACATTCTTCCAACATATGGAGGCTCCCTCTGTTGCCCTCTTCAGCTACTTGAAATAAGCAACACCTCTAAACTAAACCAGAATCCTTTCATATTTAGATGTGAGAGAACCAACCAACCGAAACCAGCATTACCTGTTTCCCCAGCCTTCCCTTGTCTTCAGTTTTCACATCTGTAGATTCATTAAAAATCCTGAGACACTCTTCCATTGGATCTGACTCAAAGTCCAAGTCTTTCTCAAGGATGGAATAATCAATGTCATCAGATGTTGAGGAAGACGATGACGACTTTGCCAATTTAGAGCGTTTCACTTTCTTTGTCCCTTCATTTTCACTTTCAGAGTCTGAACCACAGTCATCACCATCCGAGTCCGAGCTCACGTCAAGTAGCGTGGATGGCAAAGGCCGGCCTCTGTCATCATCATCTCCACTCTCATCACCAAACAGGTCAACATGACTCAAACTCTGCTGCTTCCGACTCTTCTTTGGATCTCCTTTTTCTGTAGAACTGACCTTTTCTTTCTTTCGCTCCTGTGCTGGAGTCTTGGTCCCTTTCTCTTTGTTTTTACGATCACAGCTTTCCTTACCATTTTTCACGTCAGCTGTTTTCAGCTTGGAGTCTTTCTTGCTGCTCCCCAGCTTCTCCGTACTAGAGCCTTTGACGACACCCTCACTTTTGCTTTTCCCTGAACTACTGCTGGTGGACTTAGATTTTTCTTTCTTAAGCCCATCCACTTTTTCTGACTTTTGTTTTTCAGGTTTCTTTAAATTCCCATCAGTTTTCACTTTGACACTTTTATCTTTACAATTTTTCTCTTCGTTCTTGTTTTTTAATTTTTCTTCTTTCTTGAGCACTTTGTCTTTTTCTGTATTTTTACTTTTCTCCTTCTTACCAACCTCATTGAGGCCAGGTGTTTTACTAACATCTGATTTCTTCCTTTTTGTTTTGTCTTTTGAGTCTTTGTTTCTATTTTCAATTTCCTGGTCGTTCTTACCAGAACATGATTTCACTGCTTTTGCATTCTTGTCTGATAAGTTTTTGGCAAGATTCTTCTGTGAGCTTGGAAGGTCTTCCACACCATATTGTGCTGCCGCTTCTTTGCTATCCTGGGAAGCAAAGTCATCCAGTTTGGTGCTCTGCTCTTTGTTGGATAACCCGTCATTTGATTCACTTTCAGAACCAGCTTTTGATTGTGAACTAACAGAAGTTGGCTTATATTCCACATCAGCCTCATCTTCAGAGGAAGAGAACCTGGCACACACTTCATAGTCATCGGGTACTTCACAGAGCTTCTTTCGTGATGGAGAATAAGATTCCTCAAAACTAGACACCCTACCCCTTTTAGACCCCTTTGGCTCCTTTGTTGTGGCTTTGCTCAAAAGCCTGGCTGAGTAATTTGAAAGTGGGTCATATTCCAAGTCTGTAGAAGGCTTAGAGTCATCAATCACATATTTATTGTTAGTGACAGTGCTACTGTATTTTTTATTCTGTACTACAGCCTTGGGAACATATTCCAATGAGCTACCTTTAGATCGGGAAGTATCCAAAGTGTATTTACTTGATCGGCTAGCAGCAGCGAGAGGCGTAGGGTTGTAGTCTGAGTTATTATTAAAGTTGTAGCTACCCGGGTTGTATTCTAAGGAGGTAAATGAATCATTTTGTGTCCCAGCAGCCGACACGGGTGTATTTGAAATGAGCGAGGAGGCCTCTGAAGCACTGAACTCCTTTGTCGTTTCCAGCAGCTCCTCATACTTTTTCTGCTCTCTCTCAACTTCGTTTTTGACTGCCTCAATTGCCTTGTTGACCAGCTCCAGCTCCAGAATACCAGGTGCCACATCTGTAATGTCAGCCAGAGTGCCATCCTCCGCCTCCAGCGAGGGTCTTGGAAGCTCTGGATTGTAGGGATCATAGCCTCGTTCTGTAAAAGAGAAGGAAAAAAATAATTTACTGCCAGCAATTTAGGTAAAAATCTTCTTTGGAGTAAAATTTAGAAAAGGTCTTTTTAAGGTCTGTTCTCATCAAAACCCCATACTGAAAGACACTACCAAAAGCCATGCTCTTGTCACCACAGAACAGACGTTTGATACCAGAAGCCACCAGTGACATTCTGTGGCCAGTGGCAGGTCTGTGGCTAGACTAGATTTTACAAACTATTCCCAGGCCTTAAGCACTAAAGATCTCTTAATGAAGTGCTTTTATTTCTCATGGAAAAGCTCTATAAATTAAATATTCTTCAGGGCACCAAAGAATAATCCCTGTATTAGGACCAAGAGGATCTGAATATGCGCAGAATTATCTGCTCAATTCAATGAAGTGACGAAGGGAGGAAAGAGGATTCCAGTACAAAAACTGTGGATTAGGTTCTCCTTTATCGATGCCAATGCCTACAGCCCACTGAAAGCCTCCAAATACTCCTCAAAGCTCAGTATTTCTCACGGCAGCTGGAGGGAAACCAGTCTTATTTGGACTTACGAACTGAGTGCTGCCAATATGAAAAAACTACAGGTCCAAAGGCAACACAACTCAGCCACACAGAACAACCACCAAGACAGGAACATTAAACACCCAGAACACCTCTCCCTTCTGACATATGTCTTCTCAGACAAGTCCCTTGGGCGGCCTCTCTTACACAGGCATTTCTAGGACTACGAACAGAGAATACGCTGTCACCACGCTGCATGGCTCTTCCGACCACAGCTCTAGAGGAGAGCTTTTGGTGAGTGATGGACCACCCTATGGAACAATATGGAAATGCTACAGCAACCCATCCAAGGGACAACTTACAACCGGAGAGTCCCTTAAAGCTCATCTTGTAACGTTCATCTTGAAAAGGACATGGGAGCAGTTGTCACAAGCATAAATGCTCTCTACCTTCTGCCACAGTGTTCCAACCCCTCCCGCTTACCCTTCCAGCTCATGGTGAAAAGGAAGGGAAAAGGACATCATTCATGCGCGTGTGCAGAGTGACAGGCATCCTGCTTGCCAAAGAACAGGCAGGAAAATAACTTCTCCTTGAAAAATTAGGCTAGTAATCGAGGAACCCAGCAATAAAGATGACTGCATTTAACAAGCTAACAGAAGCTACAGGTAAGTTAATGCCTGCTTTTTCACTTTGAACAGTTTTCAATCCTCGTTTTATCATAGTGTCTCTGGATGCTGCTATTCCAAAGGAAATTTTTCTTCTTTCCTAGAAGGACAGCAGTAAAACTGGCTTTCCAACATGAATATGTAGAAGGACAAAACAATAAGCAGAGAGATAAAAGACAGGAAAAAAACCAGCTCTCAGGTCTAACAGGATGAAAGAATTTCTTTTAACAGCCAGAAACCACCAGTGTTTACAGGAGTCATTTCTACCATTCTCACAAGACTGAGTTTTTTTTCTTGGATTTGGTTTTTTTTTTTGGAGAGGATCCATGAATGCACGGCTCCCTTCGATAATAAGAACCTGTCTAGCAGTTGGCAGAACTAGCCTCCAAGCAAGCAGAATAATGGAGACTGGGTTAAATAAAGGCAGTGGTTTCATAAAACACTTTTTTCCCCCTTGGGTCTGCAAAGGTTTTTTTTCCAAACCAATTAGCTCCTGATTGAGCAGGGACTCCAGGCAATCGCTGCGTGATGTCACCATCTTCCAAAGAACAGTCTGAGCTGTGGTCAGGACCAGAAATGTGGGGGAAAAGGAACAAGGTGATATATTTCTATAACTAGCTCCCCCTCCACCTATTAGAAAGTCCTTTACAACCAAGACACAAAGAGCATTTCCAAAACTAGTGTCTGCGCTTCCCCATTACGATGCCCAGCACAGCTCACACCCTGGGGGAGGGAGGGAGGGAGAAGGTGGCAAACCAGAGCATCTCAGCAGATGGGGTACACCAGACAGACCAATATCCAGAGTCTCATTAGAAAAAGAAACCATGAAGAAATGCAGGTAACTAGGAAAAAACAGGAACAAACCTAGTTGCAAACAGCATCATCATCAAGGCTAGTATATATAAAGAGATTATCAAAATAATTAGGTATAAAGACTAGCCTAACAGCTGACAAAGAACAGAGAGCCCTTCATACCCACCACCTCATTTCTCACCACTTTGTGAAACATCAACTCCATAGTGGCAGAGAGGACCGGTGCAGTGAAGTCTGGAGGAGTCAGCTATCACCCTCTAACTCAAGAACGGAGACCTAAAATTTAGCACAAGCATTGTTAAGGGAACAGCTGAAAGGCCGGTAACTTGTGCAGAGATAAGTATTAGGTGGCCTATAAACAAACAGAGGTGAGAACAGAGTCTGGAGACTTGCCAAAATAAAAAAAAAAATACTACCACACAAAAAAAACCCTAAAACAAAACAAAACAAAAAAACACCAAAAAAACCCAACCACCCAAACTACACAAAAGACATCTTGTCCATACAGAAAAGCAAACTGTTTTAAACATATCAGGATACAGAGAAAGTAGAAGACAACCTAAGCACAAACCTGGTGTCTGATTCTCTGCTGTTCATCTACAGCATAAAACTAATTTGCACATTTTCTTTCGATGGAATGACCAGATGTAAAAAATACATTATAATTTCTGAGAACGCCAGCAGGCTTTGAGATATCGTCATGAAAGAGCTCTTCTGTAGGCATGTAGGAGGCCTGATGGATTACCCAAGCGCCGTTGATCAAACGCTACCTTTTCCATGAAAGACACTTGTGTAAGTGGGCTCCATGGTACTAATCAGGACTGGCACCTTTGGCCATAATGCATTTGCAGATAATGTAGGGGAAACACAAGCAGAAGGAGGTTTTTTATATTTTTATATATATATATACACATACACACACACACACACACATATATATGGAGAGCCATATACACACAAGTCCCCAAAGTCAGAGAAATTAAATACGCTATCTGAAATCAGGCCACCTTTTCAGATGCCTAATTATACTCCTAGGAACCCAGGAAAGGAAAGGATCTCTGGGGACTGGGCTCAGTCACCACGTAGGCAGGCACCCATCTATACCCACACCCCCCTTCTTACAACTTGGATACAAGATTCAAAGGAGTCTTCTTCAGCTCTTGCATTTACTCCTCTCCACTTCCAACACTAATATGAACACCCATGGTGTAAAGAAAGACTACTACAAGATGAACTACACTGGTTTTGCTATTCCAATATACAAGATGTCTGCAGTATTTCTGCTGAAGCAAAACGAGTGAGAGGCACCATGTCGTGAAATAACTCTTTTTGGATGGATGTAAAATTGAGAGACTACACTGTCCTTTGAGAATCAAAAGGACGAGATAATGAGACTTGAGATGAGAACTCCTTATAGGATTGTGAACTCAACTGCTATCAGGACACTCTTGAAAATATATTAATTTGTTAAAATGGTTTGCACCTCAGATATAGGAAATAGTCCTCCTGAGACACAAAAAGGTGAAGTTAACATCAACACTATACAAAACAAGTTATTAATAATTTACCTAGGACCTCAGCAAACAATTTATTTAACCTAGAACCACTTTAGAATATCCAAAACAAACTGCCCTTAAATCAGCCATTTCAGCACAGAGTATAGAGAAGCGTAAAACAAGATTCTTCCAAAAAAACAGGGTTGATGGTTTTTTTCCTGGTTACAGTCATGCTGGTTCTGGGAAACGAGGCCTCAGTTCTGAGGTGGAGCTGTTTTATTACAGAGCTTCTACAAGCTAGCGACTCCTTGCTGTACCCTGGCCTTTCTAGTTTGTGCAACAGGTGAAGGCAGTAAACAAAGGCTGACATTAAATGAATAATGGGAGCACAAGGTCACCTGTTTGATGTTAATACTTATTTTACAGTGAATCATTCTGGAGAAAAAGATGTCTTTTTTTTTTCCAAGCACCCTACCAGAACACATACTTCAGATGCTTTAAATACAGAAAAGCCCAAACATGTGATGGGTAGTGGTCATTGTGAACCTGCAGGTTTTGGAAGGGGAGTCAAGCTCTCGCATGCATGTGGGACATGGATGACAACTACCTTCCTTCCAGATTTAACACAGTTGCTAAGCAGCAGCAGCTGCTTTCTAAAAAAAAGGGAGACAAAAACTAGAAACTTTCAAATTTATGGCAATTCGGAACTCAAAACGGAAGGGTTTGCTGGCCACGCTGCAGGGGGGCCAGCACAGGCCAAAAGGCAGCAAACATTTTCAAGACCTGCCGCTGCTGAAGTCACCCATTTTCCTGAGTCACCCAGCACCGGCAACAAAAGGTGCATTCATCAGGAGTTGGGGAAGGTGAAAGCTGTTGGGAGACCTCTTTGGAGGGCGGGGGGAGGCATTTTTGTTTTAACGTCATCAGAACAGCTATGTTAGCTTAACAGCTTGCCTGTGTTTACAGTGCCAGCACTTAGCAAATGGACAACCTTTGCGATTACAGAAAAATTACCACCATTGGAAAATTATTTTAAGCTTTTCATTTAATGCTTCACAGAAGAGACAGCGGTTTCTCAAGAACAAAATGTTTCAGAAAGGCTTTACCAGCAGGCTGAGTTTTGCTACTCTTCAGAATTAAACAGTGCAAAAGAAATGGCAGTTTTTGGAGCAGACCTTATTTGCAAGTACCCAAAGCAAATTTCCAACAATTAATTTAACAATAATATCCAACCACTTGAAATAATTAACACTGAGATTTAAAATAGTACATTTCAAATAATTATCCAGAGTAAATGGGTTAGGAGGGCAGGTCAGAGGAGCTAAGAGAAAAGTTTCTTCTTCTTTAAATATAACCCTAATCCTAATGATTTTTTTTTGCTCCTTCTCTTTTTAAATACTATACTTAATTATTAAAATTAAGTATTAAAAGCATAGATAACCTTGTGCTGGTCTAAGAACATAAGAGAAGGAAGGTTTGAGAGGTATTACAGCCAGTCTAGTCCAAGCTGGCCTCTCCCTATGCACCCCACTCCTTCCATTTGTTACTCTGTCAGAGGTATTTGATGCCACGGCGTCAAAGCACATCATGAACCAACATGGTCATTTCTTTACTGGAAAAAAGGAAGCAAATACGAGAAAAGAAAGTCTTATATTAGCAAGGCTGAAAAAAGTTTGAACAGTCATCCATCACACTGTGGTATTTATAAACCTGCTGTGACAAAGCCTGTTTAAGTTCGGGGTACGGTTTCACCAGATGTTGCCAGCCAACCTCAGTGCTCAGTGCCACCGAAGGACCGTTTCGGTGGGTTGAACTGGTTGGCCAGGGGGTTCACCGAAGGGTTTCACAACCAGCAGAAGGAGGGGTGGATCAGGCTGAGGGACAAGAGCAGTCAGACATCACCCTCATACAAGCCGTAAGCGGTTTTCTCAGCTCAGCTGCCCAAGACTGCTGACATGCTGTGGCCGGAGTGGAGACACGGACCTGCCCGAGTGGGTTTAATCCAGCAAGGGAGCAGCTCCAACATGGGCCGTGTCACTCCTGAGCAGGCAGCGTTATCAGGGAACACCTCACTCAGGGTAGGAAACTCTCTTTGACAGGAGGACATTAGGGCACACCCCTCAAAGCAGCTCAGATAGCAATGTCCAGGGAAACAGTACACACCTAATTTTGTTAAAAAAACCCCATAGCTTTGTGCAGTTTTGCCTCTGGCACAGGAGGAGAAGCATCTAAAAGGTCCTCAAGCCTACTAAATATGGTAGCTTCACCCTCCTGATAGCCTCACAGACAGTCCTGGAGGACAGCTGGGACCACCACTGCTTCAGACAGCAACATTAGTTAAACCCAAGGATGCAAAAGCCAGAACAAGCTGGTCTGGCCCATGCAAAAGCCATCATTTACATTCCTCTATTGCCACAGTGATTTACAGTCCCATCCACTCTGATGCTAAAACAACAGTGGCAGGCAAAGAGCATCAGAGGCACGCCAAGATCTGTGATAAATGTAATGTTTTCCTAAGGGGAAATCACACCATCGGCACATTTCCCCCATAACCTAGGAAGGAATGTGAGAAACATAACCAGTGTATTTGCCAGGAGAGGGGCAGAAAGCAAAGGTTGACACCCAGATATCATGATTGCTCCCCAAGCTGCTACCCCGACCCCATAGCCTGTCATCACACAGGCTAGAAGGCATCTCACCGTTTTAAAATAGATGATACATTAATCTGGATATTCAATGTTTGGATTCTTTGGAGATCTTTCCACTCCCTCTCTCATTTTATAGCTTTAAAGTTATTCCTCAATATACAAGAAAAGTTGAAATTCTGTTTGGGGGAAAAAAAAATTAACAGAGACTAATTTTTTCTGTTTCCAAGAAAAAGAGACCAGAAAGCATTTCCACATCTTCTGTATGAGTCCTAGGTAAAACTACACATCTACTCCAAACTTAATTAGTAGAGCAAGTCTTCTTTTTAAAGAAGCAGAAGAAAAAAAAATAAATGCTTCAAGTATTCTTCTTTTCTCCCTATTCAACTTCGCCTTGAAAACTTACTTTGACCAGCATGGTCAAAAGCCGTAACACTACTCCTCACCCACCAGTCTCTTACTTTTCCAGCCTTTCTCTGGCTTGCTCAAGATAAGTTATCTTCTCAACACCTGTCTTATTTCTTTAACTATTTCAGTTGAAGAATTCCCAATTAAGAACAAAACCCAACAGTATTTCAGTACAGCCACAACTGGACACTTTGAAAAACAAAGTTCAAAACTAAAGAAAAGCACCTTTCAAGCTATATTACATTTAAAAACTTCAGCTGTGACTTATGAAGGACTAAAACCAAAACTGGTTTTAAAACCTGTCTGGCTTTAGTTAACTCAAAAGCTGGAATTAATACTTTGCAGTTCCTTTACGACTCAGACACCTGCAGCTCCGCAGACTCTTAACCAGCAAACCCAACACACTCCCCAGTTCTCAGCACGAATCCTCTCTTTAATAAAAAGGCTAGATCTCACAGAGAAGTGAAAATCCTTGTGCACCTAAACCCTCCAAAGCAGAGCTGGGTTTTCTGCATAGTCCATATATTTCAGAGGCAGATGCAACCCTGAGGACCAAAGTCTCATGTTAAATGAACAGCTAACACGTGAAAGCCTCTCTGGAGAAGGTACTTCTCTCACAGCTGCTTCTTCACATATGCAACCCACACAAAAACACAAGTCCACTTCACAGTAAGTCAAAAACTTCAAAGAATTACCTGAGCTCCCCGCAGTTAATAAATATTGCAGATATTTGTTCATGCTGTACTTGAGGCTTTTAATATCTGCTTGGCACTGCTAAGACACTCCGGCAAGGACTTATGGCACAATACCACTGACCGTGTGCTGACACAGCACTTTCTGGGCTGCAGAGATAATTAGGGCAGGACTTACCAACCCAAAGTCCCGCCTTCACCCTCATTTACTCCCAAGTCGGATTGGGTTTTACTCGAGTGTCTGCAGGGGCTTTTTGACTGCCTTCTTCTTTCCTAGTGCTACTACAGTCATCTTGGGGAATTTTTTGACATCGTACTTTCCCCACTCCCCAGCTGTATACGTTGCTTTTTACTTGATTTCAGCAACACAGGTTGGCAAGCCCAGCGGTTTCCCAAACAGCGATCCCCAGGGTTGTGCTAAGCGATCCCCTCATCCCGCCGAGCCCCGCAGCAGCACGCTCCCCAGCCGGATCCCAACACCACCCCAATTCTCCAGCCCCACAGCCCACGCTCAGTCCCAGCAGGGAAGGAGGCTGCAGGCAGGGCAGGGAGATGACCTGGCCCTGCCTGTTGGTGCGTGCCTCCCTGCAGCCCAGCGCTGCCGTCTCTCCGGTACTACATGAGCTGACACACCGCCCCCAACCTGCCTTGCCCAGCACAAGGCAGCCCATGGAAAGTGGTTTGGGAAACCCTGGACTTTCCACTTCTCCAGTGCTAACGTAGTACTGTGGTGTTTGACTAGAGAGAAAAAAAAAATCAGAAGAAGTGTTTAAATGTCAGGTAAGATATTCCACACCGGAGAGAGAAATCCTTTAAGAGCAGACAAAGGGCTCCTGTGGCAGGCAGAGGGCAGCCTGGGAAGCTTGCAAACACCAGCACAAGGCTAGTGCCTCTGATCCAAGCAGCTTGCTGCACCTTTAGCCTTCAAAATCCTCCTGGCTTGACAAAGAAGATTTGCTCCCACCTCCCACTTTTCACAGGTCTGTAACTGGAGTGAGGAAGAGGCGCATGCAAGCTCAGGGCCGAGTCTCCCCACAGCCACACTACCACTTGCAGAAAGACCAAAAATCGGAAGTGCCCTGTCAGCCTGCACCGAAATCCCGACACATAAAGCAGCTGCACCTACCCACCCACAGCAAAACTGCCATAAATGATGATTTAGTTAAATGAAGAGAAATCCCTAACTGCTGGAAGACCATGACATTGATTTACATGAAAAGATACCTCCTGACCTTACCGTCCAGTGGGTTTTCTATTCTTCATTTCAAAACTCAGTTTAAGAAAAAAAATCCACCGGTGACATTTGGTAATTACTGTCCTAAACACAAACGTGAGGGGGGAAAAGAAGCAGCCTTAGCAACGCCCCTCATGCGCGGTTCATGGACTAGAGCACCCGACACCGAACCACTCAATTTCCTCTCTCGTTGAAGAAATACCAAAGGCAGTTCATAAGTTTCCATTTCTGCTCATTCAATTTCCCTGTAGTAAATACAATAATAAAAGCTCTTTCCTACAAGAAGCTGATCTTGCACAACATCAACTACAGGAAGGAAAACATATCTGTTAAAAGACTTTTTTTCATCCTTTCTACACATGGCATGAACCTGCACTGCAATATAAGCAATAGAGGCAATCCCTGGCAGCGCAGAGAAGCTGCTCCCACCAAACGCCGCTGAGTTTAATGTGCGGTCCCTCAGCACTGTGCTGACAGGTGAAGAGGACAACAGCCTCGATCCTATGGTGATGCATGGGCTGAGGATGATTAAAGTTGGGGTTTAACACTTAAAGAGCCACTTTAGGCTTTACCAAGTATCCTTTTGCACAGCATTTTTATATACAAGTCACAGCCACCCCACGTGGTTGCTTTTTGGCTGAAGACTTTGAAGGAGGGAGAGGTGAAGTGCCTTCTTGCATCAGTGACAGGATAAACGGAGTTAAAGCTGGGGAGATAAGCCCAAGGATTTCTCCACATCTGACCTGGGCAAACAGGAACCAAACAGTGTTACAGCGGCTTACTCGTGGGCTGGGCAGCATAAAGTTTTTCACACAGAGGTGAAAAACTCAGTCGCTGGACGGTACCACACAAACCCACCCAGTCACCTTTCAAAGGTGCAATCTAGACCTAATCTGCCAAGCCTTGCCCATCCAAATAGAAAATCCACACAGCAAGAAAACTGCTCCACAAGCTTTGGGCCATACCAAAAAACTGCCGAGCAACTGTCAGTACGCACCACTCTAGAATAAAGTATTTCAAAGCAGGGTGCTGAAAGCCTTGCTCTTCCCATCTCACGCTGACACAAGGATCAGAGCAGACAAAGAGGAACTCAGACCTCCAGACCCAGACACAGCCTTCTGCTCTGGGTTCAAAAAACCATCCACGTCTTAAGCATCTTCTGACAGCTACTATCAAACCCAGCAAACCAAAGAGCTGGTTTCCTTAAGATATTTATGAAGAGATGTATTATGCTTCTTTTATGTCTTTCAACATACTCAGGACCTAGACTTTAAAGAGAGAACTCTTTTTCTCCTCTACAGCTCTTGAAGAGACGCTTTTAGGACGGAAGGCAGTTCTTCCCTCCTACTTACACAGCTCGCTTTCAAAGCACTTCACACACATTCAATAATCTTTTCATCCTGCTCTGAAGCAGGTGGGGTTTAGTCATTTTGTAGATAGAAAAAGCACTTCAGCCAAGTCAGGATTAGAATTTGCAATCTCCAGATTCCCAGCCCTGCACAGGCCCACATCCCATTTCTCAGCCCACCAACACTGCCGCAGAAATACCACATCGGTGCATGCTACCGCCCCAGCACCTTCCTCAGCTTTCAGCCAGCTCTGAATTTCCACAAGCCTCCAGGTAGCCACACTCTTACCATGCAGGCAGATACTTGCAGTAAAGACACTGAAATAGATTTCCCACATGAATATCATACGTTTCAGAACCCAGTTCAAACGTGCCCTACGGACCAGACGCATCACACCGGTTCCCTCCTCACCCGACAAGTTTGTATTTACTGAGCTGCTTTCAGAAAGGAAGAAAAGGCAATGCCTGCCACGTGCAAACAACAGCAGACGGGGGAAAACTCAGTCCTCCTGCTGCTGCTGATCTCCTAACAGGCACGGAGGCCTCTTCACCAGTTTCCCAGTGGCCGGGACCGTAAGAGCACTGTATGAAAAATAAGGAGCATCTGTTACGAACATCTGAAGACTCCACTCCTCAGGAAGTTTGGAATGGCGAGGAGGGCAAAGAAATGGGGAACAGTGCTATGTCCTAATTCCTCTTTTCACCTTCTCTCTGCTCCACCTGGCACATGTCTGTAGCCTCCTCCCACCGCGGCCTGGCAAGGCCAGCTCCACTCCTCAGTTTTCAAAAGCTACATTCAAGGCTACAGAAGATCTACTAAGAGTTTTGGGGTTAGTGCCAGTCCTACGGTGATCCTCAAGCAAAGTCAACATCAGCCTCGAATCAATATGCTTAGCAGGCTGTTTCTTTAGATGTTATCCTTTTTTCTAGGCACTATCCCAGAAAACACAAATCTGCACTGTAGCTCTTGGTGTAGGTACCCACCTGCTTTGGCAAAAACAACTATGCTTTTAAAGCTTATTTATCAAGTGAGGTGATTAAATAGGTCAAATATGCCCCAGTGCACTGTTATAAAGCTACTTCAAAACAAGACAGGCCGTTTCACTGACAGGGAGCAACTGCATTGGATCGAGAACCTGCTTTCAAGAAGATGGTTGCCTGGTTGCTAGCTAAACTACTACACCCTCTAGTGTAAATCTTAAATACATCCTACCAGGCTAGACGAGCTTCAGACAGACAGAAGAAAAGACAGGAACACTTCAACCTGCACCCTTCAGACGAAGCTAAGCCATAGCACTGCTTAAAAAATAACTGCAAAAACATCTTCTGCTCCTATAGAAATCAGGCACCTTACAGAATGCCGCTGAAGCCCTTTCTAAAAGACAGAGTTTTGCAGCAGTTTCATCACTCATTTTCCATTTCTCAACTACAATCAACACAGAAAACATGGCTGATGTCCAACACTAAGCTGAGGCAAAATTTACAGATCCTTGGTTATGACAGCCATGCCATGCGTTAGGTGCCAAGAGTTTGGGAAAGAGGGGAGGAGCACAGGCTGAGCCGGCTGAGGGGAGTGGGCGGCAGCAGGCTGGAAGTTAAGCCTTGGGATCCTGCTTGTTTCGCAAGTGGTGGACGCTTCACCTAGGAAAACTAGACCCATGCTTATAGTTTTTGTTTTAAAAAAGCCAGAGTTTCTCGAAGGGCCATAATACAGTAAGTAAACCACCCTCACTTCCCAAAACACAAACTTTCCCTCCTGGGTCACTAACACATCCAAGCCAGGCCTAACAAGATTAGCACTGGGATCATTTCTTGTCACTCACACTCAGCTCTTACATTAACACTTTTCAGCCAGCATGAGAAGCTGCATGCACTTTCCAGGTGCACCTGGAAGTTTTACTAAAAACTAACCTTCACTTCCCCATTTTGAAAATCAAAACCAGCACCAGCATTTCTTTAGTACAGGAGCATCTGTTTCAGGTGGCAGACCAAAATGAGCAAATTTAGTTTCAAAACTGACGCTCTACAGATATTTAAAGACAAACAGGAATAGTACATTGAAAGGTAATTATAGTATCAAGCATCTAGAGGACCATCCAAAAGGGTTCTAGGGAGCTTTTCAAATTCAAAAGAACACTGAAAGAGGCAAAAATTTTTGTCTTTCTAATATGGCACCTGTCTGCCTGTGACAGCTCTGAGTATGCTTCCTTTATTTGAAACTAAACCATAGCTGTGGTAAGTTGACCTGGTAACCAGGAGACACGAAAAATTAATCGTCTTCCAAACTTGTGATTAACCCAAAGTTAAGCAAGCGCAGAAAAAAACGCGACAAGTTGTGCTTTATTTTGACAACTTCTGCTCCAGGTTGTTAGAATCCAGACATACTAAGCAGTATACCTAACTGAAATAACAAAGCTTTCACAAAAAGAAAGCAAGTGGCATTCTGCTAGGAAGAAGAATGAAGGCTTTTCTCTCCAAATAAAATAAGGAGATCAGCAAATAATGTAAGTAAAATGACGAGAGTTGCTGGGAGAACAGAGGAGAACAATAGCTCACTATCATTTTGTAGCCAAGCTTCATTTGAGAAACCTGGCAGCAGTCCATGCCTTACTCAAGTCGAGAGGGCCCGGCTCATCACAGCCCCGCACGACACTCCGCCAACAGGACCTGCCTCGCAGCACTGGACTAGAGAACACATCACCTCCAGCTCCCAAAACCCATGCACCTCCTGAAGGGTTGCGATGGCACGACAACACTTAGCAGAGGTTTGAAAGACTGCCCCGACACCTCACTGCCACGTGAGCTGGGGTGCCTGGAGGGACAAAGGGATCACAACAGAGCTGCCCTTCTGCAGCCTCCACCCTGGTGACCAGAGACAGGCTGTCCACAGGCAATGGGACATTTTGGAAAGCTGCTCCCCACCACCCCAGCATCAGACAGCAACTGTGGGATCCGACCGACGAGGAGGAGACACCCATCTCTCTCTCACCCAGTGGGGGAGAACAGGCCCTTCAGACCCTCCTTCAGAGGCAACAAGAGGTGACAGCCAAGGGCCCAGAGCCCGGGCAGGGCTGAGCACACGCAGACGCAAAAGCTCAGGGGGGAGGGGGAGCCGCCTGGCCAGTGCTGACAGACCCCCGTGGGGACACCCCACGCGAGGGGGGCTTGAGGGCGGGGAACACCCGAACCAGGGAGCAGGGGGGATGTAGAGGAGCCACAGGCAGATTCAGGCCCTGAAGGGCGGGTGGGCGTGAGGAGGAGGAAGGGCAGGGGCCGGTCCTTGCCAGGGGAGGCCATGCTGCTGCTGGGGGGCCGGGCCCGGGGGGCGGCGGGGCCGGGCCCAGCCACACCCCGGGGCGGGAGAGAGACGGGGGAAGGGGAGGGAGGTATCGCGACCCGGCGGGCCGGGCCGGGGCCGTACCTGCGCCGTGGCCGATGGCGACCCCCGCGCCGGGGCCGCCGGAGGCTCCGCACCGCACCGCCGCCGCCGCCGCCACCGGGGGGTGCCGGAAGTGGCAGTAGGGCCGGCGGCAGGGCGGGCCCCCGCCCGGCCCGGGTCCCCCGGCGCTGAGGAAGGGGCAGTCGATGCCGCGGAAGTAGCCGGTGGATCTCAGCATCCCGCCGGCTGCGGGGCGGGGAGTGGCGCCAGGGACCGGGGAGGGGAAGCGGAGGCGCGGGCGGCGGCGGCGGCGACGCGCTCCCGCCTCACACCGCCGGCACCGGCCTCGCCGCCATCTTGGAGCCGCCGGGCCCTGGCGGCAAGGCCCCCGCGACGCCGCTGCCCGCACAGGGCTGCCCGCGGCGCGCCTGAGCGCAGCGCGGGGCGGGGCCGGGGCTGAGGGGGAACGGCGGGAGCGGGAGGAAAATGGCGGCCGGAAGGAGGCGCCCGCGCTGAGGCGTGCCTGGCCCGGCGGCCGCCGCCCCGCTTCTCCACTCCCTCAGCCGCCTCCCCGGCCTCAGCAGTGCTGGGAGCGTGGGTCTGTCCCCCGGGAAGGGGCCTGGGGCCGTCCCGGGCCCCCACGGCCGCAGGGGGACAAACCCCCGGCGCTGGAGGTCGGTAGCCCATCGCCCTCCCGGAGCCACGACTGGCGTGTGACCCGTTTGTAGGAGATACCGTCGAGAATATCTCCAAATTCAGCTGGTTTTGGGCACGCTGCTGGACCAGCTCTCCCCAGAACCCTGCAGAGCCACGGGGAGAGGCTGGGGAAGGAGGGTGCAGGCCCCGGTGCTGCGGCTGCACCATACCGGGCTGGGAGGCGTTTGCTGCACCCCAACACTGCCAGATTGCTCCTGCTGCGGCCGGAGGGGCGGCCTGGGCTCCGTGTGCTGCGGCCCAGTGCCCCAGCATGGCCCCGGCCTGCTGGAAAGCAGCAGAACACCAGCTAGGTTTTGTTAGAGGGACCTGAGGGCAAAATAACTCACCTGAGGCCATGCAGAGGAGCAAACTCGCCCTGTGCTGCCCCCCGCCATGGAGACCTGGCTTGTATCAGCAATAGCGTGGCCAGCAGGAGCAGGGCAGGGATGGTGCCCTGTGCTCGGCACTGGTGAGGCCGCACCTCGAATGCTGTGTTCAGTTTTGGGCCCCTTGGGACAAGAAGGACATGGAGGTGCTGGAGCGTGTCCAGAGAAGGGCAACGGAGCTGGGGAAGGGTCTGGAGAACAAGTGTGATGGGGAGCGGCTGAGGGAGCTGGGGGGGTTTAGCCTGGAGAAGAGGAGGCTGAGGGGAGACCTTATCGCTCTCTGCAACTGCCTGAAAGGAGGTTGTGGTGAGGTGGGGGTTGGTCTCTTCTCCCACGTCACTAGCAATGGGATGTGAGGAAATGGCCTCAAGCTGCGTCAGGGGAAGATTACATTGGGTATTAGGAAAAACGTCTTGACTGCGAGAGTGGTCAAGCATTGGAACAGGCTGCCCAGAGAGGTGGTGGAATCACCATCCCTGGGGGTGTTCAAAAAACATGTAGATGTGTCACTTGGGGACATGGTTTAGGAGGCCTGGGGGTGTTGGGTTGACGGTTGGACTTGATGATCCTAGAGGTCTTTTCCAATCTTAATGATTCTGTGATTCTATGACCTCCTTTCCCCAGGCAGTTGTCACACCCATGTTTACCGGTGGGGAAACTGAGGCATGTGGTAACAGCCATTTGTCTGTGCCGAGTCAGTGCCAGAGCAGGGACTCGAGGCTGGCCCTGGGGGAGTTCAAGCAGGCGAGGGGCGTCCGCAGCTCCCAGGAATCACCCAGTGCCGCCCCTGCCTTGAGTTTTCAGAGCAGGGAGTCTCCACCTTCAGCAAGTGAGGCTGTTTTGGGATGACGGTGAGCGACCAAGGCCTTCAAGGAGAAATCCCATTAAAAGTAGCCAGAAGCCCCAGTCCAGAGAGAAGGGATGATCCAGGAAAGCCTCATCTCTTGTGAAAGGAGAGATGGGAGAGAAGGTGCAAAGCACTGAGGCAGTGCAGGGAGCTAGCTAGATGATGTAGAGAAAGGTGCACAAGGAGGAGTCGTCCGTGGCCCCAAGGAAGGACAAGGGGAAGACCACAAGTAGGCCTCAAAAAAACCAAAACCACTTTATTTTCAAATACAGTGCCACAACAATGTGATGATCCTACCTCCTCCCCACCCATCGCTCCCCCACGGTGTCGCAGCAGAGCAAGTCCAGGAACTGAGAACGTCGGGAGAGGAACCCACCGCCGCGCCTGGCCAACGCGCAGAGGGGTTGAGCGGTAGACCGATGCCCCAGCACTGCTGAGGTTTGGGGGTGAGCAGCTGCCGGCCCCAGGAAACCTGAATCACTGATGCAAAGCTTTTAAAAAACAGGTAACACTAGGAGATTAACAGTTTTCCCTCCAGCAGAAACATGCCACTGACACAAGGTGCTTTACAAGGTACCCAGGGAGGGCGCACACTGAATATCCCCACCCACGCTCCTGCCAGCCAGCTCCCCGCTTCCCACCAGTGCTAGACAAGCAAGTTGTTCTTTCCCCCAAAAAAAGGAAAGCATTTTTATTTTTATGATATAGATAAATCTATTTTATATAACTTCAGCTGTAATAGAGAGGACTCTGTAGAAATACCATGCACACAGACATGCTGAATAATGTTATTTCCCTTCCTTATAATTCTCGCCTCAACTCACAAGCAGGCAAAATAAAATAATATAAAATATATAATAAATAAATTAATAATATAAAATAATAATAATAAAAATATAAAATAAACCATTCAAGTCTGTCTAGAAGTGGAGGACCCCACATGGAAAAACTGCCCAGAATCGATTCAGGCTGATCTTGGCTACGCTTCCGCTTCCCCACATGGAAGGGGGCAGCTTGGTTAACTGGGATGCCCACTCCGCTCCCAAGTTAGCAGCACTGGGAAAGGTCCCAAGGGTCGCGGCATGCACCGAGGCAGCCCCTCTGAGAACAGGAACACCCAAATTCAACTGTCCTGGTGGATCCAACCCTGCCAAGGACCTGAACCTCCCACCACAGCCTCCCAGATCAACTAATGGATCCCCCAAGACGGACCTCACCCCCCCCGCAAAAAAGCTCCTGACCCCTCTGCAGAGAAACGAGGGGATTTCGCCAGCCGCTTGTCCCCGGGACACCTGGCTCACGCTCGCTCTGCCTCCTGGCATGGCTCACATCCAATGGCCAAATGTCCCAGTTTAAGTTAAGAAGGAGAACAACCTCAGGACAGGTTTCGGGCACGCAACAAGGTTGTCAGCGCACCTTGGGACAAGGGGCGACACGGAGGGACGTGCGCCAGCACAGCCCTCGCTCCCAAGGGCATTTTTACCTCTCTCCTCCCTGGGGAGAGACAGGCAGAGGGATGCCACCACATCTGGGCCACACTCATCCCCACCGTGGCACATTATTGCTGCTGGATGACGGTGGGGACCTACTCCCTGTGCCGGGGAGATGTCACACTGTGCCGGGCTTCCCCAACACAGCAGGGACCAAACAGAGGATGCGACCCAGAGACGTGGCTTCAGACCTGGGGCAGCTGGGGCTCGGGGGTGACCGGGGGAAGGGGGTGTCCCCACAACCTCACCCACCAGCCCGGGCCCAGCCGCCAGTGAAGCATCTCCTGCGGGGAGTGGGGCTCTGCCTCCGATCCCCACCCTGCGATAAGCCCACAGCCAGGTGAATTGGGTTGAGTTTTTGGGGGGAAAAGTGCCAAAATAAAGGAAACCAGCCAGAGATGCTCGTGTGGTTGGAGCCTCCCGCCTTGCAGAACTCCGATCCATGCTTGTTATTTTGCATCACCGTAAAAAAGCTCCTCCTGGGGCAAGTTTCTGCTCACCACAGTGAGCGTTACAGATTTTCTCTGCATCCACGCAGGAACTTTACCGTTGTCCTGGCAAGGCTCTGGCTTGAGGTGCCAGCCAGGCATTTGTGAAGTTGGAGAAAGAAACGGGGTGGTGGGAGAAGAGGGGCTTCCCCAGAGCTGCTAAAACATCCTTGCGCGGGGTCGTCTGTTTGCAGGGATGGGCTGTTCGGTGCGTGGGGTGATACCCGTACTGGTACCGTGTCCTGGTACCACCCACGCGTATCCGGCCACAGTCCACGTCCCCCATGGGATACTCCTCCCTGGCCCTGCGGCAGTGTTCCGCTCACCCCCCCAGCCCTGCCACGGCCCAGGGTGCTCCGTGACACCCCATAACCCCATCCACATCCTGGGGTGATGGCCCAGCCGCTGCATCCCACACTGCCCAGCCCCAATCCGCCAGGTATCAGCCAGCCTGGGGAGGGTGCTCCAGCCCCCCAGGGTGCTCCCGGCCCCCCTCAGGGGATGCTCCAGCCCCCCGAAGGTGCTCCCAGCCCTCCCAGGGCTCGGCCCCGGGTGCGTGGTCCCGCATGTGCTGTCCAGGCATCGGCGTCAGCAGGGCTGTGGCAGCCCGTGGGCCTCCCTTCACCGTCCCAGCCTCCAGGCATCGCTCAGGCATAGGATGACAAAGGGAAGCTCACAGGGGGCAGGGGGCCGCGGCCCCGCACTCCTCCCGCTGCTGGGGGCTCCTGCGGACGGAGGAGAGACATGAGCCGGGAGAGGAGGGAAGGGGCAGGAGCCCGAGGGAGCTGGGGGGGTCCCCATCCTGCGCCGCATCTGCAGGGGGTGAAAATCAGCCCACAGATCTTGATTCTAAGATCTTGATGATCTTGGAGGTCTTTTCCAACCTTAACGATTCCATGATCTCCCCGGTGCGACCCGCAGGCCCTGGTGCTGCTTCTCTCCCTCCCCGGGGACAATTTGGGATGTGGTGGGCGTGCAGGGTGCAAGCGTGGCCGCGTGCTCGGGCAGCACTGGCTTCTGCAGGGGGGTTTGTAGGCAGATGTGTAGGTGTGTGCGTGCAGGGCCAAGGCGGCGAGGAGTGCGGCACCAAAAGGACAGCGTGGGGGAGCACATATGTGTGCACGCATCCACACGCCTGCGTGTGCGTGTACATCTGTGGCGGGGTGCGCGCGCACGGCTGCGTGTGTGCACGCGTGTGGGTGTGAATGCGTGTGCAAGCCTGCGCAGATGTGCGCACGTGTGTGTGTGTGCAGGTCGCTGGGTGCTCGGATGTCCGTGTGCAAGTGTATGCAGGCACACGCATCTGTGTGTGCACGCGTGTGCGGGTGTGTGCACACGTATGTGCACAGTGCAGAGCTGGGTGGGTCTGTCCCGCGGTCCCACCCTTCCCGGGACCCAGCCTGGCACAGGGGGACCCCGGTGACCCCTGTCCCCAACCAGCTGGCAGCGCAGGGCGGTGGGTGCCCCTGCTGCAACCCACGCTCCCTCCGCCCCGTGACATGATGCCACACTCACCGTCTCTCACCAGGAAGGTGCCCGCTGGCATCTGGGCACAGCCGTGGGTGCGCCAGGGTGCTCACAGCGTCTGTGCTGCCGGGGAGGCAGAGGGAGACAGGCTCTGCTCCCCCAGACCCGCCGCTGTCCCTGTCCCCAGCTGTCCCCTGCCGGCCCCAGGTCGCTGCCTCACTCACCTGGCAGGGCAGGGCCAGGGGCTGCTGCCAGCATGTCCTTTCCGCTCCGCATCCATCTCCTTCACTCCATCTTAGCCAGCGCCGTGCAGAGCCCCTCACCCTGGCATCCCTCCTCCGGCACCCTCCCCTCTCCCCAGCCTGACCACAGATGGGATCCTTCCCCTCTGCCCTTTTATACCATCTTTGTTCATATGACAAGCATGTGAAAAACCAGAGCAGAGCTCGGAAAAAAGCTCCTTAAGACGCTTTAATTCAGTTTCCTGGATCCCATGACTGAGCTTGGCCTGTGAATGGAGTCTCATGACTATGGCACGCAGGCCCCGGCCATCAAAAGCCTCATTTATGCCCCAAAAGAGACTTAAACCCCTCTTGGCCGGTCACCCGGTGAGCCCGATGTCCCCCATGCCCAGCCACAGCCCCGTCCGCACCGGCCTTGCATCTCTGCCGAGGGTTCATTGCAGCGGGTGTCCTGTCCTTTTCCCCGTGGGATCCCTGAGATGTCCAGTACGTCGTCCCCGTTCACAGCCATGGCACGCGGGCACACGCGGGCACACGCGGGCACACGCAGACGCCCCCCAGCCCAGCCACGTGCCTGCGACTGCAGCAATGGGTGCAGGAGCTGCCTGTGCCCCAGCTCCTCTGGCTGGGGACTTCAGAGCGCCGCGGGGGGACGCCTGCCCTGTCCCCTCTCTGCTGTGGCTGCGGAGGGACTTTGTGGGGCCTTTCCCCTCTCCCACGCCCTGCTGAGACCACGGTTTCGAGTCCCCCTTCAGGGCACCAAACCCAGTCCAGGTCCAGCTCCAACCCAGCCCCTTGCCTTCCCTGTTGCCTCCTGGTGCTCCCAAGCGGTGGCACCAGCTGTGGGGACAGAATTGCCGTCCCAGTGGCTTGTGGGCCAGTTTGGCCCCACTGCGGGGGGACGCTGCACCCAGGACACCCCGGGCAGGTCTGGCTCATGCCTTTTGGGGACCCTGCAGCTCGCGTATGGATTAGAGCTTCTCCCTCCCTCCTCGCTCCAGCTGCTCACGCCCGGGCGAGGACAGAGCCTGAGCCCTCTCGGGCCAGGAGCAGTGAAGGATCCAGACGTAAAAAGCCCCGATTCCTAACGACGACGGATCACAGCCACGGCTCCCCACCAGGGAGGTGGCAGCCAGCGATGTCGGGCTCACCGGGATCCCATATACCCAAGCTGGGTCTAAATTTTGGGGATCAGGATGAACTTTTCTGTCCTTTTGCTTTTTTTTTTTTTTTTTTTAGACTGAGACAAAATAAACACAAACTCAAGCCACCCCAAATCCCCCCAAACCCAACCACCGGCTCTGAGACGTCCTGACGGTGATGCAGAGCTGCTCTAAAGCATCCGAAACAGGAAACAGGCAGTAGTAAGAGGATAAAAATACCCTTGGTGCAAACAAAACGTCTCTATGTCAGGATTAGGGTGCCATGGGCTGCTCCAGTCCCGCTAATTGGGGCCAGAGGGGAGCCAGGCTGGGCAACCGTGGTGGCTTTGGCTTCCAGCACACGTGTGAGCTAAAGGCTCTAAAATCGCCCGGCAGCTGCGTGCGGTGAGCTGGAGAAGGGAGAGCAGGGCTGGGGGGATGCTCAAGGAGAAGCCATACATCCCAGCTCCTGGACCCCAAAATCCCCCTGGAAAAGGGGGGAGACCACTCAAGAGCCCCAACATCCAAATCCTCTTCTAGCTCCTGCAGAGCCCCAGCGCCAAGGAAGGGTTCCCCCTCCTCCACCGGAGCGCCCTGCCTTGGTCCCGGGGGGAGGTGAGGGATGTGTGGGGAGCAGGGGGTCCTGCCGCCCTGCCTCGGCCCCCCTGTGGCTCCCGGCCCCAAACAATAGGCGCATTCGAGTGCTCCAAGCGTGGGGCTGCGGCGAGGCTCCACCACAAGGCCCCTGAGCCCCTCCGAGAGCCGCCTAAGGAGATTATCGCTCCTCACATGAGCCCGCCGGGCCCCACAGCCTCGCACGGGGGAAGAGGGGACATGATGGGGACAGGGGAACCGGTGCCGGGGAGCCCCGCGAGGGTCCCCGCGGGCACAGGAAGGGGCAGAGCGGTGCTTCAGTGTTTGGGTTGGGGTGAGGGATGCCCCGGGGGCAGGAAAACACACGGACACTTGGAGCAGCTTGTCCCAGGGAGATTTCAGAGCAGGCGCTGACCCAAAAAGCACAAATCCAAGCACTCTGCCTTTCCGTGGGGCAAAACGCCCCATCTGCTGGTGAGAGGGCACAGTGAGATGCCCTACACCCCTCGCTCCGTGGCCAGCACTCACCAGGAATCGCAGAGCTCCCCGTGCAGCCAGGGCCGTGGAGCAGATAAAAAAATGTCTACTCCCCTGAGGGCCACCATTGGGACCACGCTGCGTCCCTCGCGATGCTGGCAGGCCGGGGGGATGTCCCCCTTCCCCTGCGGCACACCCGCGGCCACCATGCCACGGCTCCCAGGAGGCTGAGGCCATCCTCCACCTATGCCCCCACGGTCCCATGGGATCCCCTAATGAAACGGGACAGGGCTGGTGGGGGAACGTGCCCCCATTGTCTCTGCGGCCCATTGTGAAGAGACAGACCTTTACAGCCCGGTCCTGTGGGGCCAATGGCTCCTTCCCCATCTGCTGGCACCTCGGGGTCCCCGGAGGAGGGTGACAAGCACTGGGGATCCAGCCAAGCACAATTCAGCAGCGGCATCAGCCAGCGGGGAAAGCTGAGGGGCCAGACCCCACGGGGCTGGGGCTGGTCCCCCCCGGCTGGGTCACAGGGAGGCAGCCCCAGGCATACCCAGGGAAAGGGCGCACACGGGTAAAACGTTAAACCTCTGCTCTTTATTCGGCGCCTGGTTTCCTCTCCCTGTTTCCCGAGCGCACCGCGAGTGAGCGGTAGGGAGGAGGTTTTCCAGGGGTAACCTGAACACAGGGAGTGCTCTGAGAAGGCAGACTGGAGGGGGTGTGGGGCAGGGGGGCACCTCCTCCACGCGTCCCCAAACTCCCCGTGGGGACACGGCTCTGCCCTGGCTGCGGGGCGTCACCAGGCACCCTGCCACCGCCAGCACTGATCCCGGGAATGCTCCATCAAGGGCAGGAACTGCCGCCTCCTCTGTCCCGCCCCGCAGCAGCACCGGGGAGGGGGCCGGGCCCCCAGCCCCTCTCTAACTCGCCTTATTGCTATAGTCAGAGCAGCAGAGCAGCCAGGAGGAACTCAGGAGTTCGCTGTTTTAGGAGAGGGGACAAGGACATGTCCGAAGCCAAGGATATGCCATCAAGAGGGTGGGCTCTCATCTTTTTGGGGAAGGGGGAAGGAGGGAGCTGCCATCTCTTGCCAGCCCGGCCGGTGGTGCCAGCAGCGCCAGGGCTGACACCAGGAGGGAGGAGAGTTGTGCTCGTGTCCAAGAGGAAATGCACCGTCCACTCCAGGGCCTCCTGCCCTCTCCCGAGCCCGGAGCTGAGGCTGTACAAACTTATGGCACCTCCAGCAGCAGGGACTGGGGAGGGACACTGGGAGAACTGGAGAAACGGGCAGAAACCCCCTGCCTGTCCCTCCGCCCCGTGACTAGTTGCGTTGGCTGGTCAGCTCCTGGGAGATGAATTTCCGAAGGCGCTCGAGGTACTGACTGTAGAGTTCAATGTCATTGTGCCCGGCCCCGTCCACCCACAGCGGCTCCACGGCCTTGGGGCAGCGTTCAAAGAGCGCCAGGCCATGGGAGAAGTCGATGACTTCGTCCTCCGTGCCGTGGATGATGAGGACTGGAGAGGTGATTTTGGAGATCTTCTCGATGCTGCCAAGAAGGTGGGTGGGGAAGAGATGAGAGAGGGGGATAAGGACAGGGATCAAGGCACTCCCATTCCTCCTGCCCCACAAAACACATCCCCTCGGGGAGAGGGACCGGGAAACGCTCTTTGATCACAGCGGAGCACAGGGACATGGAGCTTCTGCCAAGGATGACCTCCGGGACAAGATCTCCCCCGGCGTGACAGATGAGGACCAGACAGTGGTGACAACAGCCCCATGGGACCCAGGCAGCGCTGACGGAAATCGCTGCAGGACAGTGTGAGCCCAGGCCCTCCCCGCACCGGGATCGGCCGTACCAGGCTCTGAGGAGTGGAAACACGGCTGTTCTCAGCCTGGCCCCAAAGGCCACGTGAGGCCATCAGGATGCAGAGCGTGGGCTGCGGCTCCCAGCCATGGCTTCCGGCTCAGGGACCGTCCCTCAGGCCCTGCTGGCCTGGCTACAAGGGAGAGGCAAAGCAGGAGCTTCTCCCACCTCAGTGCTGCCTTTCCGTGCCACTGCCCCTGCCCTCCGCAGAGGGGGGAAAAAGCCCAAGGAATTCCCCTTGGGGGAGAGAGGGGTCCCAGGGACACCCAGGGCTTGTGGTACCCACCAAGGGGCTGGTGGGACAGCCCCAAAGCTGACAGGCAAAGACACTGGGACAGGATGGCCAGGAGTCAATGCCACCGGGGGATGTGGGGTGCACACATGGCACGGCCCTCAGGAGGGGGCATGGAGACTGCAGGGAGAGTTACAATCCCCCGCAGGGGACTGCAAGCAAGGCAGGAGGATCACGATGGGCATGGTTAAGGCTATTGTGGGAAACAGGTCCACAGTTTTCACCACAAGCCCTCTTCACGGCCA
This sequence comes from Morus bassanus, assembly GCA_031468815.1. Classification (NCBI taxonomy): domain Eukaryota; kingdom Metazoa; phylum Chordata; class Aves; order Suliformes; family Sulidae; genus Morus; species Morus bassanus. The sequence goes on from CM062593.1 coordinate 1,516,448, forward strand.
GGGCTGGCATCCAGGCCAGAGCTGGTCTGGGCACTGCCCCTGACCCCTGTCCCCTGTCCCTTCTCCTCAGGCCACTCACTTGGGGAAGGCATCGAACCAGTAGGTCTTCTTGGTCTCGGGGAAGGCGACTCTCATGCCAGAGGTGAGCGGGGAGTGGAGCACAATGGCAGCGCACTCGTAGCGGGAGGCCAGATCAACCGTGGGCACTGTGCCGATGCTTTGTCCATATAAAATAATGTTCTCCGGGCTGATGCCATACCTGGGAGAGGAGAGGGCAGGTCAGCGTCCAAGCACCAGGCAGCAGAGTCACATCACTGGGAGATGCAGCTCATGGGGTCACCCTGCGCTGGCCACAGCATGCTGCAAGGCTTCCTGGGGTGCGGGGAAACAGGCATCTCCTCAGGGAGGACCCGGGAGCAGCCAGGGCTGAGCTGCCCGATGAGTTGTGGGGGGGTGTCAAGGCTCACCCTCGCCGGGAGCAGGGTTATGGGTGGGTTCACAAACCCTGGATCGTGGCTGCGTGGGGCAGCCCCCAGTTCCTGGAGCATGCTGCAAGCCAGGCGTGGCTGCAGGCAGGGCAGAGGAGGCAGAGCCCATCATGGGGCTGCACCCTGAGCCCGGCTGGGGAACCAGGGCTGAGCACAGCCAGAGGAGAGCCTGGGAGCAGCAAGGTGGGGAGCACAGCTTGTGCAAGCGCCCCCGAGTGAGGTCCTATCCCCACAGCATCCCTGCCCCTCCAAGTCCCCCTGGCCTGCTCCTCCTGCAGCTGCCTTCCGGCCACCCCTTCCCGTTACGAGTGGCCCGGGATCCCTCTCTGGGAGATTTCCTGTTTTCCAGACTGCCGGCCTGCAGGGTTTTCCTGGACATCCTCCCTTCCCCCTGCCCAGCGCCCCGCTCACCGCGTCCGCAGTGCCTGCCACGCAGCGTCGATGTCAGAGTAGAGGTTCCTCTCCGAGGGCTTGCCCGTGCTCACGCCATAGCCCGAGTAGTCGTAGGAGAAGATGTTGCAGTTGATGCGGGTGCCCAGCCCAATGTAGAAGCTGCTCATCTGCCCCAGGTCCACGGCGTTGCCGTGCGAGAAGAGCACCGTGTACCTGCATCACCAGGGAGAGACAGGCACAGCGGGTTAATCGGGAACTCTGCCGTGGTGCCGCCGCACTGCCCGGCTCTGCCAGCGGCTCAGAGACAGACGTGCCTGGGCAGCACCAGCCAGGATGTCCGCTTCGGAGGCCGAAAGCCAAACCCCAGGACACGAAGGGCCAACGCCCCTCTGGCCACCAAGGAAGGTCCTTGCGACGCCCCCGGTCCAACCCCAGAGATACCCAGACCCTCCTCGCTGCCCAGGGCCAGGGGCTCGCTCCCAGCAGAAACGAGCAGCCCAAAGGCAGGATGATCCTGTTCAAGTTTTTGGGTGTATTTTTTGGTAAAAAGCTCAGGATTTGGGGCCGTTTCCCCAATGGGGATTTCAAATAAGAATTCTGACAGTGGATTTTTTTCTCCCCTGCGTCTGGCAAGACACCAGACACTGGGAGAGAAATGAATTGTGGGAGTGACAAGGCACAAGAAATTTCCACCATAAGGGGAAAAACAATGTTCATCATAAAAATTAACACTAATAGCACATTGATGGAAGCTTGGCTGTCTTCTGCCAGAGGGAGGGAGCAGGACCTGCTCCCTGCGGAGCCCCCACAGTTGGTCCAAGAGGTCTGTGCCCAGGTTGAGCCTCCGTGTCCCAACCTGGGTGCCTCAGAAAGCCCCAGCAGGAAGGTGGTGGCACTACGAGCTGTGGGGAGGACAGAGAGGACCTGATGCCCCGGAGGGTTTGGGAAGGCGGGATCCCTCCCAGCCTGGGCCCTTTCCTCCAGCCCCACAGCCTGTGCTGAACAGTCGCTCCAGCGGGCCGGCTGGAAGCGAGGCCAGCACCGAGCCTTGCCATGGCAGGGCATGGGCAGGCAGACGTGCAGGCAGAGCAATCCCGCCACCAGTTTCCTCTCTCCAGGGACCTGCGATGCAGGCAGGGACAGAGTGGATGTCCCCACTGGGCAGCCTGCTGAGGCCTCCTGTAATGCAGCTTTCCAACCCCCACAAGAGCCATCGCTCTCACCCCAAGCCCACCCAGTGGGTTCGAAGCCCTTGGCAGGCCCAGGGCAGATCCGGCCTGCAGCCCCCGCACAGAGGTCTCTGCAGACGCCGTTCCTTGGAGGGCACATTGCTCCCAGGACGATACCGGTGTGTGGGGCCAGCCGGGGTGCTGCAGGCTTTGGGACTGGACCTCCCTCCGCACCTGAATCCCCACGCCGTGCCACCAGCTCAGCGAGCAGCTGCCGAGTCCCTTCCTGCCCCCACGCCATCCCCTTGTGCCTAGCCACCAGGTCTCCATCCTGCACCCTGGGCCGCCCCTCTCCAGCTTCCCAGTTTATGGACCCATGGGGGTGACCTAAATCCCTCCTTGGCTCCCGCTCCTATCACTCTTTATGAGGAATCAAATGCGCCAGTGAAAGACTAAACACGCAGACCCGGTTCGCCGCAGGCGTCTCCTGGCCGGCACAGCCTCTCGCCCATCCGTGTGGTCACCATGGGGCTGGGGACAGCAGGCAAGCAGCTGGCGCAGACCCTGCTGGCATTCACCGAGAGCCTTGCACAGACACTTGTTCAAAACTGGAGCGTTACATCACCGGCATGACATCAGGGGAGATCTGCTGCACAGCCTAAGGAATCCCTACATCCCTGTAGCCTCCAGCTTTGCCTCTGCTCCATGTTTAACCCCATTCCCAGCTGCAGCCACAAGCCAGACCGGTCCTGGGAGCCGAGCTCACCCGCCCCACTGGATGCCTCCAAACCCCCGTGGCAGGGCCAGCTCCTTCAGCAAGGTGCTGGGTCAGGCTGGGTCAAGGAGGTGGCATTCGGCTGAAGGCGAGGAGGGGGCAGGATGGCACTGTGCCCACCAGCACCGCACCAGCCCAGTGTTGAGCAGGCCGGGGTCAAACCGCCGGCCACGGCACCAGGTCAGCACATCCACGGGCGACTCACCTGGCACCTGGCACGCAGCGGACGTACATGCAGCCGACACGGTTCCCTCGGCTGCTTTTGGTGACGAACACCTCAATGTTGTCCAGCTCCCGCTGGGAATACTGGAAATCCGCCCGGTCCTTCAAGTGCAGCTTCCACCGCCCGGCAGCGCCGCCGCGCAAGGAGCCGGTGCTGGTGCTGCCCACAGGCTCCGGCTCGGGGACCACGGCGTAGGTGGGCTCTGGGGGCAGGAAGGCCAGTTTGGCAGCGATGCGGCTGGGGCACGGAGGGCAGCAGAAGAGGCAGCAGAGCTGGCTGATCGACAGCCCATTCATGACGGCAGCAAGGCGAAAGGCAGCCGCGCCCGGAGCAAAGGAGGATCCAAATTGGAGAGAGGCCGGGAACGCCAACGGCCTGGAGAGGCCCCGTCCTCAGCCAGCCCTCGGCACAGCTGCCGCCGGCACTCCGCCGCGGGCCGGGGCACTGGTTGGGGCTGGGGCGGCCGCCATCCGTCCGTCTGTGGGCAGCAGCGGTGGCCTGCGGGCAGGTCAGGCAGCAGTGAGGGCTCTGCAGTGGGCACCCCCCAGACACGCGTGACCCACAGCCAGGGACAGACACGCACCTCCCCGGCACACGCTGGCAAACACATGCACTGCACCCCCCCGAGCCGAGGGGCGCACCGTCCCCCCCCAACACACACACACGCAGCGCACACCCACTGCTCACAGCCCCTACGCTCGCGCCGAACCCACGCACCCCCCCCAAATCCGAGCCTCCTTCAACACTTCCCAGCCCACACACCCCCACGCTACGCACCGCAGCCCCCGCGCACAGGCCCACGCTGGGGAGGCGAGGACGGCGGGTGCGAGATCGCACACATACACACACACACTCTCCACAACCGCCGCACGGTCGGTGGTACAAAGGCCACAGCCCCTCCACGACCCTCCCTGGACACCGGCACAGGCCTGGCTGCACAGGCGTGCGGCGGGAGTGCCGAGCTCCTGAGGAAAAAAGGGGAGGGGGGGAGAAAGGGAAAAAAAAGCAACTATTTTCTGCAAGTTTGGGCACAGGCTCGCACTGAGGAATGTCAAACCAGCCCACACCCCAAGGAATTCGCTCCATCTGCTTCTGAAGGGCTGGGAAAGGGGAGGAAAGGGTGGAGGGGGGAGGCCTCCCGCCCAGCCGGGAGGGGAAGGCATGCGGCGCCGAAATATGCCGAAATATTCCGAGTCAAAGGATGCCCCGTGTCCCGGCCCCACCATGGGCCCTGCGCTTCGGGGGCTGGGGCTGAATTCGGGTCCCCCCTCGGGCCGGTGGCCATCCACAGCGGTGCCAGGGCCGGCGTCGCAGCTGGCACCCCCAGGTTTGGCACCCCGCATGCCGGCGGGACCATGCGCACCCGTGGCGGACGAGGGTGTCCAGCGGCCGCACACCTGCATGGGCACGTTGGGGCGTGGGTCCACGCAGGCAGAGGCAGGCAGCTGCCGGCGGCACCGGGGCCGTGTGTCACGCTCGCGCCGTGTGTCACGCTCACGCCCGGCCAAACCCCGGCACCGGTGGGGGACCCGTGCCCCTGTGGGCAGCCAGTACGGGGAGCAAATCCACAGCACACACACCCCCCGCGACCCCACACCCACTCACGCCACGCCTGGCGTGGGGGCTGGATCCACACACGCGCGCTGACCCCCCTGAACCCTCCCCAACTCACACAAACACTCACCCCTCAGCCAGAGTGGGGGGATCCACGCTGCACCCACTCACTGACCTGAGTGGGGGACACGCATGCACTGACACGTGTGTAACCCCCCCTCCCTGACCGGCGGGTGCCCCCACACACACTGACCAGCGTGGGCCGCCCCCCCGCCACTGACAGGCATGGGACCCCCCCACCCCACACACACTGACCAGCGTGGGCCGCCCCCCGCCACTGACAGGCATGGGACCCCCCCACCCCACACACACCGACCAGCGTGGGCCTCCCACCCCCCACTGACTGCTGTAGGACCCCCCCACAGGCACTGACCTGTGTGGGACCCCCCAACACTGGCCAGTGGGTGCTCCCCGCCACTGAGAGGCATGGGACCCCCCACCCCACACACACTGACCGGTGCGGGTGTCCCTCCCAGCGCTGGCTGGTGTGGGGGGGTCCCACACAGGCTGACCTGCGTGGGCCCCCCCCACTGACTGCTGTGGGCCTCCCTCCCCACACAGGCTGCTGTTGGACCCCCCACACACAATGACACGTGTGGGACCCCCCCTCCCTGACCGGCGTGGGCCTCCCACCCCCCCACTGACAGGCATGGGAGCCCCCACCCCACACACACTGACCTGCGGGGGCCCCTCCACTGAGTGCTGTTGGACCCCCCCACACACACTGACCCGGCTGGGCCTCCCCAGACACACACTGACCCGGGTGGGACCCCCCCCACACTGACTGGTGGGTGACCCCCCCCGCCCCGACCAGCGTGGGCCTCCCCTCCCCACTGACAGGCATGGGACCCCCCCCACCCCACACACACTGACCGCTGTGGGCCTCACTCCCCCCACTGACCGCTGTGGGACCCCCCCACAAACACGCATGGACCGGTTGGACCCCCCCCGGCCCCCGGTGGGCCCCCGCCCCAAACCGGTGTGCGCCGCCCCCCGCGCCGTGGGGCCCGTCCCCCGCTGCCCCCCGGACTCCCCAGCACCCACGCGTGTCCCGTCCCCCCCCGTACCTGGCCATGCCGGGCCCGGACCCCCCCCACGCTCGGGGCTGCTGAAGGGACGGGCGGCCGCCGCGGACCTCCGAGGCGGGGGCGGCGCTGCACAACGGCCCGTCTAGCCCCGCCCTCGCCTCTCCCGGAAGTGGCGCCATCCCCCCCCCCCCCCCCGTTGCCATGGGAACGGCGCGGCCTTCGGTCCCCTCATGGCCGCCCGCACCAGGGGGGGCGCGGGGGGACGATCCCCCGCACGGAGCCACGCGTGGGCAAGAGAGCCCACCCCCCACCCCCCCGCAATCCACATGCCAAAACCAGCCCGGCTTCGGGGTTTGGGCCCAGGCCTAGGCCCCGGGTGGGACCTAGGAAATGGTCCCTTTCCGCCTAGGACGTCCATCCCGCGAGGCCGACTTTGATATTCGCACAGTCCGACGTTCCCTCACCAATTCCCAACACCAGCCATAAGTTGAGGCGTTCCATTAACTGGGTACACTGGGGATCGATCTTGATAAGATCCCTCGAACTGAACCCATCTGGTCCCGGTGCCGTGTTCTTACTCATCTTGATATCCCAAAGAAAAGGGAATTTTTCACTAAGCCTTAACAATGAACCATGTGAGCTTGGCCAAACAGAATGTGACGGCCAGAGAAGGGACCTGAGAGAGAGGGAAGCACCTGTTTTACGACTGTGTCATTAAGGAGAGCTGAGAGACTGATAAAAGCAAACATCCCAGCCGAGAAGACACTGAGGTGATAAAGTGTGCAGTCAAGGAGGACAACTCATTGGGATGTTGATAAGAACTAAAACAAAGTGCCCTTTAGGTGAACTATCCTCACTATAATACTAAAAATCACACCCATAGGCCAGGAACTGCCCCCCCTAAAATAAGCCCCTCACTCTCTGAGCATGCATGGTGACTTTAAAGGGAGCTGTACCTTTAAGTTGAAATGAGAAAGAAATTAATCAATTTTTAGCTGGGGGGTGTGAATATTAGCTGTGACTGACACATTTAACTGTATAAATACCTTGTAGTTTCTCGGTGCGGGGTGCTAGCTTTGTGGAGTTACCACCTAGCACCCATCTTTGCACAAAAATGAATTACATAAAATACTTCTGCTCTGTGTGGAGTTTGGCGTTTTGCACACCGGGCAAACGAACCCGTTTTTCAGGATAGCAATCTTTTTGATGTTTTTTGAGATTTCTTTCGCCATGATCGTGGCTTTGGATGCCGAGTTGTCTGTGTGACCAACAGTCCTGAAAGCTCCGAGGCTCTTGAATGTTCCCAGCGACTCCCATCCAGACCTGAACACCTTGTGCACTTCACCCAGTGGCATACCGCACCTCAGGGATTCCATGTCATCCAGGATAATACTGGCAAGTTTCCCTCTATCCAGGTAAAACAGCCACTGGAATCGTAGGAATTGCCCCCGCTTCGTGGCCCTCTTCTTCATCCACTCCTTTGACGGTTCTGAAAGAATAGCCCTACGGGCCAACTGGTATTTCCGTACCTGGCTTGCTTTCAGCTCGGTGGACTTTGTGAACAGACATGAATAGTAGTCTTCCACTGCATCAGCAATCAATACTGAAGGATCTTCCTTCCCTTCGAGCACCTTTTCAAAACTTCCCCAAAGAATGGGCAGTTTTTCAGATGCCAACCAGTCAGAAATCAGTCTCCGACAGTGGGACCTCAGTCCTCCCTCCACATGCGACCCAATGTCTGCAAGATGTTCTCCTTTTTTCTGGATGTTCTCTCAATTCCTGGTCTTTTTCTCTTCTTTTCACTGGACTCTTATGGAGACCTCTTCTAGCACTTATCTGCTGCGCAGTTTTCAACGGAATATGTTCCGCAATCAACTTATTGATGTTCTTACTCCCCTCGTACTGCTCATCCAATCTCCGCAACAGCCCCACCTCCTCCTCCATCCAACACTGCCACTGTACCCCTCTCTCAGTACACTCTTTCGGGCAGGAGGCAACAATCCACTCCAAGTTTCTGACAGCTAGCTGGGCCAGGCGTTTGTGTTGTCCCAGGCCAATTTTTGATTGGAATATTCTTCCACACTCCCCACAGACTAAGCCCTCCACCTGGGGTGGAGGTCCCAGCTGAGTCCTAGGCCTGGGCCCAAGCCCCCCCGCCCCGTGTCACGAGCGCCGTGGGGTCCCACTCCAGCCCTGCGAACATGGGTGGAGAAACCAACTCCCCCACCAAAGGGGAATCCGGTCCCCCAGGGCCTAGAGCTGCTGGATATGGCCGCAGGGCACAGCCTAAGTACCAGGGTGGTGGGAAGAGAAACCCACCCTCCCAATGCCTGCCAGCACCAGGCACGGTTCATTATTATCCATGGGGAAACTGAGGCACAGAACCCCAGAGCTGCCCCAGAAGAGCCCAGAGCTGAGCCGGCACTTGACACATCCATGCCCATAACAAACCATCCACAGCATCCAAGCAAACTAGACTGTATTAATATTTACACATACGAAGAGGAAGGAAACAAAAGGGAAAAGGTAGGTGGTGGAGAAGCGGGCGGCTGCCCTTTCACCGCGGGGGCTTTCCCGGTGCATCCACGGGAACTGTTTCCCCTCCCCAGGGGCTGCCGACCTTCGTGTGAACACAAGGCAAGGGGTGGGTGCAATTTCTCATGGCTTCCCCCCACCCCGAGAGTGACGGCTCGTTCTCAGCCAAAACCTCAAAGGTGAAACCCAGCCTCACCACGCACCGTCAGCACCGTGCTTACGGCCCAGGTGCGTCCCGGCACTAAAACGTGCCGCCACTCATGCGCTCCGGATGTGACACCCATGTTACCCAGAAGCAAAAACCTGAGGAAAAGACTGGCAAGAGCCAGCCTCGCCTCCGCTCCACACTGGCAGGGGATTTGCATCATTTCTGGAGGTCTGAATCCTCCCAGCAGCGCTGGATGACAGTAGCTGCCGTGGGGTGCACACCGCTTTGGCTGAAATCAGATAGGAAAAACAAAACCTTCGGAACAATCCCCCCACAAACACTGGAGCAGAATTGCCATAAATAGGGGAGGAAGCTGACACTTGGAAGGCGCTTCCATGATTTCCCCCGGCCGCCAGTTTGGCCCCTGCGGCTCCGCTCTCCAATGCCCTTGTACGAGCCGATGCTGCGGGAAATGTTTCCAAAGCGTGGGATGGCCAGAAGCGGGGCAGAGGCTGCTGCTTCTCCCCTGGGACCATCCGGGTTTCTCTGTTCATGAGACTGCTGGGAGCCCCGTGGCTGCAGCCCTGCTCCCGGTGTTCCCAGGGGTGAGAGCCCCCCTCGGGATGCTCTGGGGCGGGCGCAGACCCTGCATGGTGCGGAGGTGGCTTTCAGCACGCCCCAGGAGCCTCTGCCTGTCTCACTGCATACCCGAGCTCCATGTTTTCCTTTCAAAGAGCCCCAGAGCCCTCCACATGTTTTTTCTGGAGCGCTACCGAGCCCGGCATTTGGCTTTCCCTGCACCACAGAGCCTTCCAGGTGCCTTTAGGGGCAGTTGAGTCCTCTGAGCATGTTCACTGTACCCCAAAGCTCTCCTTTTGCCTTCCCTTGCACCCCGGAGCCCTCCCTGAGTCTTCCAGCACCCCCGAGAACTCTACAAGTCTTTCCATGGGCCCAGAGCCCTCCAAGTGCCTCTCCCTGCTCCCCAGGGCTCCCCATGGGCTTTTCTGAAAGCCTCTGCCTGCAATTCTGGGCACCCCAGGACCCTCCTCGTGACTTTTCACGTGCCCTGCAGCCCTCCACATGCCTTTCCCTGTGCCCCAGATCCCTCTGTCTGGCTTATGTAGCGTCTCCTGGGGATCTGGCCTTGCCTCTTGTCCCCTGGGGACAAGCAGCGAGGCGGGAGAGCAGGGAGGGTTGGGTGGGCTTCCCAAGCCAACGTGCTCCCAGGGGAGAAAGGCTCTCACCGAGTATCGGTGAGGTCTGCAGGGAAGGAGGGGGCCCCACCATCCGCCTGCGTGCAGAGACAGGAAAGGAAGCGGAGGTTTGGCGATCTGAGCTTTGTGCACAACCCTGATGAGAAAGAATTGTGTAAGGCAGAAGGCAGGGAGCGGAGGGGAGAGGAGAGGCGCAGGCGCTGCTGTTACAAAAAACCTCACTTGGGAAGTGGCTGACAGTTATTCAGAGAGCGTTGAAGCACGGGAGGCCGGTGCAAGGGTGTCCCTGGACACAGCAAGCCTGGCAGGCTGGCTCCCTCCTCGTGGCGAGGGGTTCGAGGCAGCGAGCAGTACTTTCCTAAAGGTCCTGACCTGCAGCTGGAGCATGTCTACGTTGCTTCAAGCCACAAAATAACTTTACTGTGCCGGTACTCTGCTGCTTAACCACCCCAGTGCTTCAACAACAGCGTCTCAAAGGGAGGGGAGGGGTATTTGGGGTATTAAAACTACAGAATCCTTTTCTGCATCTGAGAACAAACACCTCTAGGGGAGCAGAAGGCAGCCTTGCTGTCAGGATTCCCCAGCTCCCGGTTTTACATCTGCCACAAAGAGACGGCAGGGCAGAGGGAACAAAGTCCAGCAGCAGCTCACAGGCTCCAGCCGCGAGTCCCAGGTGGTTTGCAGGACTCGGAGCTGCCGGCTAAAGGGAAAGGCTGCCTGGCAGAGCCCTGCTGCCCGCGCCGCGCAAACTGCCCCAGCGGAACCAAGTCCGAAGGTCTCAGCACTGGAACGGTGGGGCGGGATGATCCCTTTTCCCTTGGGAAGCTGGTCAAGAACGGATCAGCTGAGCTGTGGCTGTCGTACGGGTAGGAAGGGAGAGAAGGAACGTCAACTTTCTGCCAAAGAGGTGCGAGGAGTCTCCATGTCTGAGTGCTGGTTCGTGTGTGCTGCTGGAGTCCCCATCGCACCACAGATGGGGCTGGGAGGAAGAGGAAGGCTGGGAGGAAGGGGAGGAGCACCAGGCCACCTGGCTGCAGTTGGAGCTGCTCAGCCCCCTTCACAACTTCTGGATCTTCTCAGCAATAACGATGGGGTTCTCCTTACGGATCTTCTCGGCAGCTTCTGCCTTGTAGTCGTAGGGGCAGGCATGCATGTCGGAGTACCGGTGAATGGCACAGAACAGGTTCCCACAGCGGCAGTCGAAGCCTGAAGGGAGGAAGAGCAGAGAGACAAAGCTGCATTAGTCGCCGTCCAGCCGGACAGGAAGGCGGCAGGGCCCCTGCTCTTTCCTGCCGGGCCAGGAAACTCCACTAATGCAGAAAGAAGGTCAGATTAGGGAGGGGGACCGCTGTCCCCGACAGGCAAACAGGAGTCTCAGTGTGGGTGAAGACCACAGGTTGCTCTTCCACTTCCCCTGGCTTGGCTGCTCCCATGAGTGCACGCGCACTCTGGGCAGCCCCAGCTGTCACAGCAGTGGGAAACGCTCCCAGAGCAGCTGCTCTCTGCGTTCGCTGGGGTCAAGGGACATGCCGTGGACTGCACAGTACCAGATTGCTAATCCAGACCAGGCTCCCCAGGCTGCAAGGAGGCAGCCTGAGCTGGAGCTGAGCCCGCCGAGTCAGCCTGGCTCCCCAAGCATCATGCAGCAGCATCTGGACTGACCAGCAGCAAGCCAGCAAGCAGCAAAACCTTCACCTCGATAGTATCACTTATGAGCTATTTAGGCTTCAAAATTCATAATTTAGTCACTTCACTTGGAGATAACGCTGTTCTGAAGTGCTACCATTATCACAGCACACTGGGAAACTGAGGCACAGAGCAGGAAGGAGGCTTGCTGCAGGACAGCAGATCAGCTCCCCGTCGCGCTGGCAGTGACTCACACTCTTCCCTTTCACATCTTTCCAACTACAGGCTGTAATGACCAGAGAGACCTTGCTACAAGGTGCCAGTTTACTCCTATTTGAGAAAACTCATTTTATCCTAAACGCCCTGAATTCACAGGAGTTCTCTGCAAGTTGATTCCTAAAGGAGAGGAAAACTTCTCACACTTTGAAGCTCTAAAGGAAACACTCATCCAGGAAAACAATCCTCCCTGCAGATTTGAATCACAGAATCACAGAATGCCCTGAGTTCGAAGGGACCCGCAAGGACCATCGAGTCCAGCTCCTGTCCCTGCACAGGACAACCCCAAATTCACACCACGTCTCTGAGGGCCTTGTCCAAGTGCTTCTTGAATATCGCTAGCCTTGGCGCCGTGATGCCTCCCCGGGGAGCCTGTTCCAGTGCTCCACCACCCTCTGGGGGAAGAACCTTCTCCTAATACCAAACCTAACCCTCCCCCGGCACATCTTCCTGCCATTCCCTCGGCTCCTATCGTTGGTCACCAGAGAGGAGAGATCAGCGCCTGCCCCTCCTCCTCCTCCCCTTGTGAGGAAGCTGCAGACCGCCATGAGCTCTGCCCTCAGCCTCCTCTTCTCCAGGCTGAACAAACCCAGTGACTTCAGCCGCTCCTCGTACGGCTTCCCCTCTAAACCCTTCACCACCTTTGTGGCCCTCCTCTGGACACTCTCCAGTAGCTTTATATCCTTGATGTCCTGTGGCGCCCAAAACTGCCCACAGCGCTCGAGGTGAGGCCGCCCCAGCGCAGAGTAGAATGGGAAAGGTTGGGCGCAGAGTACTCTGCCCAGTCCTAGGCTTATAAACCCACGTTTATTCTACGACAGCGCCCTCAAACATCCAGGCAAGCTCGGGTTCCACAGTGTCAGGCACTGGGCAAACCTCCCAGGCCAGACCATGCCAAAGCAGCTTACATAGAAGAAAACAGAGTGTGTGTGCAGTCCCTGCCTGCTGAACATACTGAGGAGGCTAAAGAGGCTAGAACAGCGTGACCTGCATGGCTCTAGAATTAACTTTTTCCAGGGAAATGCTAAATGCCAGAGTCAATTTAGGGGAATGATGTTTTTATTAACAAACCACAGCCAAGTTAATTGCTTCATGAATTGCCTTTCCAGGGGCAGTTTCCCCATTGATATCAGTCAGTTGACACCATCTCAGCACTTCTCTCCCTCTCTCTCTCTCTCCAGCTTTACAGGCTGAACACTGAGAGCCATCCTGCTCTCGGGAAGCTAACGGCTCAAGTCAAGCAACATTAACAAATGGGATGAGTCTTGGAGTGGGATTTTCAGTTTGGATCTAACTTATGTCACATCACTATTATGAAAGCTTTACCGCCGACTTGAATAGGAGCACAATTGGACCCACAGCAAGCACTGCCTTTGCTTCTACAAGCAGCTTTTGCCAAGCAGCAGAAATAACCCCAGAGGCACGGCTCCATCCAGTTCCGCAACCCTGCATCCACGGGCTGGCGGGGACCCTGACAGCGGGCAGCAGATTCCTCAGGCTACCTCCAACCACTGACTCATGCCGACCCTCTGAACCCAGGCATTATCACAGCGCAAGGAGATCTGTTTGCAGGGCTATGAAACCAGACTAGTCATGACACAGCCAAGTTTTCCCCACGGCCAGGGTCTTACCAGTTAGCCCTATCTTCTTCCGGCAAGTGAAGCAGCGATTCTTCTTCTGTTTCGGCTTTTCTGAAGCTGTCTTGCTCTCAGCTGTGTTCTGGGATATTTCAAGCAGGGTACCTGAAACAGAGGCAAGAGTTTTGCTACCCTTCTTGATAAACCAAGCAACACATTTCTTTTATTACAGGAATTGCCTGAGGCCCTACCGATTCTGGGTCTGTGCCAGACACCTCTGTGTGCGTGTTGCCCTGGCCAACATACCCCAAACCGTGAGATTTGCCTTGTTCCACAGAGATCTACGCCTCACACAGCCTCATGTTTTCTCTCTGTTTCAAATTCCTTAAGTCCAAGTCTCAGAAACACCAAGGAGATAGTACGGTTTAGCTAAGGCATAGGTAAGGTAACGTGATGCCATTTAGCTCCTGCTGAGAAAAGGTACTACTGAGTAGAATTATCTGATGCTTGCCACAGGTTAAGCATGTGTTTGGATAGTCACTACAGCTTAGCTGATGTACAAAACTCAATTGCACAGCTGAACCTAGAGTTAATCTTTGCGGGGGGGGGGGGGGGGGGGGGAGTTAACCCCTTGTAAGTACTACTAATTATTTTTGCTAACTCTTATGTAAGTGTCCTCGTATGTAGGTCTCAGAATGCTTTATGCAGATACTCATCGCTGTCTCTAATCTACCAAAAGGAAAACTGAGCTCTGACAGCCAGATTGTTGAAGGTCACCGATGCTTAGCAGGATTTCCTACAGTACCTAAGCAGGTTAGAGAAGTCAACAGGAGGGAGCAGCTCCAGCTGCTAGCAGATACATACCTGCAGCGCACGCCGCTCTGAAAAATCAGGCTAAGGAGACAGAGGCAGACATAGCTTTGTGGATCTGACCCTGAACAACTTCCTAAAAATCCCACAGTCAGAAGAAAGGGGTAGGCTCTTCCAAGCCTCCCTTTCACCAAATAGTCTCTCACCTGCCTGTTGTAAACTGTCTCCTGGGCTTGTGGGCCAGGGATTACCAAATTCAAAATGCATAGTCATGTGCGGTGACTGGAGCCTGTTCTTTTAGCAACCAACAACTCTCGGGGTTTTTTTAGCTTTGAATGCAAGCAAACTGTCAGTTAAACTAAAGGAGGGTGTCTCCAATGCAGCGTTACTAGGTTACGGCTCGGCTGCAACACAACGGCTCACCCTGTAACTCATCAACTGGAGGACATACGCCGCTGGGCAATGACACCCGTGCTCCTCTGCCACTTCAAGGTACCCACTTTGCAAAGCGACAGCATTAGCACTCCCCTCCGAGGGGCAAGTATGCCGCCCAGCACACAGGATGACACCACCCAGGCCAGCAGCTGCCCCTGAGCACCACCGCAAACATGTCTCCTCTCTCTCAAGACTACAGTGGATCCGTCTCCTTCCCTCCCAAGACTACAGTGGATCCGTCTCCTTCCCTCCCTCGAGAGATAGCAGGGAACTGCAGCCAAGACCAGCCGTGTAGCAGGCCGTGGGACGCTCCGGGCTTTCTGCCATTCACTAGGATAGGCGTCATGGAAGATTATCCTCCTGCCAGCGAGTCAAGGGCTGGCAGCTACTCAGCCCTCAGCCCACAAAGCAATCTCTATCGGCCTGCCCTCAGGCACAGCATTTTCTCTCCTCCCTGTTTCAGAAACAGACAAACTGTTTTCTCCTTAGCACTCTTGCTGGGTGAACCCTTCCTGCCGGGAGGTAACAATTGGCCCGTGGAGTTAGCGGCCAGTATTGTACTTGCTGCTCAAACCAACTTGCAAGATTGGTGTCATTAAGACTCGTGCAAAGGCCAAACCATCTACCTGATGAGGAAGATGCTGATGAGGCTTCTTCTGTCTTGATCAATTCTTCTGGCTCACTGCTGTTTTCTTCTCTGGATATGCTCATGGCCGTCATCTGATGGGTCACAGGAGTCTGAGCACTGGAAGCATTTGCAACAAACAAACTAACCATAGAGCAAACACAAGTATTTTCTTTTGATGAACAGTTATGTGGGAGAGATCTTCAGCCTATAAAGTTAATTTCATTATACTCAGAGGTAGCTCAGGAGTACAGAGGCCAATTCCCCTTGATATTTGGGATCAAAGTTCTTCACAGACACAAATGGAATGAATCTGTGATGATCTCAGTTCCCTTTTCCACCCAATTATATCTCAAAGCCAAGGCAACAGCCCATCCAAACAAGTCCAAGGACAGGGAAACTGAATTATGAGTCAGGACTGTAATGCAATGGTAGAGCTTAACGCAGTACTATCTTCCTTCCTATCAAACATGACTGAGGTCCCTAATCCTGCTGGTGCAGCTTCCAGACTGGATGATCACCAGGTGCTTTCACTTAGGCCTGAGCTGAAACTGAACGGTTTAACACAGCCAGTGACAGACAAGGTGCGCTGGCTCTAAGAGAACCAGGACACCACCTAGTTTACTACAGCTTTTAATTTACTACTAGCCCTCTGGTACCTGACTCTACGCATCAGTCATCATCAACAGGGACATCTCAGTCTTCCAGATAAACCAGGGTCACAAAGAACAGTGATCCAGCCCGCTTTACAGATCCCCTTGGCCATACGAAAGATGAGAGCCTACCCCTTGTGTCCCAGGGCTGGCTTTTAGCACAGCTGCAGATCCCCCCACCCCGTAGGCTATGCTCCTACCTGGCTTTCACATCCTCAGGCGTGGAGTCTCCCTCTGCACGCTGCCCTGCAACTGAATCTGAAGCCATGGGGCTGCTGTTCGGACCACTGGGTGCTACGAGACAAGATCACAATCTTGGTAAACTCTTAAAAATGTCAGCAAATATCAGTTCCTCGAGTGCTTGACAGCCAAGGAGAAAGCAGGATGAGCACTTTCAGCAGGCTTTAACCTCCTGCTCCCTACCAGGAGCTGGGAGGGCGCGCCCCGGTTGGGATCACTCCCAGATCCCCTACTCTTATACTCTCCCCTCCAAATTTGTGCATAGGTCTCTGTGGGGACAACACATCAGTGCTGGACGGACCTCACTGTGACCCAGTGCAGCTGTTCCTATATTAGATCAGGAATGACTCCTTGTATCAGGATCATAACATCCCTCTGAAATTAGCTGCTCATCTTCCTGAGGACTGCAGGCCTCATTTATGGAGATCTGTTCAGCTCCTCGGGATCTGCAAACTCCCTTTTGAGGGACGATAGTTTATTCGGAGGAGTTACGTGCTGAATGCCGGCCATTACTGTGTGTTTTTTAACATCTGCTAAAACCTGACTTCAGTCACCCACAACACCTCTGTCATTCTTTGATTCCCCTTCTTTTCCTCAACGTTGCAAAGCAAACTCCACATCAGCATCAATATTCTCCTATCAGCATAAATGAAAGCGCTGCAGGTACCAACATACCTTGAACCCCACGTTACTTTGCAACTTCTCCAAGGTATGAGAACCAGATCCTCATCTGCTGAAAGGAACTGGCTTCGACAGAAACATGTTGGTTTATGCAAGCCGAGGATCTACGTCAGGGTCTTTAGGGAAACCCTTTGTCAGGAAGAGCTGTGTTCCCAATATATATTTTGGGTGGGTAATTCAAGCAAAGCCATTATTACACTCAGGAATAAAACTGCGGAAGATCTCTAGAAGGCGTTTCTCACCAGTATTGCAAAGCCTGTACGTGGGGCATCTGCACAAACTCTCAGCAAAAGAAAATCCTGCTAATGATGGAAAGAGCATCCTCTCTGTGCACCTAGCTGCCTCCCAGCTGGGTGCTCTGTCAGCTCTGTTTAGCTGCAAGAAACAAACCTTTTATTTCATTGCTTTTGATTGTCAACCCTGTTAAGACACGAAAATTATGCAAACCCAAACCGGCCAAATTCTTCCCAAATAAAAAGTCATTTCAGGGGTCTGTCGTGATTCCCAGCAGTCAGCACATAACTCAGGGAGCAGGTAATAGCTAAAAATCTGGGCCACTGTTAGTGCCAGTGAAGTTTTACGGTTTACTGGAAGGTGCTGACTGGGACGGGGCTTCACAAACAGCTGGGACTGGGAAGAAAACAAGTGACCCCCTTCTAGGGAACAGAAGTGCTCAAAGGCTCAGGTCTTTGGGTCTACAGGAAAAGGGAAAGACACGAGTTTTCCAGGAGGGAATAACTCTGCTGGTGGCCAGTACCAGTACCACGCTCTATCCCACTCGCTTAACACAGTTTGCATCCAGGCACCCATATAAGATAGATTTCTCAGCCAAAAACCCTCTACCTGGGGGGCTTATCCGGTCGCTGCTCTGCTGTCTCTGTAGAAACTCCTTATAGCAAACGGAGCACATCCCGTTAGTCCGGGGGCTGCCATAAAATCCACAGCCTGTGGTACACAACAGAGGCACCTGCGTCTGGTTCGTCTCCTGAGCCATCCTCTCTCCTCCAAGGTGCCAAGCTACAAACAGGAAGAAAAATAAGACAGCTGTTAGGGCCGGAGCGCTCGTTCATTGTACACTGCAGCTGATCAGGAAGGAGCACAAAGGATCCCGAGAGAGTCCGGTTCCTGCACGTGCACAACACCACAATCCAAGTCCCCTGAGCACGGGATACCCAGGGCTCGTAAGCAGCCACAGGATGTGGGTCCCGGGCCTCGAGCCACCCAGAACTCAACTACCAGGAGCGTACCCAGAGCCGGGCTGGAAAGCCGACAGGAACCAGCTCCCGGTACTTCCTCCCCGCACCATGAGGCTCCCTAAACTCCCAGTGAAAGACACACATATAAGACCTGAACGATCCGCTCTCCAATGGTAAGAGGAAGTGCCATCGCAGCGCGACTGGCTCCTGCAAACACCGACACAAAGAATGCCACTCAAATGGCCAGCGTCCAGCCTAAGGGGTTACACTTTGCGCTTAGTGGCGCTTGTTTTCATTTCAAGCCTGTTTTACTTTTTTAGTTCTCAGGAGGATGATGTCAGTGAGGCAAAAAGAACCCGCTGACTCTCAGTTTTGACACACTCATGTATTTTCTGACCCATGCTGGCGGAGAAGGGGAATATTAGCATAGTTAGGCTGGAAATAAGGATAAGGTTTCTTCCCAGCATTAAGATGTGATTCTGGAACACCTTCCTGGGGGAAACAGCAGACACAGTGAAACCTACTTTTAAAATTAATCTTAATTTCTCCTTGGATCACATGCAGTTGCCTCTGGACCTGGGAACCGGCCCCTTCCAGCCACATGTGGTATAGCATTTACACGGCCAAACTGCACTGCACCCCTTTAAACCAGAGCCATAAGCAATAACTCCCAGCAACAACAAACACCAATTCAGACGTGTGAATGATGTGGCTGTGGCCAGTCCAGCTTCGGTGGGGGACAAGGGGAGAGGATGTCTGCGGGACCACAGGTGGCTCCAGCTCGGGTGCAAAGACATGGCGTTGCTACCGGGAGTCCCCAGCAGCGATCCCCTTCTCCCAGCACGGCAGATGCACAAAGGATCCACCACTTCACAGGTAACTCTGCTGCTTGCTTTCACACTCCTACAAAACGTGCTCCGCCGAGGGAATAAAACAACAGGAACATGAAATAATTACCCTCCCAGGAGCGCTCCCGTGGGATGGAAGCGGATCGGCTCTGGTTTATTCCTCCTTGTCCTCAGCTGGGTGATATGAATCTCTGCTCTGCAGCCGGGGCTCCCCTGGCAGAGCTCAGGCCAGCACTCCCATTACCAGACCAGGAGTCCTTCCCAGCCCAAACCGACCTCTCCTTCAGTACCAGCAGCCAAGGGAGCCTCCTCCGCACCGGAGCCTCTGGGAGCGGACCTGGCAGGCTGAATCCCTGCGGAGGTAACCGGATGGTAACCACTGCCTCGCACGGACAAATTTGCAGGAGTTGCTTCTGATTTTGAGCGTCCCTGGAGAGAGAAGGGGACGACCGCTGCGACTTTGGGCAGAGTTCAGCTCAGCTCTCCCTTAGCCAGCAGCCCAGGGGCGAGCTGCAAGCGGGAGCCGAGCGGCACCGGGCTCTACCGCAAAACCAGCTGAAGCGAAGAACCGCTGCGGAAACCGAGCCGCCCCCTCTCCCGCTGCTCTGCCCCTGCACCCCGAGCCCGGGCCGGCTGGGGCAGCCGGGAACCCGCCGCAGGCCCGGGACCGCCGCCGCCCGCCCGCCCGCCCCGCCACCCCCGGCCCGAGCCGCCCCAGCCGCGGCCCGGTGGAAGGCCGGCGCTGCCCCGGGGGGGCGGGATGCCTCCCCGCCCGCCGCGGCCGGGCCCCGCGCCCCGCTCCCCGCCCGCGGTGGAAATCGAGGCCCAGGCTTTGCGGCCTGCGCGGCGGCGGGCGGGCCCGGGCCGGGCCGGCGCTCCGGGCCGCGCCGGGCCCCACTCACCGGCGGCGGAGGCGGGCGGCCGCCGGGCCGGGCCGGGCCGGGCAGGGCCGGGGCGGGCCGGCCGCCGGCAGGCTCAGGCGGGCGGCGGGCAGGGCGGGCTGCCGGGAAACATGGCGGGCGCTGCCGGCGGGACCGCGGCCCCCGAGCGCCCTCCCCCGGGGAGGGCCCGGCCCGGGCGGGACGTGGGGACGGGACGGGACGGGGCGGCGGCCGGGGCTGGGGCCGGGGAGGGCTGGCTGTAGGGGCTGGGGTGTAGGTGTGCCCCGGCTACAGGGGAGGGGGCTGAGACCGCCCCTATGGCTGTAGGGGCTGGGGTGTAGGTGTGCCCCGGCTACAGGGGAGGGGGCTGAGACCGCCCCTATGGCTGTAGGGGCTGGGGTGTAGGTGTGCCCCGGCTACAGGGGAGGGGGCTGAGACCGCCCCTATGGCTGTAGGGGCTGGGGTGTAGGTGTGCCCCGGCTACAGGGGAGGGGGCTGAGACCGCCCCTATGGCTGTAGGGGCTGGGGTGTAGGTGTGCCCCGGCTACAGGGGAGGGGGCTGAGACCGCCCCTATGGCTGTAGGGGCTGGGGTGTAGGTGTGCCCCGGCTACAGGGGAGGGGGCTGAGACCGCCCCTATGGCTGTAGGGGCTGGGGTGTAGGTGTGCCCCGGCTACAGGGGAGGGGGCTGAGACCGCCCCTATGGCTGTAGGGGCTGGGGTGTAGGTGTGCCCCGGCTACAGGGGAGGGGGCTGAGACCGCCCCTATGGCTGTAGGGGCTGGGGTGTAGGTGTGCCCCGGCTACAGGGGAGGGGGCTGAGACCGCCCCTATGGCTGTAGGGGCTGGGGTGTAGGTGTGCCCCGGCTACAGGGGAGGGGGCTGAGACCGCCCCTATGGCTGTAGGGGCTGGGGTGTAGGTGTGCCCCGGCTACAGGGGAGGGGGCTGAGACCGCCCCTATGGCTGTAGGGGCTGGGGTGTAGGTGTGCCCCGGCTACAGGGGAGGGGGCTGAGACCGCCCTACGGGTGTAAGGAGTGGGGCACAGCCAGACCCCACTATAGAGAGGGGATTTGGGAGCCCCTGCTATAGGGGAGGGGACACAGTCAGACCCAGGCTATAGGAGAGGGGTGAGACCCCTGTCCCCCCAAACTATAGGGGCTGGGACATCGGCTGGACCCCTGCTATAGGGCAGAGTGCTGGGGATGTCCCCATCTATAGCTGCTGGAGGGGACGGTGGGCAACACTCTTCCCCCAGCCCAGCTATATGGGTCAGATATATAGGGCAGGATGCAGCTGGCTCTGGATCTGGATACGCCGGCTCCAGGAGAGGGGCTGGAAACACCCCCCCAGCTCCCAGGGCCATACCCCATCTATAGGGGCTGAGCCGGGAGGCGGCGGTGCCCCTCGCGCGTTTCTGCTGTCATACAGCATTAACTGACCCGAGTGCACATGCGTTCTCAGCCTCACTCCAGACTGTTTCCCCGTGACCCAAAGACCCCCGGGGTGTCACCGCTGACCCCCTGGGTCACCCTTCCCGTCCCAGACAGAAAGGGAGGGCGGGATGCTCCGGGGGTCTCTGCTGGAAGGGCTTCCTGCCTGCAAACCATTCCTGCCGCTCTTCTCCGAGCCCTGGTTTTGGTGGTTTTTTTTTAATCGAAGCTTTGCTCAGGTGTTGTCCTGACCCGGCTCTTCGCAGGGCTGATGTGCCTCCAAGCCCGTGTGCCCGTGCCCAGGGTTGGCGATCGTAGGGTGCCCAGGGCCAGGTCACTGCAAGAGAAAGCGCCCATTTCCCGGCCATGCTGGGGCTCGGGAAACACCCAGGAGCAAAACCCCTGGGAAGCCACCGCCAAGCTCTGCTCAGGCGTCTCCCCTTCATCTCCCTGGCCCGGGGGGCTACAAAAAACCCTGTGCATTAGCCCTAAGCCCCAGGCAGGCCGTCGGAGTGGGGTTTCTGCTTGTCTTTGGTTTGTGGCAGAGGCGCAGACGGGGCTCTCTGCTCTCGGGGTGCCTTTCGGGCCGGCTCTGGCCCGCACAAAGGCGTCTGTTGGTGCAGTTTGATTTACTTGCGTTGGCCGGCAGGGGGAATAAACCCAGCTGAGGGGCTGGGCAGGTCCCTGCCGCAGCACCCTGCCCCCGCACCCCCGGCCCTGCCCGCCGCACGGTTCCCGTGTGGCCAGCACCGGCGAGAACCGCCCACCCGGGGCCGTGGCCACCAGGTGGCACCAGGCTCCCACGGGAAGGTGGGCACCCGTGTACCCACGCAGCTCCTCACCCGCGTACCCGCTAGGCTAGAGAGGGCCACTTGGCTAACGAGGGCCACTTGGCTAATGCGGACCAGGGGCTCTGGGGCCACCAGCACCAGCCCGGGGGGCCCTTGGCCCCCCGGGGCTCTCTGCACCCTCCAGCACCGCCGTCCTGCTCCCCTGGCCCTTTGGCTTTACCGAGCCTGGCGGGGCAGGAGCGGGGGGTCACGGTGGCTTTTCGGGGGGCAGAGCCCCCAGCAGCCCTGGACAGGTGGGTGAAGCACAGGGGCTGCTCCTCGAGGGCAGTTGCAAGGAGACCAGAGCTACCTGACTTCGCCGGCTCCGAGACCCCGCCTGTGGCTGGGGGAGCGCAGCGGGAGCTGGGGGCACCTTGCCTGGGGGACAAGGGCACGGGGCTCAGGCAGTGGTGGGGCTCGGAGAGGAGGGCAGGCTGAGCTGTGGGGGCTATTAATACACGTTTTCCCGTGATGCTCTGGCACAATTTTCAGAGCCAAAGCCGGAGGGAGCCCCTGGCCAAGGTAGTCTGGGTTTGTCCCTTCCCTTGCTCCACTGTAGTCCCCAGAACTGCTGCGGTCACCCACCACTGTCACTGCCACAGCACCGAGACGCGCTGCTGGAGCATCGTTGCCATCTGCCCTTGAGCCACGGTAGCGGAGAGGGGAGCTGCCTCCATCTCTGCCTGCTGCCTCGCTGCATCAGCCCCCTCCTCAGCAACTCTCTGCCTGGGTTATCTAACGACCCAGCAGAGCATTTAACTGTCACTCTGCTGAAGGGAGCAAGGCGACGGGAAGGGAGGGCTAGGGGAGACAGAATGGGAGAAGCAGGAGCAAAACAGTATCGATTTCTAGCCAATTATCACTGTTATCAAAGCAACGCAATTAAAGGATGAGGACACATTTCCAATACCCTGCCTGCCTCTCCAAAGCCAGACACTGGTTCTTCAGCTCAGCTGAACACACGCGTCTGCATGCACGCAAACGCTTGACATCTGCACATGCGTGCCCCTGTACGCTTGTAGCACATGCATGTGCATGCGAACACACACGCGCAGCCGCACAGGCGTCCTCGGCTCGGCAGCCTCTGCTGAGCTTGTTTTCCCTGCGGAGTTAATCTCCCCAGCCCGCTTCGCTGCCTCGTTTTTCTGTGCAGCCAAGATGTGCCTCCATCTGGCTCTCACCGAGCCCAGGGCGGGCGGAGGGCTCTGGGGACGGCTGGCAAAGCCCTGCCTGGGGCTCTTGCCCAAAGAGGAGCTAGAGCCGTGGGAACTTGACCCGTTTCTCATCCTCAGGGTCCTCCGTAAAATGTTTTCTCTCCACACGCCCATCCCTCCTTCTCCCTCCTCCTCCCTGCTGCCCCAGCACACAGGGGCTGGGTCCAACCCCGCTGCACCCCAGGGTTCTCCCAGGCTGCCAGCTGGATACTTGCCCTACAGGTATTTGGGTTCTTATGCTCTTGCAAGATGAGTGTCGGGGTCACGCAGCTCTGAATTACACTATTTACATCCCGTCGCTGGCGGGTGGCATTTGGGAGCACTGAAGATGCCAGCAGGGACCAGACCCCCTGCTCAAAATGTGTGCCAGGGCCCGATGCGGTAATGTGGATTAAGCACAGACAATCCCTGCAGCACGGGCCTGGAGAATTGGCGGGGGCTTTGCATGTGGTTTCCAGCATCGGGAGGGTCAGATGCCTCCACCGCCAGAGGCAAACCCAAAGCCAGGATCAACCCCTGGTTGAGCAGACCCCAAATTGCCCCCACCCAGCCTTGTCCAAGGGGGCTGCACTACCCGCTGTCCGGTGGTGCAGCTTGAGAGCAGCATCTCCAGCAGCCGCCCCAGGAGATGCTCCCGGAGCGGCGGGGAAGGAAGGAGAGCATCTGGGCTCGGGTCATATTGCCTGGAAGGGAGATTAAATGGAAAACCACAGAGGCTGACAATGGCAGGAGCCCTGTACTCCCCACCC
Source organism: Morus bassanus (assembly GCA_031468815.1). Classification (NCBI taxonomy): domain Eukaryota; kingdom Metazoa; phylum Chordata; class Aves; order Suliformes; family Sulidae; genus Morus; species Morus bassanus. Next base: position 1,540,105 of record CM062593.1, read on the forward strand.
AACCGGCCACCCTCCTCCCGTAGATTGGGAGCCTCGTGCCAGCTCTCACCACTGAGCATCGCCCCTTCCCCAAGGGATGAGCAGGACCTGAGCCCCAGCATCCTGCCCCAGCTGCCGGCCATCGCTATTTCCCTCTCCCCCAGCGCCCGGCCCCTGCTCTGGTCCAACCTTGCACAGCTAACACATTAACCTAGTGCCGCACCAGCCCCTGGCAGCAGCGCCCCACGCTCCCTGCCTGCGTGACACACATCTGGGGAAGAAGAGAGGTGGGGGGGGGGGGGGCATAAAATCCTTTTAACAGGCTCAGTAGGTTAGAAACCCCCTCGCAATTACCACCTTCTCCTTGTCCGGTGCACACAAAGGACTCTCCGGGGCACTGGGCATGTTCCTGACAAACCCGATGTAGCTGCGGGAGCAGGGAGGAAAGAACGGATGCGGGAGCCCTTTCAGATGCTGCTATTTGGTTGCAAACTGCTTAATTTCCTGAACAAAATGATATTTTTGTTGTTGTTGTTGTTTTCTTGGAAGGACGGCACTTTTTTGGCATGGTACAATCCCAGGGCTATTCATCCGTCGCCACAGCAACGAGCTCCATCAATGGCCATCCAAGATTGCAGATGATTAGAGACAACATGTAAAAGGTGGAAGACGCTGGGCACCTCGCAAACCTCATCTTCCCAAATGACTTGAATTATCCTCATTATTTCTCCCTGGCCAATTCTCTCCCCAGTCCGCGGGAGACGTCGCTGTTATATAAACACGGGAAGAGCCGAGTTATGAGAGCAGGCGGAGGAGAACGGCATGGTCTCTTTTGGTGGGGACTGACCTGGAAAGCTCATGACATGGAGGATGAAACCCTCCGACATGCTCAGGGAGCTGCAAACATCTTCCCGTGCCTGGGGCGGGCATCGCTCAGGGCTGCGGAGGAACGAGGCCATGCTGCCATTGGGGCAGCGGGGAGCATGGCCGAGCTTTGGGGTGGGGTGGCCACAACCTCTGCTTGTCCCTGGTCCTGCAGGACCTTGCACCCTCCTGCGGCTTTGCCTTGAGCTGTGCCACTCCTTCCCAGGGACGTGGCACAGAGCTTCGAGTCAGTTTGCTCTTGGAGCAGTTCAGGGACTCAGCCCATCACCACCACCTGTTTTGGGGGTGCACCAGAGGGAACCAGGCTGCTGGAGCCTGGCAAGAGCGTGACGTGTCCTGGCGGAGGGTCTTCTCTTGGTAACGGTGTCCACGGGGCTGCGGTGAATTGTGGCAGCCGTGAAACTTTAATGCCTGCCTGCAATATTCATGGTGCTTTTGACGGCAAGGCGGGAATCGCGCTGAATGGCCTGAATATTTCATGGGTGGCTCTGTGCCGGGATTTTGGGGAGGGTTTCCTCTGCTGCCACCACATCCCCACCCTACCACTAAGTCTGAGCTGTTGGGTGTAGAAAAAAGGGTGATGACACCCCGATTTGCAGCCAAAGAGTCCCATAAAAATAATCCAGGAGCATTTGGGCCCCTGCCTGGGGTGGGAGGAGCAGATGTGTCCTTCTGGGCATCTCTCTGCTCTGGAGGGGAACAGGAGACCCTGGGTGCGGGGCTGGGGTTCTCCGGCGTAACCTCCCAAACTGTCTTTGGGGGATGCCTCCCACCCTGTGTCCCAGAGCAGTGTGTGGGTGGCCTGGAGTGCCCACCACGGGCTGGGCTGTTCTGAGGCCACTGTGAGGGATGGGGACAGCAGCTGTCCACAGTCCTATCCTCCCCGGCCATTGCAGAGCTGTCCCCTCACTGGAAGTCCCTCTCCCAGGGACATGTGGTGGCACAGGAGGTGATGGCCACTGGGGTGGCTGGGATCCAGGTCAGCTCTCCATCGGCACATCCCCGCCAGGAGCCAGGGCACTCACAGCTGGCGTTACTCAGGATCCTGATCCGAATCGAGTCAGCCTGAGTGGGCACCAGGTCCCCAGACCCCACAGCCATCCCATGACATGGCAGCGACAGGGGAGGTGATGCCGAGGACACGTTGCTCCGGCGCAGCCCCCTGTCCTCCAGCCCCTTTGCCGAAGATAGCTCCCTGCCTGCTTTCCTGGCGGCTTTGGGGGAGCTGCTGGGGGACTGGCTGCCTCTGAAGCCCCCTTAGGTGGAGACCTGGAGGGCAGCCGAGCCCCTGGTTCCCATGGCAGGGACAGGGATGCTGCAGGCTGATGGGGCGCAAGCACCCACATGGCTCAGATGATGCCCCAGAGCCCCCAGCCCTGCCCGGCAGACCCCGGCATCGTGCACATCCCTGCCTCGCTCCATTCCTCAGTTTCCCCACTGTACACTGGGGCTGAGCCATCCCTCCAGGCATTTTGTAGGGAGTTGTGGCCACCCTCCAGGGCCACGGGCAGGAGAACAGGATACAGGTGGGATCCTGACCTCCACCAAGGGACAGACCCCAGCCCCAAGCACGCTGCCAGGAGGGGTGGCCAAGGGACACAGTCATCTGTCGTTTTATCCATCAAATGGAGAGGCGGGAGGAGGCTGAGTGCAGGTGCCACCCCCGCGCTCAGCACCCCAGGGGCCAGCACCGGGCAGGATCAGCTTTGCCTTCCCGCTCTGGAAGGATGCTGGGGCCTGTCCTTGGAGCTGGGGAGCGAGTACTGCTGTCACCTCCCCTGAACAGCTCCAGGGGAGCAGGGACACAAGGCACAGCTCTGCCTTGCATGGGAAGGTGGCTGTCCTTGGGGCATGGGGTGATCCTGGACAGTGGACCCTGCACTGCATTTCAACCCCGTGCTCATCTGCTGCCAGAGCCAGCTGCCGCTGCAGAGCCAGAGCCACCATCCCCCCCAGCATCACATTGGATGTGAGATCCTGACACCTCCGACTTGGGACATTTGTGCTTTTGGGGGGGCCACGTGCCAGCTCCTGGCCAGGGCTCATCCCCCTGCCATTGATCCCCGCCACATCCCAGGTCCCCCCACTCGGGGAACCACCCCGCGTCGGGATGCTCACCCCAAACCCCCACCTGCCCCTGCCTCCCCAGGCTCCCCCTTTGGGTCCCATCCACTCACCAGCAGCCCCAGCACCCTGTGGGGACAATGGCCAAAACTGAGACAGGCCCTTTGCAGGGATCCATAGCTCTCATCAGGCTAAATTAGAGCCACTAATTAACAGCATGAGAGGACATCGATAAGGAAAGCAGCTGGCACTGCAGCTGGGGCCAGGGCTGGCCAGGCTGGGGCCCCTTCTGCTGCCTGGGGTGCCCAGCGGAGCCCCAGTCCAGCATCCTCCAACACAGCAATGCTGGGTCTCTACTCTCATCCCGCATCCTCAGAGGAGGAGGATGGGAGATGCATGCGCAAGGGCAGAGCCGGGTCCCATGGGGAGCCCATCACCAGGCTGGGGGTGATGACTGGGGGAACCCCCCCATCCCGCAGACCCCAGGCCACGCAGGTGACGGAGATAGAGCAAACACTCCAGGTCAGGGAGCTCCGGGGTGGGAGAAGGAGTTAATTTCTACACCGAAAAGCTCTTTGCCGGCATCTCGTCTCTAATGGAAGAGTCATGTCAGATTAGCGGGCGGCTGCGCGAGACACCGAGCGAGCACCCTGCCTGCCGGCGCTCGGCCCCGGGGAGAGCCGGGGAAGCCATGCGGAATGGCAGATCTGGGCCACTGTGCCAGCGCCGGTGGGGGACGTGCCGCGGCGGGGACTGCGGCCGAGGACAGGCACGAGGAGCCTGCCGCAGCAAGCTCTCACACGAGTTTTTGTCCCCATCATGGTGTCTCGGAATCCAGCCATGATGCACCCATGGTGGCTGGGGATGCTTTTCCTCTGTTCCCAAGCAGCCCGGAGAAAATTTGGTTCAGAAGCAAGGACACCCCAACCCCTTGCAGCATGGTGGCTCTGGTGAGCAGCGGGGCGTTCCCGGCTGTGCTCCCTGCGCCTCCGCCGCTGCAATCCAATAGCTGAGGGCGAGCAATGCCGGGGCGGTAGAAAAGTGGGTCAGGCACATTGGATACCATGTGCTTTGCCTCCCCTTTCACACTCCTTATCGCAGTCCTGATGGTAAATAAACCAGCCCGTCTCCCCAGCAACCCAGCCGGCCGCTGGGCTGTGCTGGGTGCGGAGTCCAAGGTGAGCCGCAGTGCCGGCGATGGGAGCCAGCCCGGCTAGCTGGGAGCCAGAGGATGAGCAATAACCCCCAGCCCATTGGCATGGCATGGGTCTGCCCGGCAGCCAGGAAGCACCATCCTGGGCACCGGTGTGGTGGGTGAGGTGGGAAAGAGGGTTAAGACCCATTTCTTGGTGTGATGCTGCCTCTGTGAAGGGCACTGGGTTCCCTGAAGCCACTCACTGGTTCTGGCAGACCCTGAGATGGGAAAACTCTGGAAAATGGGAATATTTGCCATGAAAAAGCACAGTAAGGTGTTTGGGGCACCTTTAGGGTGAGCGTGTCTCCGAGCCGGGCTCCCTCCAGTCCCTGGCGGGAGGAGCAATGGCTGAAAGCATCAGAGCATCCCTGACCCACTGACCCATAAAAACGAGGCATCCCAGAGGGGCTGCACCCTGTATCATCCGGCCGAGCATCCCCCTCCACAGGTAACCCCAGCAGCTCCCCCTGGGCAGGGCTGGCCCACCCTGACCCCCCTCCCCCAGCTGCTTGAATCAAGCAGAGCACTTTGTTTTGTGCTTTCATATTATTTAATTCTCCTCTCCTCACTTGCACTGCAGGGGCAGCGGCTAAGCCTGAGGCTTTGCTAAGCTGGGATCGTATTAAAAGAACAGAGAGGAAGAGAGTTTCTGGTGCTAAGCTGCTTGCGGTAACAGAGATGGATTTAAGGAAACTGCTCCCATAGCGATATTATTGCCCAAAAGCAGCCGGCCCGGGGGAAGGCAGCCGGGGATGCAGGGAAAGGCCTCGGGCTGGTCCCTGGCGGGATGCACGAGCACCGCAGGGCTTGGGGGGGTCTTGCCTGAAGCCACCCAGTGAAGCCCCATGGGGCTGGGACCCGCAGCTGGGGCTGGGACTGGCCCGTTTGGTGCTGGCGGGCAGCGCGGGCAGCGGTGGGTGGCTCACCTGGGCTTTGGCTGTATTAAAAGCTAAGTCCTCCGGCACGGCTTTTTCCAGAGCGGCAGCCAAAAAGGTGCTTACGGGGCCAAGGCGGGAGCTTGCCAAGCCCTAATTAGAGACGCTCAGCAGTGCAGCATGCTAATACGCAACCTTTCGCCTCTGGAGGCTGGGATTTAAACCTCAGCGAAATCATCTCGAGGACGCGAGCACAGGGGTTGGGTTGTTTGGGAGAGAGGGGTGAAAACCTCCCTTCCCTCCCCAGACTGTGGCAGACCAGGAGCTGCTGAGACCCCTTGGCCCATCACTGACCAACATCCCCAAAACGGCTCCCTGATGTGATGCAGGGTGACCTGAGCCGGGGTGGGGGGGAGAAGCCAGAGCAGATCCCCAGGTGCTTTCTTCTCCCCTTCTCTTTCTCTTGCTCTCTCTCCACATTAACTTGTTAACTTTGGCCAAGAGCTTTTCCCACTGACCTACTGATCTTTCCTTTTTTGGTCCCTGGAATTAAGGGATTGCTGGGATTAACTTGCGCTAAAGCCTCCAGATCGGCTCTGGAGCAGGATGCCCAGGTGTGGGTGCAGCAGGCAGCCGGGGGCACCGACCAGCAGGAGGAGGAAGCCAAGCAGCCACCGATGGCTCGAGCATGGGCTCGTGGGTGTAGAACCCCACACTCGAGCAACTCGGGTGCTCCTGGCTTCTGCTTCTCCCCTCCCTGGGATTTTGGACCCACTGCGGTCAGGGCTGAGCACCCGCCCAGGCGATGAGGAGGGTGATGATGCCCAGAAGCCCCCCAGGTATGGATGGGTGCTTTGAGGACCACCCTGCGCCCAGCCCGTCAGGTGCTGCCCCAGCAGCAGGGATGTGATCAAGGGTCTGGAGCCAGCCGGGGCTGTGCGAGGCTGCAAACATGGCTGCGGTGGCTCCCAAGCCTCTTCCCCGGGAAGCAGCCGGTTCCCGCAGCAGAACCCTGGGTGGGCAGCCAGGATGGGGCCCTCGGCCAGCACCGTCCCCCTGCCACCAGCCCTGGCCCCGGGGTCCCACAGCCGTCCCCGGTCAAGCACCGGTGGGGGGATGCTCCTGGCACCTGCGTGGCTGCTCTGCTCCCAGTTCAGCCCCCACAGACCTGCTGGGCAGCTGCCTGCACTCCAGGTCCTCTGCCCCGGTGTCACCAGTCCCCAGAGCGCTCACTGTCAGTGGCAAAGAGGGGTCTGGTCACCATCTTAGTTGAGCCAAGGGCTATTTTTTTTCAATATTTCCACAATATTCTCGTTCGTGGGCAAAATAAATCCCCAAATATCCCCTTTTCACCCCAGGTTGGAAATTCCCCCCAAAGGCAGGCTGCTTTTCTGCCTGGAGGGAGACCCCCATGGAGTCCCCATCCCATGTCCCTGCCCCAGCCCTGGGGGCCGTGTGTTCCACCCCCCCCCCGCTGTGTGCCCCCTTCTGCCCCAGGTACCCCCTTGCTTGCCGCTGGGTGCAGGAGAAGCGGCATCACATGAAACTCAGCAATGTTGTGGCTGGGAAGTTCAAAAAGATGGAGGCGAAGAGGGGGGACGGGGAGGGGAGCAGGAACAACCCGGCTTTGAAGGTGCCTGGAGATTAACTCAAGGCCACGGTGTAGGCTCGGAGACTTTTACAGCAGAACCTCATTAAGGCAGGAGCAGGGGGGACAGGGGGGGAGCAGGAAAATCTTCTAAGCAAGAGGAAAAATGTTTGATTCAGCAGAAACAAGTGGGAAAAAAGCCCCCTCGTGTCCCCCTACTCTGCTTTTATCTGTCTCAGGGGGATTGGGGCGGAATATGAAATCTGCCCCTTTCCTCTTTCCTGTTTATCTCCTAATTATTACGCTGGAGATTCGGCAGCGCCGTGCGGTGCCTGGGCCATGCCAAGCAGAGGCAGCGCTGCCCGAGCTGGGGGTGAGTGACGGGGGGAGCCGCCGGGAGCCCCTCTGCATCTCCATGCTGCCAGGCTGAGCCTCCCACGGCAGCGGGGAGGGAGGCGGAGGCATGGGGGGGCCAGGACCCTCCTTCAGGTGTCATTATTTGGGTATCATTTGTGTAATGAGGTGCGCCAGGGCTCTGCAGCCCAGCCCTGGGAGATGCCACCATTGCCCCTTCCCTGGGGACCCTGGAGCCCAGTGGGGTGAGTGGGGTGACGGGCTCGACAGAGGGCGAGGGCAGCTGGGGGTTGAGGCTGAGCTCCCCCCGAGCAAACCCGCCGGGGGCGGATGCTGCGGCCGCCCGCAGTCGCCCAGCACCTCGGCCCACTGACCTACTTTGAGCATCGCTGCGCCACGAGTGTGCGGGGATGGGGATGGGGACAGGGAGGGGGATGGGGATGCCACACTCCAGCCAAGATGATGCTCTGTCCCACCCCATGGGCACCCACAGCCGCTGCCCAGTGGGGTCCAGCCCAGCCGTTCCCCACCCCAGCCCCTAACAAAGGCTCAGCAGCCACTAATCGCTTGGGGCCACCCTCGGGGTGTAGGGTGAGACCGAATCCCCCTTCTCCGGCCCACTGGCAGCTCTGCCGGCCACAGCTCCAATTAGCCTCCTTATCTGCGTCACCGCTGCTTAAGGGCCGGCTAATTGCTGCGGCGTTGGATGTCCCTCATAGCCGCGGCAGCAGCTATTGCATAAGCACCGGGCAGGCGTTATGTGAGCGGGTCAGGCCAGCCCGGGGGCTCCAGTTACACCTGGCCCCACTGCACCCCGGCCCCATGTAGCCCCCAGCCTCGGGTGGGGAAAGGAACAGCCTCGAACGGGCTGCGGGACTCCGTGCACACCCCGCTGCTGCCTCAGTTTCCCCCTTCTCCATGCTCTGGTTTGCACCCACCACCAGCCCTGGTGTGCCCGAGCAGCACCCACCCTGTGCCACGGCCCCACACCACAGCCCATGCCAGCCTTTGCATAACGAGCGCCGTGGGGAGCTGACTCACGCCGCTTCGGCAGGGCCACGTGCCCAGCGCCATGCCAGATCCAGCCGCTGCCGGGCGTTGGTGCAGGCGGCAAAGCCGCATCTTGTCCCCATGGTCTGAGGGCACCAGCCCCATCCGACACAGCGGGGGGACCCTCGTCCTGCACCACCAGAGCGCTTCAGCAATGGGGTTGGGAGGAAGGGTGGCACTGATGCCATGGAGAGGACAAAGCAGTGGGGCCCTGTCCCTGAGCGGGGGGCTCTCCGTGGTGTTAACCCTGCAGCGGGGGGGCCACGTTAAGGCTTCGTGGTTGCAAGCGCCACAGCTCCCCTGCAGCCCCCCTGGTCCCGCTGCCTGCACCCACGCCCCAGCCTGGCACTCGGGGACAGGACCCCTGCCCAGCCCTGGGTCTGGCGGCTGCCGTGGGGCACGTCCCCGCACCAGCACCCAAGGATGAGGTCTGAGGGCACCAACGCTGTGGCCCCTGTCAGTGGGTTCACTCCGTGACCTGCTCCCCACCAGGCAGGTCAGCCGCTCCTGACGGGAAACTGAGTCACGACGAGGCAAAGCAACGTCCACGGCAGGGAGCCCGGCGGTCTCCGAGGCCGGGTGAAAGGCTGTGGGTGCAGGACGGGGTGATGCTGGCTGGGCAGGCGGAGAGGTTCCCCTCTCGCTGGGCAGGGCGTGAATGAGAGCAAACAGTGATTAAGGTGCGGTGGTGTCATCCCAAATTCCTGCTCACCTCCAGGCCAGCCAGGGGCCGACTGAGCCGATCCCGGCAGCGGAGCTGTGCCAGCGGTTGCTGCTTCAATGTGGCCATGGCTGGGAGCGCCCCGGCCGGCGTCTGTCGTGGCCCTGACCACAAAGAGTCAGCGGCGAGGCCGGGCCGGGGAGGAGGGGAAGGAGAAGGGCTGGATGGTGACAGGCTGCCAGAGTTTTTGCTTCTTATCCATTCCTGGTGGCTGTCTCCTCCCCGTGCCGCTGATGCCCGGGGATGCTGGTGCCACCTGCAATGGGCTGGATCCAGCCACGCTGGACGAGTGCCCCGGCATCGCCCAGGCGGGTGCAGCTCCCTGGCACTGAGCCCGGTTCTGGCAGCACCCGGGCACCGGGCGGCAGCTCTGGCCCCTCCAGCCCCGCTGTTCCCCCATCGCTGGGAACGGCACCGGTCGATGCCAGTGTCAGCTCTTCTGCACTGACCGGCCATGAGTGGAGTGGCAATCACAGCGGGTGGAGGGGGAGGCAGCTTTTACGGGAGGTTCAGTGACCTCCAGTGCTGCCACATCCAAAACAGCCCTGGCAAGGGGAGGGGAGGCCCCTCCTCTCTCTGGAGCAAACGTTACGCCAGGGGCTCAACTGGCTCTGGTGAACAGGCTCCACCTCAGTTCCGGCTTTGCTGGGACCGGGACCCCAGTTTAAACCTGGCCAAGTCCACAGGGTGAGGCCCTGGTCAAGATAAAAGGGGGTCCTGCTCTGGCTCTCTACCTTCACCTCTGTGGCCCCAAAACCACGGCGCTGAGTCCCAGACCTGCAACACCCGGCCCCCGCTGCCCCATGGGCCGTTCCCAATCGGGTGGCCCTGCAGCATTTCCTTTTCCCCCGGGACTTTCCCTGGGCTGTGCCAACGCCTGTCCGTGTTGGAGGTCGGGCGTCGCACATGAAGGGTTAAGGAGATGGTGGCAGGGAGCTGGTGCGTGGGTCCGTGTTGCTCACTGCAGGTGTGGTGCTACTTATGTAACCTCATACCTTTGGGTTACGCCGGGGCACTCGGGGGGGTATTTTTGCTCTCGCTCTGGTGTGATTTGGCCACGAATGTCCCAACAGCGGCAATCGGGGTTGTGCCGGCGACCGCCTTTCAGGAGGGGCGAGTTTGCCGGGGCCAGACCCTGAGTGCCCCAAAGAGTCACTGCGTTGCTCCCAGTCTCAGTTTCCCCATCTGTGAAATGGGGATAATGAGGCTGACCTCCTTCGGGCAGCACCCGTGACCTCCAGGAATGGGTAGTGGCCTCACGCCGCACATGCCGCCGGCACGGGGGCTGCCCCCACCCGGGGCCGGTCAAGATGTGTGCTGGGGTGGGATTTCACTGGCTGTCGGGGGCTGCGCTTGAAGAAGCCCCGCTGGAAGTGGAGCCTGTGAAGACTGAGGTGAGACGTCGCCCCGCATCCGTCTGCGTGCCCATCCATGCGGAGTGCAGCGGGGAGGAGGGAAGAAAGCTGGGAGGAAGGAGTGAATCCAACCGGCGAGAGCAGCGAACCCGTTCCCAATTGCCATCAGCAAAATCATGTCAGACAGTGGCACTGGAGCACGGCAGGCGGCTCGGCCCCCTCTGCTCCCCGCCCCCCTCTGCCCCCCACCCAGCTGCTGGCATCCCCCACCCCGGCCGCCGCCACTCCTGCGCCGGAGCGGAGCGAGGTGGTAACTCGGCACATGGGTGGGAGCACAAAAAGTGCCCCCATGGCTCAGCCCCACCGTCCACGTGCCGCTGCCGCCTGCCCATGCTGCTGTGGGGGACAGTGCCGAGAGCAGAGGGGAGAACCCCTCTGCCACCGGCCCAGCAGTGTCCCTGTGCCCACGGCTCAGTACCAGGCTTTGGGATGGACGTGGGTGGAAATCATCCTCTTCAGCCGTGCTTAGACGGTTTGATTTAAGGTTTTGGGGGCCGTGGTGACCCCTGAAAACCCCAACCACGAGGGCAGGGGGGAGTCCAGGGAGGAGGCAGCAACACCATGTGTGTGATGGTGGCAGTGGCTGCATCTGTGCCCGTGGTGAATGCCACCTCCATGCCCAGGGCTGATGTGGTGTCCATGCCCATGCCATGCCCATGGCCATGGCTGATGCCGTGCTTGTGCCCATGGCGGATGCCACATCCATGCCTGCGGTGGACGCCGCGTCCATGGAGGATGCCACACCCATGCCCACGGAGGATGCCGTGCTCGTGCCGATGGTAGATGCCATCTCTACACACAGCAGGTGTCCAGGCCAATGCCACCATCCCCAGGACCCAGGCATCCCTTGGCACTGCCGAGCACCGCGTGCCTCGCACCCTGAGCCCTGGCCCGGCCATGACACGGACCAACCGCCTCCACCCCTGTGATGTGGCACCACGGGGACTCTGGTGATGTGGTGTGAGAGTCACACCGCAAACCCCAGCCATGGGGCTTTGTTCCGTACTGACACCTCTGGCACTCCACCGCGAGGTCTCGTTGCGTGGTCCAGAGCCAGCGTTTCTTTGCATTTATCACAGGAACTTGTTGGAGCGCCCCATTATCCAGGGTAAGACCCCAGGCCCTAAAGCCCTCTGTGTGCATCGCAGCATGAAGGACAGGGTGGGAATGGCTCGCTGCCACCTCCAAAGCTCCCTGCTGCTTCCACCGTGCAGTTTCTGAAATGCAGGTCTGCCAGCCCGGACGTCCCCTTGGACCTCAGCACCTGCACCCTGCCGTGGGGATGCGTTGGGGCTGCTCGGGGGTCCCTGCGCTTCCCAAATCCCCCCAGCACTGGGTGTCCGCACCTTCTCCAGGGTCCCCCTGCCCTGTCCTGCCTGGGGGTGAGCATCCCTGTGCCAGGTGGGGCACCCCGAGGGGGGACAGCGGAGCCGTACGGGGGAACGGGGTGAAGCAAGGCGGTGTGGTGATTCAGCGGGACACGCAGCCGGCTCCGTGCCTGGGCGAGCCGGGACAGGACGGGCCCCGGCACGGCCCTCCCAGGGGCGGGCAGCACCCGGGGGGTGCAGCGCCGAGCACCCCGCTGCCAGAGCCGCCTGTCCCCGGCCCCGGGGCGGGGGGCTGTCGAGCAGCCCCCGGCACCGAGGAGGCGGCCGGGCAGCCCCCAGGGCAGCGCCCATGTGCAGCGCCGAGCACCGGCGCGGCGGGAGCGATGGAGATGGAGGAGGAGGAGGAGGAAGGGCAGGAGGTGGGGCTGGAAGTGAAACCGATTTGGGGGGGCGGGGCGGGGCGGGCTCGTCATGTGAACGGCCGCATGCTCGGGCAGAAGTGGGTCAGCGGCGCCGCGGAGGGGCAGGTGCCAGAGCCGCCCGGTGCCTCCCGGTGCCTCCCGGTGCCGCCGCTCCCCGCCCCGCCGCAGGGACCCCCGCGCCGCCCCATGCGCCCCCCGGCGCGTCCCTGAGCGCCGCCGGCCACGATGCGAGGTGAGTCCGGGGGGCGGGTGCGGGTGTCTGGGGACACCGGGGGGACCGCCCGGCTGCGGGGGGGCAGCGGCAAAAGTTGCCCCCGGTGGCGGACGAGGGGGACCCCGCATTAGCCACGCCGGAGGGAGACACGGGGAGACCCGGCATCAGCCCCGCCGGGAACACGGGGGGACCCGCATCAGCCCGGCCCGAGTGGGACGGAGGGGGACCAGGCATCCCCCCCGCCGGGGGGTCGGAGGGACACCCGCATCAACCCCACCGGTGACACGGGGGGACCCGCATCAACTCCACCGGTGACACGGGGGGAACCGCATTAGCCCTGCGAGGGGACACGGGGGGACCCGGCATCCCCCCCGCCGGGGTCGGTCCGGCTCCTGCAGCTCCCCCTTTCATTAGGAATAAAATTCTTGTTTATTTTGCTTTGCTTTCCGACGCCAGCTTAGACCCGCTCTTAAGCTTTTCCTCGCACTAAACCCCTTAATCTCCTCTTCAATATGTTGCTCCCACCACGGCTGGATTTACTGTGGGTTTTTTTTGCCCCTTTTCTCCCTCCCCGCGGCTTTGGGGAGCGGTTTGGGACCGGGCCGGTGCAGCCAGAGTGAGGCTCCCGCGGGGATGGGCGAGGGACCCGCCACAATTTCGGGTGCCCCTTATCCAGGGGAGGGACCAGCTCCTGCCTGATTTTATCCGATTCCTACTTTTCACCCCTCCACTTTGCAAAGCAGGCGGTTGGGAGGAGGAGGATGGAGGGAGGAAGGCTCCAGCGGGACGATCCACTGGGGCCCGGTGATGGTGACGCAGCGGTGGCCGGACCCAGCTTTCCCCGTGCCTGTTCCCGACTGAGCTGCTGAGAGCACAGCAGGGACCTTAAGCTATGGGGTGGGATTTTTATCCCCCTTTAAAGCAGTTTTCCATCATCGCCTGCCGTGCCTGAGCCCTTCACCCCCGCCAGGACTTGCTTGTGCATGTCTTTAGGTGTATTTTTGGGTGCACGTATTTAGGTGCATTTTGGGTGTACATGCAGGGACGTACATCTTTCAGCTCCTCAAATCGTTTTTTCTCTCCCCTGGCGCGGCCGTGGGTGCTGCGGCTCTGCCACCTGCCGCACTCTGGTGTAATGGTGGGGCCAGGGCCCGGCGAGGGCGAGGCGAGCCCCCCGCGTCCCCTTCCCACCCCGTGACATCCTGGGATTTCACCTTTATTAGTCCGGAGGGAAGCATTAACGCCTGCCTAATTAATAACACCGCCTGGCTCTTATGTAGCGCTTGCACAGCCGGCACCAGGCTTAATTAGCAGCTGGGTGAACTTTTCCTTTTTAAAAAATTTTTTCCTCCCCCCCCACCCCATTACTGTGCATTGGCCCTAATTAAGGGCCAAGACCCCCCCGATATCACATCATTTTCCCCCATTGGGCGTTTTTCCCTCAGTCCTGCCTGGCGCAGGGTCCCCATCTCTCACTGAAGCCCAAGTGCCACATGGTGACGCCGAATCAATTAAATCCCTGTTTTCTTCCCCAAAACCGCCTCCACTCTGCCCCTTTCCCCAGGGGCCACAGCAGCTCCTCGCTCCCGTCCTTCCCTGTGCCGCGGCTGCGCCGGGGCTGGACGAGAGGCTTTGCCTTGTATAATCCTATAGGGTTTCCAGCCCTCCTGCTCGCTTGTTTTGCAAGCGGCGTGGCGAGGAGCGTGCGGTGGCTCGGCAGCCTTTCCGACTTGTCCTAGTGACCTAGATCTGTCATTGGAAAAATCAGAGAGGGTGGAGGAGGAGCTTCCCTGCCCGTTTAGGCAGCGTGCACACGCTGGCGCGGGCAAGGACAACTGGCACCCATCGACCCTCCCGCACGACGGCTGTGCCCTGACCTGGGTGCCGCTGGATGGGGATGGATGTCCGTGCCCTTCGCCTCCCAAAAATAAGGTTGGAGGAGAAAGGTGGCCACCGGCAGCGTGGGATCCCAAGGGTTCCAGCCAGGATTTGGGATCCTTGACCCCTATAACCCTGAAGAGTAGTAGCACCTGGAGGGGGAAAGCGAAGCGCTGGGGAGTTGGTCCCTGTCCCCGCGGGTGGCAGCGGGTTAACCCCGCAGCCCGGCCCGTGCTGGCAGCATCCCCTGCCTGTCCTGCCCATCCCTCCTCCCTGTCACATTTAACTTTGAACTCGGCAGCGGCTATTTAAAGAGCTGCTAATGTCTAAATCACACCCGGTTTATTGGATGTGGTGAGCGGAGCTGCTCTTACTGCCTTTATTTAGCCCCATGGAGATAATTCCCTCCCCCCCCCACCCCCCCGATTTAGCTGCGGGGTCGGGGGGGATCTCCCACCCCAGCCTGGTTTCTCCCCACCCTGAGCTGGTGCAGGGCACCCTCCCCGCCGCCACGCCTTTGCCACCCTCCTGCACTAGCCAAAGTGCAAAGGGCTGCGTCCTGTGCTGGCAGGGCTGGCCTTGGAGCGGTGCTGCGCAGCACGGGAGCTGGTGAGCCACAGCAGCCGGGGCAGGAGTCGGGTGGTCTTTGGGGAGCCTCATTGCCCACCCACTGCTGCTTGTGGGTGACCTGCTTGCTATGATTTGCAAGCCAGGGACATGCACTGCACCACAGGACAGGGAAAAAACAGCACCTTGCCAGGGATCGGGGCAGCTACAAAGCCACCAGCCACGTGGCCGTGAGCAAAGGTGGCCGGGGGTTGCCGTGGGGCAGGGGGAGAGCTGCTGAGTCCTGTTCTGGCCCAAAGTTTCCAGGAAATCTCTGCTAATCAATTAAGAAACTGCTCTCCACCTCCAGTATCACAGCCTGGCCCGGGGCCAGAGCTGTGTAATTTAAATTTTCCTTATTGCCTGCATGGCCCTGGCCCCGGTGCTGCTGGTGCCCCTGCGGCCTGGAGCCAGTGCTTTGAACATCACACCAGGGCCGTGCTGGCCGCACGCTGCAAACCGCCCTGGCCTCGCGCAGCCCCAGCTCGTTTGGGGTTACCCATGGGGTGCATGGATGGGGATGGGATTTGCCGGCAGTGATAGCCGAAACGCCGGGATGCTGGGGGCCCTGGGGCGCTGCCTGCACGGGAGCCTGTTTAAAAGCAAAACCAATAGCAGATGTAAAGGGGTGATCCTGCTTTTTATTTACTTATTTATTCCTCCTCTGCCACCCCTAGCCCATGGCCACCTTCCCAAAATACAACGGTGGCTAATTGCTGTGGGGAAGCACAGTGGCTTCCGGAGGCAGATGCAGCCAGGAGCAGCACCCAGTGCTGGGATCAGAGGTTGCCGGAGGGAATGAGGGAGCGGAGCCAGGTTTTGGGGCAGCGATGGGAAGGTGGGATGGCATTGTAAGTCCCCACGTGTCCCCGTGGGCCCCTGTGCAGCCTGGACCCATCCTCCTCCCCCTGCTCTGGGTGCACCAGGGGGATGCTGAGCCTGGCAGGGGGCTGTGCCCACACCCCCATTTCACCGGAGGGGAGAGGACGGTGGTGGCAGAGCATCGGAGCATCCCTGTGCCCTGGCTGGGGCTGGGAGGTGAGGGAGGGCTGCGGGGCTGCTGCTAATTACCGGAGGTGCCCGTCCTGCAGCATCGATCACAGCAGCGGGATGGGGCACAGACCTACTTTCCCAGCAGGTTTGCTGGGTAATGAGCCAGGGCACCGGGGAAGCCGCCTGCCCTGGCTCTCGCCCCGGCAGCCGAGGGGGTATTTGGGGCAGGGACGGCCACAGGGGCACGGAGCCACCTCTGAAACACCCGGAGCTGGGCTGCTCCCCCTGGCTCCGGCAAGGGGCACCTGAGCCCCGAGGGTGGCTTTGCTCCCGTGGCCACACCGGGCCCACCCGGGGAGGGGGTGGCCGTATCCTGACCCCAGCCCCATGGGTTGAAGGGTGTGCGGGCTCGCCCTGGGGGGGGTCTGTGCCGAAGGCTTTGCAGGGACCAGCCGGTGCCCCCCAGAATGCCCCCCCAAGGATCCCTTGGCCGGGGGCGCCCAGCCCCATCGAGCCGGCTGGGGTGGGGGGCAGCTCCAAAAAGCCACTGGCAGCAGCGGGATCACAGCACGTCCCGGGGCTCGGTGGGATGCTGAGGGTTTTGGGGTAATCCCCCCCCCAGCCCCAGGAGCGAGAAAATATGGCCAAAGGGAGGGATAGGGGTGAGGAGGAGGATGGGGCCACCCATGGCCCCTGCGCCACAGAAGGAGGGTCCAGACCCCTCTGGCCGGATCCGGTGGGGCCTGCCTTGTTTTGGGGTGCAAGAGGGATGCCTGCCCTCAGAGTGGAGGCGATGGAGAGGAGGGTGTGCCGCTGCGGGAGGAAGGCCAAGTCTTGCTCCGGGGAGGGCAGCTCTGGCTCTGCTGAAACCACCAGAGCTGCCTGCCCTGCTCAGGGCAAGAGGTGGTGGGCTGGAGGGGACACACACGGCCAGGTCCGGGGGGTGACAGGGGACCTGGGGATCGTGCAGGGATGGACCTGCATCCCCCACAGAGAGCTGCAGCTTGGGGCAGCAAACAGGTCTCCGCAGCTCGCAGTATCACCCCAAAATGCCCCAAAGGCCCCATCCCCAGCGGCAGGAGGTCGGGGTGCAGCCCCAGTTCCGTCCCGGTGTGGCCATGGCCATGGGAAGGGTTAACAGCCGCGGCGTTACACAAGCGTGTGGGGCCACGGGCAGAAAGTGTGTCAGTGGGACAGGATGGCTCCAGCCGCGGGCAGCCACCGGACCGGGGGCCAATTGCCACCAGCACGGCTGAGCCCTGTGGCCGGACGGTGCAGTGGTGCCACTTACATAAGGACCGGCCGGTGGCAGCAGCCCGGGAGTTGGGCAAGAAGTATTTACAGTGGGAGGAGAGCAAATGCCACGTCCGGGACATTTTAATTGCCAGCTGGAGATTTTTTTTTTTTTTTTTTTAACCCTTTTTTTTTTTTCTTTCCCCGATTTTAGCCTCGCCGGCCCCAGGGAGGAGTTTCGCTGCCTCCCCGCCCCGGGCAGGGGGAACGGGTTTGTCTCCACCTAAATAAACCCCCTCTGTTGCACAGCGTGGCTGATGCTAACAGGGTTGTGGTGGAAGGAGGAGGAGCCCAGCGCTCCGGTGGGGAAACTGAGGCACAGCGGAGGGGGCCATGCCCAGGGTGTGGGGTCTGCTCTGATGTTTCCCCCCAGTCGTGGTGAGATTTGGGGAATGCTGTGTGCTGTTGCAGCCCCCCCACCAACACCCACATCCCTCCCCGTCCTGCTGGGTTTGCCCCAGGGGGATGTCCGTCCCCCACGGGGGTCCCGGGGGAGATGTGGCCATGGCACGAGGGGATGCCAAGGGAGCCGGCATGGTGATTCAGCCGGGGCTTACAAACAGAGCGGCAATTAAATGCGTTTCTGGGCTGTAATTGCCACTGCGCCGGGGTTACGACCGTATCTCCACGTCAGTTATTTGGGGCGAACGTCTTAGGAGCGGGTCAGGTGCCGGCTGCAGGCACGGCTATGTAATTAGCAGGATGCTAATTAGAGTCCCAAGAGGCTGCAGGCACACGGTGAGCGGTTAGGGCTTCTCCTTCGCAGCAGCCAGGGGTGATGCTCGGCTCTGGAGGAGCCAGCACAGCATCATCCCCACATACCCTTAGCTCTGCCCACACGGCTATGGGGGTCTCTCGGGGGGCTCCCCTCTGCCTGGCCCTGAGCGTGCGGGGGCAGCATTTGGCCATTGGCATCACACGAAGCCATCGCCATCGTTGGGAGCCAGCGAACAGCTTTCAGGGCCCCGTGGGGCAAGCGGAGCGGCACCCTCGGGCTCTGCTCGGTGGATGCCAGCGGGTGCGAGGGCCGCGCTCAGCCTGGCTGTTTTGTCAGGCGCGTGGTGCCGGTAATTGCGGACAGCCGGGAGTATCGGCTGCAGGCGTGAGGGTGCGGTGCGCCGGCGATGCATCACCCCAGCTCTCCCGGCGGCTGCAATTACATTGCATAACGAACCGACGCTGCTTCCTGCTGGGGGTGGCACCACCTCCCTGTGTCCCCCATGGTGCCACCACCTCCGTCCCATCCCCGCGCTCCTCCCCAGGCGACAGGGACAGGGCTTGGGGCAGGGTGTCGGGGCGGGGAGGGGTCCCCACGGTTTGCAGGTTGCACCCCTCACCAGCGGCATGGGCGAAGGCGGCGGTGGGAGACGGGGAATCGGGGGGTGCCTTGGTTGTCGGAGCCCGTGGGTGAGATGGGGGTGCTGGCACGTTGCCCTGCCCGTGCCTCTGTCCCCCCGCCAAAGGGGTGACCCTGGGGCTGTGGTGCCAGTGCAGAGTCAGGGGGAGCTGGAGGATGGGAGGATGCCCTGGCCATCCCTGCCTGCTCTCTGCTGGCCCTGGGCAGGCAGCTCTGCTGCCCCGAGCCCAAAAGTACAGCAGAGGCACGGGCACAGGCTCTGGGGAGAGGCAGGGGTGGGATGTGACCCCCTTGGGTCAGGAGTGGACGACGGCACAGCCCTGGGAGAAGCCCGGCTTGGCAGCCCTGGGAAGGGGGGGGGGGTTGAACCCCAAAATCACCTGGTGCATTTGTGGCAGGAGCTGAGCAGCGAGTCAATGGATGGAGGAGGAATCTGTCCCTCTGCTTGCATCCAGACTTGGGGCAAGTCCTTCCCCCATATGGCTGGAACAAATCTGCCCCGGAGGGACCGATAGCGTCCCCGGGGGGAAACGATGGCAGCCCGGCTACCCCACTGCGTGGCAAGGCTCGCGCTGACCCAGCCCAGCCTCCCCCAAAGCTGCGAGGGGCACCGCTGGGTGCCGGGGTGCAGGCGGGGCTGGCCGAGCACCGGGGCTGTCACCCGCAGAGGTGGCCGGGGCCCCTGCCAGCAGCAACCCACAAAACGTGTCCCTCGACCAGAACTGGTCGCTCCCAGGGGAGGATAGAGGCAGAAGGGAATTACCCAAGCTGGGGATTTGACAGGCCCAGGAGATTTGAAATAACCATAATCTGGCCGTGGGGGTTATTTTGGCGCGGCGGCGGCTGCCCAGCACCCTCGAGAGCGACGCCAGGCTGAGCCCGGCCGGGGGGCATGGGGGCTGGAGCGGGGATTAGAGGGTGCAGAGGTGCCGGGAGGCACGTACGAGTCCCAGGGGTGCCCCGCATCCCCCCCGGCGCGCACGGGGCGGGCAGAGCCAGCCCAGATCTGGGGCAGCTGGAAAATGAGGAGGACGAAGCCTATTAGCAGCTCAGTGCCAGCGAAGCAGAAGCGGGGAGGGAAGCGGATTTGTGGGGGGAAGGGGGTCAGGACCTTGAGCCAGTGATGGCTATATCGGTCCTGGGTTTTCTAAGAAGCTGCCTGGGGGGGTCAGGGGCCCCCCAGACCCTCTGCTTGGGCCAGATGCCCAGCAGAAGAGCAGCCATGGCTGCAGGGACAGGGATGGTCCCTGTGCCAAGGATGTCCCTGACTGTGGTGCCCCCCGCTGCAGCCTGCACACACCAGCTGAAAAATAAGGGGAGTGATTTCAAAATGGGGTCCTGGGCAGGCTGGTGCACAAACCTGCTGTACTCTTGTAGCTCAAAGGGCTCTTCTACCCATCTCTCGGTGCTGGAGAGGATGCAGGAGTGGATGGGGATATCCCACGCCCTCCGTGGGCCTTTTTGGGGTTTTTTGGGCACAAGCCTCCTTGCGGGGTCTGCAGGAAGGTCTGAGCTGCTGGCAGGTCCAGCTCTTGTGCCTCGGTTTCCCCAGCTGCTGAGCAGGGCTGCAGCTGTCACAGAGGGAGGGCCATCTCCCTCGTTCGGTTCAGCGGTTGCCATCACTAACCACTGTGGTTTTCCCCTCTCCCGCAGCCCAAATTGAAGTGATCCCATGCAAGATCTGTGGAGACAAGTCCTCAGGGATCCACTATGGTGTTATCACCTGCGAAGGCTGCAAGGTGAGCCCAGGGACGCCCGGGGACGGGTGCTGGTGGGTGGGCGGCTGCGGGGGCTAGCATCCCACCGGGCGCTTTCCCAACACCTCCCCGTCCCGCTTAGGGTTTTTTTCGGAGGAGCCAGCAGAACAACGCCAGCTACTCCTGCTCCCGGCAGAGGAACTGCCTGATCGACCGCACCAACCGCAACCGCTGCCAGCACTGCCGCCTGCAGAAATGCCTGGCGCTGGGCATGTCCCGCGACGGTGAGTCGTGCCCAGGGTCCCCAAGGGCCTGTCTGCTCCTCCTTGGAGCGAGTTGGGCTCAGGGCTAGAGGTGGTTCCCTTGTGAGGCCAGCCAAGGGAAAGGAGGGGTTTGGAGAGCAAGAAATGCTTTTGTATTTTCCATGGGAAAATTAAATTGATTCTGTTCCATTTGACCCAGGGTCCGTCTGGGGTGTGGGGTGCATCTGATGGGGCCCCAGCTCATACACCCCCAAACCACACGCTCCCCCGGGAGCCAGGACCCTTCCCAGGGCAGGCGGGCGATTGCGGCTGCTGCTCTGCAGGGGCAAAGGTGCCCTGACGCAGCCTCCCTCTCCTCCCTGGGCAGCGGTGAAGTTTGGCCGCATGTCGAAGAAGCAGCGGGACAGCCTCTACGCCGAGGTGCAGAAGCACCAGCAGAGCCAGGAGCAGAGCGGTGGCACCAAGGATGAGCCCGAGCCCCTGAGCCGTGTCTACACCACCAGTGTCAGCAGTGGGCTCTCGGACCTGGACGACATCTCCACGCTGTCGGACGGGCTCCTCTTCGACTTTCCCCTCACCCCTGATGGCAGCAGCACCTACTACAACCTTGACCTGCTCGCCTCAGCGCAGCCCTCGCCCGACCAGTCCAGCCTGGACGTGGCTGATGCCACGCTCATCAAGCAGGAGTCCATCTATGAGCTGATGCTGGAGCCAGCCCTGTTCGCACACGGCGCACTGGAGGGCGGCCAGCTGGCTGCCGATATCTCCGTCCTCGAGATCGGTGAGCGTTGGCATGGTCCCGGCGCAATGCCGGGCACGCATGGGGTGTGCAGCCCTGAGGATGGTGCTCGGTGCAGCCCCCACTGCCTTGCAGGAATGCATCCAGCCCTGGGTGCCTGTGCAGCACCGGGCACACTCACAGCGAGGGACTGACCCAGCCTCAGCTCCTGGAGCAGCCCCAAGCCCATCCCCTCCTCCAGGCTCAGCACTGATGGAGCTTGGCGCACCTGAGGTCATGCGTAGCATCCCCACCTCTGCCCCGGGGACAGCCCCCGATGCCCCATCTGTCCTCAGAACCCTGTGACATGGCGTGTGAGCCCCTCTGCCCCTCCAGCCCCCTCCCCAAGCAGCCCCCCAGGACACCCAGGGGGGGACAACATCGGGCTGTGGGGATGGGGGGCTGGTGGGGTCCCTGCGACTCACCGCCCTCTGTCCTCGCCTTGCAGACCGGGTGGCCCAGAACGTGGTGAAGTCGCACCTGGAGACGTGCCAGTACACGACGGAGGAGCTCAAGCGCCTGGCGTGGAGCCTCTACTCCCCTGAGGAGGTCCGCACCTTGCAGAGCAAGGTGAGCACCGCTGCCACAGCCTCCCCAGCTCCCCACCACAGCCAGAGTCACTGTAGCCCTCAGCAAGGGGCACCGCTGTCCCCCCGTGCTGCACTGAGGCAGGGAGGAAGGCGAGGAGGATGAGGGGTGTCCTTTTGGTGCTTTGGGAGCTGCAGAAGCCCAGTTGCGGGGGATGTGGGGGTGTGGGTGGCAGGTCATGTCCCAGTTGTCCTACTGCCACCACCCCACATGGGTGGCATGGCACCTGGGTCCCTTCCCTGCCCCGTGCAGTGGGGACGGGGGGGACGCTGGAGCCAGGGTGATGTAGTGGCAGTAAACGCCAGGTGACGGGGTGGCGGCGAGCCCTAAGGGACATCCCCGCTGTGCCGGCAGAGCTGCGAGGCCATGTGGCAGCAGTGCTCGCTCCAGATCTCCAACGCCATCCAGTACGTGGTGGAGTTCGCCAAGCGCATCGATGGCTTCATGGAGCTCTGCCAGAATGACCAAATCATCCTCCTGAAAGCCGGTAAGAGCGGGGCCCCTGCCGTCCCCCTCGCGTCTCTGCTGTCCCCCTCGCATCCCCAACACGTCTCCAGAGTAGCAGCCCTGGTGTCAAAGGCAAATCCCATCTTTGTCTTGGCTAGTGCTTTCCTTTCCAGATCTCACCTCCCTCACTGCCCCAGTTGCCCCCGGGCTCGACATCGGTGCTCGGTGAGCAGGCACTGGGCTGGAAGGAGTTTAAGATGATTTTTAAAGGCGATGGTATAGAAAGGGATGCGGGGAGTGGCCGCCCTGGGCAGGGGCTTTTCTCCATGGTCGCCCTCAAACAAATGTCACCCAGAAACCAGGATGGAAATGAGCACAGCGGGTTTTCCCCCAGGAAATGGGGTGCCAAACCCAAACGGGAGCAGGGAGGGAGGAGAGGAAAGGATTTGCCTCTTCTCCCAGCAAAAGACTGGGAAGAAGAGGGCAACAGCAGTGCACATCCATGTCCCCCACCCGTCTGTCTGCCTGGGCCGGTGGCACTGTGCCTGGACGAGGGAGCTGAATGTGCAAAAGGCCCAAAGTGCCAGAAAAGGTGGAAAAGCTGCCCAGTTTCTCAGCTTTCGAGGCTGGGGGAGCTGAGTGCCTCACCCAGCACAGGGGATGTGTGCCTGCGTCCTGGCAGAGTGCTGTACCCCAAAGCCAGAGCTGGCCGTGCCCGACATGCTGGAGTTTAACTCATTCTTTCATTTCTTCCTTCCATTCTTTTTATTTATTTTGTTTTCACCTTCTCCTCTCTTGGTGCTCCACCATGACCTCGAACAATCTCTGTGTCCGGCTGCAAATGCCTGGATAATATTTCCCTTTGCTGAAATATTGTGGTTGCAATTGGAAACCTTAAAAAAAAACCAAACCCCAAACCCAAATTGGATTTATTGGCATAATCATTCTGCTGTTGGGAATGAACAATCTGGACTTCAAACTTGCACCGGGGGCTTTCCTATTTCTTCCATTTGGTCCTGGGGTGATGGAAACCCCCCTGCCCTGCCCTGCCCTGCCCCGTGCTCTCTCTGCCTACGTCAGGTTGCCTCGAGGTGCTCCTAATCCGGATGATCCGTGCGTTCAACCCCTTGAACAACACCATCCTCTTCGAGGGGAAGTTTGGCGGCGTGCAGATGTTCAAGTCGCTCGGTAAGAGCCGCTTCGCTGCACCTCTCTCAGGGCTCTCCTCTCCTTTTGACACCCGGACAGGGCTGGGGTTTGCAGCCAGGTGAAACGCAGCATTCCTGCAGCTGGGCTAAATCCCCGGGGCACAGGAGGGGGTGAGACCCACCTGCGTTTGCTCCCACCTCCGTTGGGATCAGGTTGATGTGTGCCGTGGTCAGGACCTGCTTTCTGCCCCAGCCCAAAGCCCAGCCATGCTGGGCATCCTCTGCTGGGGAACCTCCTTCACCTGTGTCGTCTCCCGAAAGCTCTCCAAGCCCCAGGTGCCACTGGGGTCGGCCGGTGGATGGGATTATGGGGGCGCTGCTGGGCAGTGCGGAGCTGTGACGTCCCCCTCTTCCCCGCTGTCCCCCCATCAGGCTGCGACGACCTCATCGGTGCTGTCTTTGAGCTGGGGAGGACCCTGTGCCGCCTGCAGCTGTCAGACGAGGAGCTCGCCCTCTTCACCGCCGCCGTCCTGCTCTCCCCAGGTACGGGGGGGCTGTGGGGGGGACACGGCAGCCAGGGTTGGCCAGGGAGGGGGGGTTTCATGCCAAAGCTGGGGAGAGCTGACCCGTAAATCTCAGTGCTGCTGGATGATTTAAGTTATTTCTGGGAAAGGAGGTTGGGGTAAAAATGCACCTAAAAATGCACAAAATGCATCTGCCAGAACATCTTGGTGGGAGGAGGAGCTGCGTCCCCCACAGCAGGGTGGGAGGGGTGAAGAGGGGCCACCTGGCCGTGCCACCGTCCCCAAAAACATCCTGGAGAGCAGGAAGGGTTAGAAGAGCAAGAGGCCACCACGCCATTCCCTGGGGAGACCCCCCTGTCAGCACTGACCTGGCTGACGGCCATCTCCTGTAGATCGCCCGTGGCTGACGGAGTCCAAGAAGGTACAGAAGCTCCAGGACAAGATCTATGTGGCCCTGCAGCACGAGATCCAGAAGAAACACTCCACCGAGGACAAGCTCTCAAAGGTAGCAGTGCTGCCTGCGTGCGGTGCAGGGAGCCTCGTTGGGGCATGGCATGTGTGCCACGGGGAGACGTCTGAACTGGTGGATGTGGCTGTGCCGGAGCTCATTAGCCATGCAGGGGAGTTTTTTTGGGGGAGAGCCCTGGGACCTGTTGAAGGCGAATTTCTCTTTCCAGGGGCTGTATATCTCGATTGTGGCACAGGCCAGGGCAGCCACGCCGTAGGCAGCCCTGTGCCACTGAGCCCGGCAGTGCATCGGGCAGCAGGGGTTTGGGGTAAAAGGAGACATTTCAAGAATGCTTTGGGCACAAGGGAGGTGGGATGGGGATGGGGGGCACTGTGGGGCTCCGCATGCCCTCCCAGGCACTGGTTTTCCTGCAGAAAGATGTGGGTTTGGAGGCAAGGCCATGTTGCTGCCAGGCTGCCCGAAGGTGGGGGGTCCCCGCTGGTGCCCCCGGCGCTGGGCAGAACCAGTAGTCCCCAATCCCACTTGCTTGTCCCTGAGGGAGGGGGAACAGTGGCGCGAGGGATGCTGGCCGAGAGCTGAGTGGTCACCAATTCCAGCTCCTCCTTTCCCCGCAGATGGTTTCCAAACTGCCCTTGATGAAGACCATTTGCAACCTGCACTTGGACAAGCTGGAATTTTTCCGTCTCCTGCACCCAGAGACCGCCATGAACTTCCCACCCCTCTATAAGGAGGTCTTCAACTCGGAGCTTCAGTACAGCGACCCACGGGAGAGCTAAGGCTGGGACCCACCAGCCCCCTTTGAGTTCCCCAAAATTTGGAGATGAACTAAACTTCAGAGGTATTGGGCAGTTTATTTAAATCAAATAATCAAACTCAAGAGAACCTGGGGGGCTGGGGTATCTCCCTGGCCCCGTTTCCTCGCTGTGGATTGCAATAGCTCTTGAATGTAAAGCACCTTGAAGGAAAAAGCAAACGGACTTTGCCATACCAGTGAAATGAATGTGAAATCTCTGCTCGGGAGAGGAGATGCTCCTGGCAGTGGTAAGGGACCGACTCCTCCCCACAGTGCACAGATCCAGGGGAGCGCACACCACGCACACGCCGCCGCGCTCACGGCACGGCCCTTCCCACCATCCTGGCTGCACTCTCCAACTCTGATTTTTATTTTTTTTTTTAATTATTATTTTATTTTTTTACCCAAACACAAGGAATGGGACGAAGAAGGGGCAATGCAGACCTGGCCAGACAGGGGTGAGCCAGGCCAGTGGGGGCAGCTTTGTGCTGCCAGCTGGAACCAAGGAGAGGGCGAAGGCAGAGCCATTGCTTTATTCCTTCTCTCATGGGGGCACGGGGTGACCTCCGGAGCTCAGCCAAGAAAGACCTAGCTGTGGCCAGGAGTGGATTCAGCACAGGATTTCCCCACGGAGGAGGCTGGTTTGAGGGAAAAGATGCCCAACGCAGCGGGGGAGAAGCTTTGCAGGGTCTCCATGCCCTCCGTTGCAGCATTTTCCCAAACGCCCGGCCAACTCCCCATCTGGCTGGCTGACCGCCTGGCTTTTTGGAGCTGATTAAGCAAGTTCGCCCGCCTCCTGCCACCTTTCCGCATCCCGAGCGCTTTTCAAAGAGGGGCTTTGCCCTTGCGACTGTGGCCAAATCCCAGCTCCCGGCTGCTCCACCCCAGAGGCAGCCGCAGGCGTCGGTGCGGGTGCCAGGGCTCGGTGCCTGTCCCCGCGCGTCATTGCAGGCAGTGGCTCTTTGGGTGCTGGCTGCCGCATGTAGTTTTTCTTATCGAGACTGTTAAAACTCTGTCCCATGGCTTGGCATCCAGAGGAGGTTTTGTGGCCTTTCCTCTGCCCAGCCCACAGCTGGTCCCACTGCCGGGTACTCCCTTCCCACACCGGGAGCATGGCCGTGGCTGCTGTGGCAGGTTGAGTCGGACGCAGGCTTTTCCCCCCAAGGAGCTCTTTAGAACTGTTATTTTGGGGTTTGTTCTCTATTTAGCAGGACCTGGGGGCTTTTTAGGGGGAGAAACTGCCCTTTAGGGTCAGGGGGAAGCGAAAAGTCCTTATTCCTTCCCCAGGAAGTCGTGGTGTGGTCGGGACCTGCTGCTCTGAGCTTGGGAGGCTCAAAAGGTGTAGAAGGGATGGATTTGTGGGGTGATGCTGCAATAGCCTGCAGCCAGCAGGGCCGCTTGAGGGACTCTGTGACCAGGCTCTGCAGATGGTGTTTCCATCCCTGTTCCTGCTCCTGCAGTGAATACCAAAAGCTACAAGGGAAAAACCTGCTCCGAGGAAGCCCCAGTTTCTGCTGACAAAGGGCTAAAATCCCAAGCCCCTTCCCGCTTCGTGTTGATTTCTCGTGCATCCAACCCCATCCTCCGGCAGCTCGGATCATCTCCGAGTGTAAGCCAAAGACCTTCAATTCCATAATTCCCTTAAACTAAACGAGCAGCTTTCTTAGCGATGGTAGGGGATATTCATGCTTTCAGTTAAAAAATCTCCTAGGGAAGACCATGGACCAACCTTGACCAGGGAAGTCTCACCAGGAAGCCGATGGGATTTCTGCTTCGGTATAAGGCAGAGAAAAATTTGGGACCGTGCTATTCCCTGGCAGCTGCCGTCTGCCACGTACAGCCATGTGCTTTCTGGTTTTGCTACCCGCCGTCTGAACTGCTTCTCAGAGCATATCGGAGTTCGTCAGCCTTGTTTCTCTCCCCAATGGTGTTAGAGCCCAGGTCTCCGGTGAAGGCTGCCGACCCTCCCAGCGGCCCCATGCGATGTTGAGTGCCAATGCATCGTTCTCCAGCGCAGCGTTCGCCGGGGTGGGGATGCACCATGCTTGTTTCCTGCCCTCTCGGATCCTAAAGCTTTTACAGAAGCGTGAAGTCAGTACTGCCTTTTTCGTCTAGAGGGTTGTGCCTTTTTTTGAAGCATCATTTCCGACAGCACCATTTGCTTCCCGGCTCCTCTCTGTGGGAAAAAGCACTCGAGAAAATGAATGTGCTTTGTGGAGGGGGCTCTTGCCCTCCGTTTCTGCAGGACAGCAGCACTCCCCTTCTCGGAGGAAACAGCCGCGGGTGTTTTGAAATGTTTTGGGGAAAAAAAAAGCACACAACCTTCTTTATGTCCTCAGTAGTCGTCAGCCAACGTGCACAATGGTCAACGTCACCATTTTCATTTCATCCAGCAAAGAAACCAAGAAAGCACCTTAAATCGGGAAAAGAGTGAGCCCTCGCCACCGATTGTGTTTTTCCGGCTTACGACACAGCGTCCATCTCATGGGAGAGATTTTGGATTCTGAGCAATAAAAGCCCCCGTGGGAATCTAGGGAAGACTGGGAGTATTAAACACATGTAACTCAACCTGCCAAACTGCGGGAACCTGCACTTCTAAGTTCTCTAAAGAAACCAACTTGTCGATTAAATGATTTCTTGGGAGGAGATAAATGATTAAATGTCGATTAAATGATTTCTTGCCTGGGACGGGCGGTGTGCATCGAAAGGGATGGCAAGGGCGCGCCGACCCCCCCACGGCACCTCTGCTGGCTGCAGCCTCTGCTTTGGGCTCGCCCGAACGCGCCGGGCTGCGGTGGCTGTGCCAAGGTCACTCGCGCTCCCTCTGTGCCACCAAGAGCAGCGGCTCGGCAGAGCCAGGCATCGAGCTTGTAGGGAAAGTGCGGAAGAAAAAGCCCGGGTCAAAATGCCTGAAAAAGGGAGGTTTCCGCTTTCTCCTGTGCCGGAGCTGCGTGTGGCCAGCGGAGGTGATGCACGGGAGCCCCGAGACCCCCGACTCGCTTCAATGCCCAGTCCTCAGCATCTCGGAGACGTTTCCATCCCACCGGCCAAGAGACGTTTTGCCGCTTTCTTTTCAAACAGACCTCGGCAGCGGTTCCCTTGAGCGGGGCGACCTCAGCCGCGAGGGATTGCTCTTTTCCAGATGAAGATTAATTTTGTGTTTGTTTGTTTGCTCTGGCAGTTTAGCTGAGTGTGCATTTCCACCTCCAGAACCCTCACACTGTGTATAAAAATGGATAAAATATAAATATAATATATATTCTTGTGAATGTTGGTGCAAAAGAGAAAAATATATAAAGTTTCAGTCGGTTTTATGTTATTTTTTATCTATATGAATGAAAGGAAGAAATGGAAAACATTTTTTTCCATTTACCACCCTTCACACACACCTACCTGTAGATACTGACAGGTTTTATGGAAATGTTTTACTTTTTAGATTTAGGAACATGCTTCTGTTCTCATTGAATGTTCTGTCTTGTAAGATTGTAATTTCTATTTTTTTAAAGAAAAGAAAATAACTAAATAAAATTTCCTCTTTCAGACCAGTCAGCTAGGAAGGGAGGGCAGGGGAGGGAGAAATGTTTATTTAAGGACAAAAGCGTTGTCTGAATTTTTCATGACATTAAATAAAAAGTAATATAATGTATGGACGAAAAACTTTTTATTGAGGTGTATTCTATAGGTATATAGATGTATATTGCACAGAATTTACAGGGAGAAAAATAAAGTCTGTTTTACAAGGTAAAAAAAATAATAATGTTGGAAACGGTGACTGATTCCAAATTTTAGCGAAGGGTGAGACTGGAAGCAAAGCCCTCAAAGTCACGGAAAAGCCTTTCATTTCTTCAGCAGGCTCAGGACCAAGCTATACCAGAAGCCCTGATCCTGTGCAGGATTTGGACACAAGGCTACATTTTAGATGTTGTGTGGTATTACTGGGTCACTTAAAGCGAGACACACACTGGGAAGGGTCCCAAGATCTGGGAAGGGGCTTCATCTGGGAAACTGTTCGAACACCACCAAGGCGAGGACAGTGACTGCACCTGGCAGTACTGGGGACACGTTTCAGGGCAGGGGTATATGGATTCGTTTTCAAAGAGTACCCAGTCCTAGGAGGGAAGGAAGGAAGATACATGCCTTGGATACGAAGACTTGGATGCAAGGACTCCTCTCCAACAGGATGCAGTCAGTTCAAAGGTGTCACTGGGCATCAAGCATGCAAAGCTCATCCTCATTTCCCCCTTCCCCTTCCCCTGAAAATCTCACCTGGGTGCACACTCCCTGCTCCCCACGCAAATCCAGAGCAGTTGTGTCCCGCAGCAGCAGCAGTTGAACGGTCCGGGAGCTGTGGAGCAGAGCAAAATAGTGTAAAGGGATCCTTGTACCAGTGGGGTCAGTAAATCCCAGGGTCTCGCCTCACCAGCTGCCCAGCCGCTACTGCTCTGCCATTCCCAGGAGGCAGCACTTGTTCTTCATGGTTCCCACCTGCAGAGTTTATATATTGCAGGATAAAACCTGGCTGCTACCGAGAGCTGGGAACAGCCAGAAACATGACATGGCTCCTGCAGACACGGGGAAGGGTTATCATCCTGTTTGGAGAGGGAAGGAGCGGAGCTGGGGCGGCCGGGAGTGCGGGGAACCACTGTGTCCAGCACAGAGCACGCAGGGACCAGCTGGAGCTGCGGCAGCACCGCGGGTGTAGCAGCCCCTGGGCCTGCCAAGCTGCCGCACGCTGGCACTTTTATTTGGTTTTCATTTTTAAAAAGATGTCTTTTTCCACAAAAATAAAGTTTCTTTTTTTTTATTATTAAATAAACAAATTAAAGCCTGGGAAAGCTGTTTAAAAAGTCCTTGCAAAGAGCTACTCTTTAAACAAAGCATGTTTAAGAAAAATGGCCTTTCGGCTCCAGGGAGATGCTGGGAATTGGTGAGAGGAATGTTAACATCTGCAGTCCATGGGACCCAGCGAGGATGGGGTCAAGGGCCCCTGGAAGCCCAAACACCTTCAGCAAGAGGCTCGGGCAGTCCCGAGTGTGTCTGTCCCACGCGGGGCACAGCGAGAACAGGAGCTGCTGGTACAAGGGTGACCTGGGTGCCCGCTGTCCCCGTCCCTGGACTCTGGTGGCCCATCCGCCTTCCCCCAGTAAGCACTCCCTCTCTTACTGGTGGCCCCACACCTCCAGTAGTACTGGATTTACTGGAGCGGAGTGACCTCTACTGGTTTATAGCTAAAATATTCCCTCCATGCCTGTGATGCTTCCAGATCGATGGAGGCAGGAGGCCTGATCCTCCCCTCCCCAAAAATATTTGCCCAGCTGGCAAATACTGCAGCCAGTGACACGGCCTGTGCCCGCTTTGGGGAGCAATCCCCGGCAAAGCTGGGCAGCCTGCCTAGAGCAGGGGCCAAACCCAAGCAATGAGCCCCAAAACCTGTATTTTAGGGAAACCTTGCAGACCGGGGTGTGAAGGCCTCAGCATTTGCTCAGCTAAGTGTTAAAGGGATGAGCCTGAATCACACAGCCTGGAGCTGGGAGTGCTATGTTTGCAGAAACCGCAGCCCCAGGGCTTGTAAATGTTTTTAAAGTAGAGTAGGGTTTATACACAGCCAACTTAACAGCATTTACATAGAGCTGGTACCTTGGAGATGGACTGGTACCTACATTAAGGAGTCTGATGCAGTATAAATAAGGAGTTAAGGAGCTATAGAACCAAACAAAAGTGTATAAATCCAGAAAGCATATAAATCCAGCTGTCAGTGTGGCTGGGTAGAGGCTTCCCAGTACACCACTGTCAGCACAAAGATTTCAGAGTGATCGGTCTGTTCAACCCTCACCACTCTGTTTTGCTGAACTGCAGAAGGGGGTAAGTCACACAAGCACCGGGCACGAGCTCTGTTGTTGCTGCTGCTAATTTATCTGACTCATTCAGAAGTGAAATCAGCATTTAATGACAGAAGTTATAATCATAGAATCATAGAATCATTAGGGTTGGAAAAGACCTCTAAGATCAGCAAGTCCAACCGCCAACCCAACACCCCCAGGCCTCCTAAACCATGTCCCAAAGCGCCACGTCTGCATGTTTTTTGAACGCCCCCAGGGATGGTGACTCCACCAGCTCTCTGGGCAGCCTGTGCCACTGCCTGACCACTCTTTCAGTGAAGAAATATTTTCTAATATCCAATCTAATCCTCCCCTGACGCAGCTTGAGGCCATTTCCTCATGTCCTATCACTTGTTACTTGGGAGAAGAGACCAACCCCCACCTCACCACAACCTCCTTTCAGGCAGTTGTAGAGAGCGATAAGGTCTCCCCTCAGCCTCCTCTTCTCCAGGCTAAACCCCCCCAGCTCCCTCAGCCGCTCCCCATCACACTTGTTCTCCAGACCCTTCCCCAGCTCCGTTGCCCTTCTCTGGACACACTCCAGCACCTCCATGTCCTTCTTGTCCTGAGGGGCCCAAAACTGAACACAGCATTCGAGGTGCGGCCTCACCAGTGCCGAGCACAGGGTCACTGTACCGTGAACAACGACCTCCTCAGTGACTGCACAACCCTGAGTCCCCAACCCAGCAATCAACTGCTGTAATTAATCCAGTAACTAAAACTGGGCAACATGCTGAGGGGCTGAGCTGACAGCTGGATGCTGTAACACTCTTTGGAGACAGAGCCCGTGGATGCCTCTGAAGCTGCTCCGGTGCCAGCGTGTCCTCTGCAGGGTGCTGCCAGGAGGGGCACGGCACGAACCCCCTGTCCCAAACCCGCTCTGTTTATCTAAAAAAGAAAACAATACCAGCAGCGTTGAGGCGCGCGGCCTGCGCAGGCCGGCAGCACCTCCTTGCGAGGGGTGCGGGCGCCTCAGTGCTGGGGTTTTTAAGAGTTACGAGGGAGTCAGGGTGGTGGGGACCAGTCCCATGCAGGGCTGAGCCTCTTCTCGGCCATGGCCACAGTATATTAAGGATACATCTGGAGCGTTGCGTCCAGTTCTGGGCTCCCCAGTTCAGGAAGGACAGGGAACTGCTTGAGCAAGTCCAGCGGAGAGCTACGGAGATGATCAGGGGCCTGGAGCATCTCTCTTACAAGGAAAGGCTGAGAGACCTGGGCTTGTTCAGCCTGGAGAAGAGAAGCCTGAGGGGGGATCTTATCAATGCTTATAAATATCTGAAGGGTGGGTGTCAAGGGGATGGGGCCAGACTCTTTTCAGCGGTGCCCAACGGACAGGACAAGGGGCAATGGGCACAAATTGGAGCACAGGACGTTCCACCTGATTACGAGGAAAAACTCCTTTCCTGTGAGGGTGCCAGAGCAGTGGGACAGGCTGCCCAGAGAGGCTGCGGAGTCTCCTTCCCTGGAGACATTCAAACCCCGCCTGGACGCGGTGCTGTGCCCCCTGCTCTGGGTGGGCCTGCTGGAGCAGGGGGGTTGGACGGGGGGATCTCCAGAGGTCCCTTCCGACCCCGCCGTTCTGGGATTCTGGGATTCTGTATACAAAGCTACTGGAGAGTGTCCAGAGGAGGGCCATGAAGGTGGTGAAGGGTTTAGAGGGGAAGCCGTACGAGGAGCGGCTGAAGTCACTGGGTTTGTTCAGCCTGGAGAAGAGGAGGCTGAGGGCAGAGCTCATGGCGGTCTGCAGCTTCCTCACAAGGGGAGGAGGAGGAGGGGCAGGCGCTGATCTCTCCTCTCTGGTGACCAACGATAGGAGCCGAGGGAATGGCAGGAAGATGTGCCAGGGGAGGGTTAGGTTGGGTATTAGGAGAAGGTTCTTCCCCCAGAGGGTGGTGGAGCACTGGAACAGGCTCCCCGGGGAGGCATCACGGCGCCAAGGCTGGCGATATTCAAGAAGCACTTGGACAAGGCCCTCAGAGACGTGGTGTGAATTTGGGGTTGTCCTGTGCAGGGACAGGAGCGGGACTCGATGGTCCTTGCGGGTCCCTTCCAACTCAGGGCATTCTGTGATTCTGTGATTCTATGGCACCACCGCTGAGGCTGCTCCACCCCTCAGGGGCCATCCACGCACCCCCGCCCTGGCCCACGCCCCCGTCTGGTGAACGGGCTGTGACAAACATAGGGACAGGGACAGGTACAGGGACGGAGCCCCACGCCCCGCCGCCCCCGACAATTCTGTCCCTCCCGGTCCCCGTAGCGCACTCCGCCGCGTCTCCACCCGCGCCCCGTAGCCGGCTGGTCCCTCACGTGACCAGGAGTGGTGGTTGGAGGGGGGGCCGTGCCGCGGGGCACGCTGGGAAGTGTAGTCCGCTCCGCCGGGAGCGCGGCGGTGGCGGCCATTGCGAGGACTCTGTTTCCCAGCGCGCCCCGCGGCGGGCCCGGGGGGGGCGGGGCTCCGGCCGCTACACCCTGAGGTGGGCACGGTGAGCGGCGGGACCGGGCCGGGCCGGGCCGGAACGATGGGGAGCTGGGGGTCGGGAGGGAGCGCGGGCGGCCCCGGGGGGCCGGGGGTACCTCTCAGCCCGGGGGTGCGGCGGGGCCTGGCCGGCGGTGGCGGTGGGGCGGCGGGGAGTGCCCGGGGAGGGGGTGACGGGGGCAGCCCTGGGGACAGCAGCGGCGGGGTGACGGGGCGGGGGTGTCGGGGAGCCCGTGCTTGGGGGAGCGGCGGGGACGGGCCTGGGGGGGGGTGGCTGTGGGGGAGGGATCGGGGTCAGCCCCGGCGGGAGCCGCGATCGGGGGCAGCGTGTGCTGCTGGAGGCAGCCCCGGCGGAGAGCGGCGAGGGGGTCGCTGTCCCCCACGGAGCAGGGCGGCGGGTGTGTGGAGGCTGCTCCTGTCCCGCCGAGGGCTGCGGGCGCCTCGGCCGCGCCGTCCGTCCTCCCCTGCGGGCGCCTCGGCCGTGTTCTCCCTCCTCTCCCCGATGGGTGCTCAGGAATTTGCCTCTCAGGCCGTGCGGGGCCGGCTGGCCAGGACACCTCTGCCAGGGCCAGCGCGCCGGGGCTCCCGGGGGAGCTCCGGGATCCCCAAGGGGGTGAGGCCGCTGTGCTCGGGGCAGGGTGAGCGCAGGCCGGCTGCGCGGCTCCTGCTGGGGAGGTTCATGTAAGTGATTCTCCAGGGACTGTGAGGAGCAAGGGTGAAGCTTTTTGAAGTGCGTGGTTTGGGTAACAGCTCTTTCATATACTGCCCTTGATAGGGACGGCACATGGACATTGTAATTTTATTTCCCCCTCTCTGGCGTAGGTTTTTAGTGAGCATTAACGAGCACAAGAATGTCTTATCTGACCCTGTGATGAAGAGAGCATTAGCTTAGAAATTAAGCAGGTAATTGATGGATTAATTTATCTGCTTTTTAGTGTTATTCTGGGCCAGTTAATGTCGTTGCTACTGTCTGCAGCCCAGGTCTTCTATGTGAGCCCAGTCCAAGTAGGTGACAAGCGGTGGAATAGTCTCGTGCCCTGAACACGTGTTTCTGTGCTTTCTGTCTTCCTCATGAGCCTTCTGCAGTTCTGCCCCTGCGCAGCCGAGCTTTACTTCTGGAAGTGGTCATACTGAAGTTAATATTTGTCTGCTGTGGGTTCTGTAGTACCTAGATTAAGGCTTCTGCCCATTTGCTGAGGCAGTAAATATGGCTGTGCAAACAGGCTGGGAGAGACCTGAGGGGAATTCCTTCCGATTGTGCTTTCTCACCAGCTCCAGGATGGGAGGCGAGGGGGAGAGGGGGCAGCAAAATGCCCTGCACAGCCAGGCGTCCCCAAAGGCTGTGGTAACTTGGAGCTGTCTGTCGGACTGACGTGGGAGGAGGCTTACCCTTGCTAACCTTATTGTTCCCTGTGGATTTTCTCAGCAGCAGTGCTGCCATAAACGGTTTCCCCATTCTCACTGGTCGTGCTGGGCGGCTTTTGGAATTATTTTTTGGCTGGTTTTGTCACCTCACCTAGTCTGAAGCACGGCGCTGCAAACATCGCGCTGGTGTCGCTGAAGGGGCAGTGTCCCACTCTGCGAGGGCTGGCAGCACGCAGCGGGGAGAGGAAACATTATCAAGTACAAACTGTATCAGCTATACAGAGTCTAGGTTCATAAAGCTGAATCAAGGGTTTCGGTGCCTTGCAGAGTGGCCTCTGCTGCCTTGGACTCTCTGGGAAGTTCCTCATAAGAGTTGGGCATCTGAATAAGACTCAAAACCAGCCTGTTCTCTTAAAACCAGTGCAGAGTCACCACTTTCTTTTTAAATGCAACTGGAGAGGCATGCAAGCAAGGCATTTGCTTGTCTCGGAAACACTGGAGGCTGCGTTGAATCTCTGCTGAGTCTGGTGGTTTAGCTCCACGTCTCCCAGATCCTTATGGGGTGTCCTTGCTTTTAGGCCATTTGCTCTTCTGAAATGTCTCAGGTCTGCTGGCTTGCAGCGTGAAGCAGCTTCTGAAAGCCTGGGCTCTGGTGAGAGCCCTCACCAGAGGGGTGAGCTTGAACCACTTTCAGGAGAATTGCATTGTGCCCTGGTCTTCTCATTCCGCTTGTGCTCTAATCATTAAATTACGATGGAGTCTTATGATGGAGTGTTGGCAAGTTCTTCTGCCGTTGCTGTTATGTACGGATCCTGCCCCTTAATTTGCTTTTGGCAAAGTACTCTCGATTAAACCCTTGAGTACAGATCTGCGTAGAAGCTCTTAGCCTCGCTACAGTCATCATATCAGAATGAGAATTTAAAAGCAGTACAGGAAATATCCTAAAGCAAGACTTCAGAAGCTGGTGGATTTTGCCGGACAGAAAGCTTAGGATGTCAGGCTCTTCTGGGTTTGGTTGGGACATCTGCAGACGGCACAAGAGGAGCTGGTGTCCTGTGAATCTGGTCTTAGGGGACTTTCCCCAGGTCACCAGGTGGGTTTATGGCAAAGCAGGAGTGAGTTCAGCTCTCCCACCTCCCGGTCAGCACTCCTCTTTTGGCCTGTCCTTTATTTATTTCCCCTACTGCCCTTCTCTCTTTTTGGAGAAAGAAGTAGTGAGAAATAACTGAAACTTTTAAAGCTATTTACTGTAATATAGGCAGAATAAACAAGGGGACTAAATAGTAACATTCATGCAGTCATACTGTGCCTCAAGCAGATTGCTGCAGGTTTTCCTTCACAAAATTTTCCCCAATCTGAGATGGTGAAATGTGTTTCACACTAAAGTCACATTCAAAGTAATCATGTTATTTTCTGCCTAGAAAAACAGCTTGCATGGTTTTAAATGAAAATGCCGTCTCTTAAAATGACAGAAGGCATTTTTACCTTTGAAACACTGGTGAAGAAAAGCTCTCCCTGTCTCCAGTGGGCTCTGGTGAGTCATGTGCGTCGGACTGTAAACTTTGGAGTTATTCATTGACCGCGGATGAGCACAGTGGAAAAAGGAAGTTCACACAGTGGTTTCCTTAGTGTGTGTGGTTTTTCTTCCCTCCGCAAAGAGTGGATTATATATGAAGAAATCTCTGCAGTGAGATGCAGGATGTTGGGTTTTGTCTATTCCCAATTCAGCTGAAAATGGTCTGGTGAATAGAGAGCTTATTTATACGTGTTGTTGTCTTGCACAAATTCACGCATGGTTGGATGATACCTGTTTATGTACCTGTTTATCCGTATTTGCTGTGAATCTCTTTCCTTATGCCGGGATCTCACAACGGGAGCTAGACTGGAGGATGCTTAGGCTGCACAGTGAAATTTTCCCCCTAAAGGAGTCTTAGCCACTGGCCGTCCGAGCTGAGCAACGTCATCACTTATTAGACACGAGATTTTTCCCTGACTGTACATCTGAGGCCTGTTATCCCAAGACCCTGCAATTAAGTTTGCAGAAATCCTGCCCAAATTAAGTGGTGAGCTGGTGAGGTATGAAAACAGTGACTCTCTGTGCAAGTATATCTCAGAGCACTGAGCAAGAATATCATTGCGGTGGATCCTCAAGTCTGAGTTCATGCCTGCGAAAGGTTTGAGCTTGTTGCTGTTGGTGTCTGGGGGAAAGCTCCCTTTCCTTTCACCGGGAGCCAGGCTGGAGTCTCGGTGCAGCTGAACCAGTGGAAGGTCAATATATTTCAGGAACTGATTATTCAGTGTAAAACTTGGTCGTATGCGCTTGTCCTTGCAGAAAGAAATATTCTTACTGCCGCTTTGCGGTTCCAAAACACATCTTTCTGTAGGAAAATTACAGTTTTTGTCCCAGGAACTTCTGTGAGATTACTGATAAAAGCAAAGCTTGCTGAAGAGAGGAGTATTCAGTAATTTCTGTCATAGCTTCTTTACGTGATAACATACTCTGTCTTCAGAGCATCAAACCGTGGCTGAGACTTATGAGGAAATGAGCAAGTACATGTCAACAACTGGGTAAGATGAGAAGGGCGTGGATCACCACAATGCTGCTTTCTCTGTTTTTTTTATTTATTTATTTGGGTTAAAGCCACTCAACAGCACCACAGTTGTCTCCTTGAGAAGGGAGGGCACAGGAGAGCTACTGTTTGGCCACGGTGCCCCCATCAAGCCGGGAATGTGTCCCTCAGTCTTTCCTTCTGGTCCCTTTTCCAGTGGATAGGCTGATACCTCTCATCGCTCTGCAGCTGTAAGACATTGGCCCTGAAGTACATGAACTAAACAGTCCTCTTCTGAAGAAGGACCTTACTTCTTTGCTCGTTTTTCGGTGAAATATTCTTCTCTCTTAGTGTGTTAGCGGAACTGGTGTTCATGTGTCATTTGTTCTTCCCCCCAAATTTACGGATCTCAGCTGGGAGCAGCTGCAAATGGGTGGGGTGAAGTTTTAATTGTGTTCTTAACTGTCTTGATACTTTATTTTCTATTCACACATTTAAAAAGGCAAAGCAAAATGCTTCCATTTCTAAATCATAAGTTATAAAACGTTTGTCAGACACTGGGTAATGTCTGTATTGTGGGAAAGCCCGGAGGCTTCAGCTGCGACGGGGCCCCTTGTGTGAGCCTTTAAGCAGGGAGTCCCAGCCCTGAGCAGCTTCTGACTGACATAGCTTTCCTGTCCACACTCTGTTGCTTTCTTTAGACTAGTACAAGCAAAATAATATGTTCTCCTCAACATAGACATAGTTAAGCTTGTATATAACTGCATCTCTACGTATAGGAGGAATAAGCTGCCTGTAAAGGTCCCACTTCTTATCAGAGTGCCATCATCTCCACAAAGGACTGTGCTAGAGTAGCTCAATTTAAAAGGAAAGTAAGTGCAACCCCAACAAAATAATTGTGCCAGTATAACTCTGCAACCTCCAGACCATACACAGGGCACGCAGGAGGACAGCGCAGAGGTGCAGAAAAGGGAAACGAGCTGCTGTAAATCCCGAGGGCTTTGCATACAACACAGCTATTCTGACCTCGGTGCTGCGGCTGCTGTCGCTGCCGGCAGCAGCATGTGATGTGTGTTGTGTTTTTGTAGGGGCAGATTTTAGTCTAGACTTCCTTCGTTCTTGATTACTCTTGTCAGACCCTGCAGTGCTGGTTTAGAGGGTTGTTTTGTGGTATTCTGTGTTTCCATTCTGGGATTTGCAGATGGGGGCACACGGTGTTTTTATCCTTAATGGAGAAGGGGTAGAATCAAAGCTCAGCACAGACCTCTCTGCGGCTTTCATCTGTGCGATCCGTTCTGCCAAAATCAGCAACACGGCTGAGGCCGAGTAAACTTTGCAGGATTTGATTCTTCCAGAATTACGGTCACGTTCAATGGCGGTAACAGGAAGAATGAATCTGCATTTTAAGAAGGGTTGTGGAGAATTATTAAAATAATGAGGGATGCTGGGGTTTGTAACAGCAGTTTACTTCCCAGCTAACAGTGATTATCTGTTTGTTTCAGCAGTTGGGAAGGTCCACAGAGAGCCAGGAGCCAACAAATCATCTCAACACCTAAATGAGGCATTAAGTCTGGTGAGCTCATACAAATTTCTCTTCCCATGTATGCGCTTTGCTGGGTCCCAACCAGAGCTGTCTGTCTCAGCTTGTTGTCTGGCTGCAGCTGGAAGGTACACATGTTCTGGCAATCACTCTCTGTGTATCCTCAGCCTTTGCCAGGTGCCGCTAAGAGCACGTTTGTTTGTTTGTTGCTGAATAATACAAGCCTTAAAAGTGGCTGACAGCGGGGTTGTGCTGAATGAGATGCTGCCAGGTGGAGCTTCACATGTACAAGGAGAAATTGTGATCCTTTCTGTAAGGTTCCAGCGTGCCTACTGTGGGTAGTTGGAGACGAGTAGTTGGTAGTGGGAACCCCGGGCTCGCAGTCTGTCAAACACTACTGGAGATGCTCCTGATTCCTGGAGATTTGGTGGGTGCTGGTTAGTGACATGTGCTGACTTGATTTTCTTTCTCCAATAGATCTGTTGCTATCTGTCTGAAACTTCACGAAGGAACACTCCTAACAGAGATGGCAGGTAAGAGCATCTCAAAATATGGCAATGTAGGGAGAAGAAGGGTTTCAGAGAATGTTTTTCAGTATGCTGTGATGGCTGTAATGCATCAGGTATGCGACAAGCATCCCTTCCTGAGATCTTAGTGATCCCTAAAGCTCTTCAGCTACTTCTCTTTTCTCACCTTGGTCACATTCACTGTTTACGCTGTATCCACTGTAGATTTGTCAGCTGAGGTTGCTCTTCTAGCAATAGAGGTTACTGTTCTAGCAATAAAGGCTCAGGTGTGGCTTGTTTGAAAGTTTTATGAGAATGGAATTTATTCACAAAAAACTACATGAGAATAATTCCTTCCTTAGAGAGGCTAAACAGCTTTCCACAGCATTCCTAGCTGTGCTATTGATATTAATATATCTTGATTTTACTTGTAGTGAAATTAGTAACAAAATTCTTCCCAACTTTTTTAAGATAAGAGAAAGTCCAGGGGTTGCATACAGCTGCTGCTCATTGGTAACACAGTTTAGTTTTTGAAAGCATGGGTTGTGCTTGCTGATATAATGTGTTGATCCTAGCCTTGATGGGAGTGCTGCAGCACCCCAAGCTATGCAGTCAGCATGAAAGGGGATATTTTCATTTGATTTCTTTTGTCTATTCTTCAAAGTAACCCAGAACAGTTGCAAACTACAGGGTCTCTGGGTGGGAAAAAGTGGTCATCGGGCTGCTTTGCAGCTGGGCAGCAACGGAGAAGAGGTGTAGTCCCGATCTTTGTGTACCTAGCAAACAATTGTGGAAGTACTTGGAGCATTTTGTGAGCTTGAAAAATGACAAACTGCAGCGGCTGGTGCCCAGCAGGCCAGTTGGTTTTGGCCCCACCACTTGGGGAGTTCCGCACTAGAGGCTGGCAGCAGCTCTACTGCCTGTGACAGATCTGTACTGTAGGAGAGAGAAAATGGAAGAGAGCAGAACCAAAGTAAGTAGCTGCAGCTTCAGCTGTTGAAGAGGGACAGAAAAAAATTTTCCACATCCCTCAAAAAAAAAAAGATTGTTAGAGAATCTGCTTTTACTGTGGTCGGTTAATCTTGGTCTTATTGACTTCCCTAGAGAGCTGTCTCCCTAGCTTTAAAAGCTGTGCCTCCTTCCTTTCCTTTGATCCAGCGTTGTTCTGTCCTTTTGTAGGCTGCTGAGACAGACTGTCCAGGTGAAAGCCCATTAGGTGTTCGTAGCAAACAAAAAATTAGTGCTAAGAAGCCCAAATTCCTATGAACTTTGAAAGCAGCTGTGGGACATCAGCGCTACCTGTGAGGGGGTCAGCAGTAGGTGTTAGCCAGGAACTAATACCAGCTTTAGAGAGCATCGGAATTAATGTAAAATGCATTTAGAGGAAATGGGTGAGGAGGGGCAGAAGACTTAATGGTTGTTTTTATAAGGAAAAGTCTACTGAAAAGTCAAGTTGGGCTGGTGACTTCAGACATTATTCTGTATTTAATCCTGATGTACTCACAGTGGGCATTATCCTCACCATATTTTCTGAAATATGAAAATTTTTAATGAAAACTACGGGAAAATATGCCTTTCCTTTCATGAAGTAAAGCCTTTCTTTCCTAAAGCATGGCTTACAGCTTCAGACTCTTCCCTGCCAACCTTCAGATGACACTAAGAAGCTGCTACTGCAAAATGTCTTCTCACAGGGAGATAATGGCAAGAGAAGGGGAACTCTTGTGCTGACAGTTCTTGTTCAGACATTTCCTCTCATCTTCTGTGCCATTTGGAGGTTTTCCCAGGACATTCTTCATCTCTTCCTCTGGTTGTTTTTAATTCTGTTTACTGGGGCTGAAGTGGACTAGAGACAATTAGTCACAATGCCCTGGAATCAAACTTTAATCAGCACTGGAAGGCAAGAGCAAACATTCTCAAACATGTAGAAACACACATCCAGGCACACACAGATACACAGACAAATCTGTGCATCTGTCTAGAAGCTGACAGCAGCTTAAATGCAGAGGATTTAGGCATTTAATGACTTGATTTTAAAACATAGTTTCTTCCTAAGGTTTTCTTCACCATATTATTTTTGCCAGCATTTGCTGATTTGTTGTGTCTGAATGCACAGCTTTTTTTTTATGTTTTCCCTTTCCTTTTTTTTTTTTTTTTTTTTTCCTGGGGCTTATCTTTACAGGGAAAACTTGACTTTTAAAGAAAAAGGGGAACGTTCATGAGTCTTGTCACAACAAAATCATCCCTGACATCTGGCTTGCCTTCCCTGAACAGGATGATATCTGTGAACTAAATTCCATTTTGAGAGATGCTTTCCAAAGGCATCCGTCCTTACTGTCACAGGGACATAGCTACTACAGGTCCTAAGGCCTGATCCATGCGCCAGCAAGCCTACCTACTCAGAGCTGGTGCCCAAAGGTAGATCTGCTTGTCTGGACAATCGCCAGCCTTTCCTCTTGCTTTGGTTTTCTGAGAGGTTGTAACTAAAAACCTCTGTGCAGCCTGTTTCCCCTAGATGTTGCTGGCCTCTCCGCCCTTCCTGGGAAACCTCATCCTGGAGCTTATTTTAAGGATTTTTTTGTCTTGCAGCGCCTTTTGCACAACTTTACACTGACGCGTAAAGGTATCAAATCCATGTGTTGCTTATTAGCTCGTTTCTGGGCC
The DNA here is from genome assembly GCA_031468815.1 of Morus bassanus. NCBI lineage: Eukaryota > Metazoa > Chordata > Aves > Suliformes > Sulidae > Morus > Morus bassanus. Next base: position 1,582,005 of record CM062593.1, read on the forward strand.
TTGCTCTAAGCCTTGTGTGTGCTGGTTTAAATATCGTGTCCGCTGCTGAGGAAGGAGAACAAGACGTTTGGTGTCCAGGGTGAGGATGAGTGCGCTGCAGTGAGTAACGTGGAGGGCCAGAGCTGGCAATGGTTTTCTCTTTTGATTCTTGTGAGTCCCCTCGACCTAGGGGTCCACTGCTGCGTATTGGGAAGGTGTGAAGGATATTACACTTGCGCAGCCATATGAGAATGTTTCTGCATTCAGCTAACATCCATGTTTTGTGTTGTAGAAAAGGTGAATAACTTCCCGCCGCTCCCCAAGTTTATCCCTCTGAAACCATGTTTCTACCAGAACTTTGCTGATGAAATTCCCATTGATTATCAGTCTCTGGTGAAGAGGATCTACCACGTATGGATCTGTAAGTTGAATAAGAAACCTGGGCTGGGAGAACGTACGTGTGTAGTGAAAAAATGTAGACCTCAATGACCTAAATGCTTTGAAGTTTTGACTGCAATTAGTTGATGAGAAAAAATGATTCATCCTGGAATACTGTAATATAACTTATATCCAAATTTTAAGCAGCTATGCCTTGAATCTTTGCTGCAGAGCTGCTGTTGAACAAAGGAGAGACTATCAGTGCTAGAAAAGTCTGTTAGTAAATTTGAGGAGGAAGAAAGCAGACCACATTTGATACTTTTAGTAATGTCAAGTGATGTTTTACTCACCAAAATAGCTGTCTTAAAGTAATTCCCAGTTCACCTAAACTAAGGTGAATAGGAGAATTTTAGGCAAGAAAATAAATGTGGCTCATTTGCTTCCTCCCTGTCTCCCTACCTCGCTATAGGAAGGCTAAAATTCCCCCTTGTTTGTGCCATCCACAGATTTCCCCTCCCAATCGAAGCAGTGTCTTCTAGCCGTATGCTGTCTCTTCCTTAGCTATCCGTAGCCCACAAAACATCCCCCGTCCTGCTGGAGAAGGGCACTGATCCTCTTGGTCACAGCTGGTGATGTGCTGATATTCTGCATGAACAGACCTCCTGGCTCTAAGCTTGTGTTGTCTGGCTTAGCCATTCAAAAGCCAGTAATGAAAATTGACCATTCTTCTCCAAGGAATGAAATCGGCTGAAAAATGGTGTGGCAGGCCTAGAGAACCACAGGGAATGCTTTGGAAGATTAAAAATCTTTTTGCCTTGCTTATCTTTTTTTCCCCAAATGCTTGTCATCCTATTTACCCTTCTCACTAAAGGAAAGCTTGTTTTCTGCCAGATATGCATTTGGTGGCATGGCTTTTATTCCAGATGCATAGGATGTGTGTATGAGAGAGATTTGTGTGCATAAATAATAGCATAATCTATCACTCCATTGTTCTTTCATTATTTAGAGATGCTGAAATGAGCTCTGTAATTTTCTTGCCTGAAGAAACTGCTTGTCCCTTCAGACTAACTGGTTAAATGTTGCATGCTGTAAAGCTGCCTTTGTCTGCGACTCTTCCTAAACAAAGCGCCCCTCAGTCAAGTTAATGGCAGGCTGGAAAGGTGCCAGCCATTTGGGCAACTAGTCGAGGCATGGCTGAGGAGACCTGGCATTTTCACCAGGAGTTTTAAATGTCCGTCTGCAACACGCTTTCTTTTGGCGTCTCCCTGACTTTTTGGGATGGGATCGAGAGAGACACACATATGGAGGGAAGGCAGTGAACAAGAAAAGGCCAAAGTTAAAAATAGAAACATAAACGTCGTTGCTAGAAGGTTGAATGCTCATTACTTTAATTGGATGTGAACATTTTATTAAGGTGGATGGTGATTTGGGGAAACCTGTACCAGAGCTCCCACTACTGGAGAGCAAACTCCTACCTGATGCACAGGGAGAACCAGAAGTCCCTTAAAACTTTATAGGTGCTCTTGACTTCGTGTTTTTTTTTTTTTTAAAGTAACTTCTGGAGAATAAGTAACTTCTGAAAATAAAAATTTGGAGAAGTATAGCTAATTACTGTATAAATGACATTTAAATAATTCAAATTCTTTCTTCCCCCCAACATTAAGATACATCAAAACCATTGCATATAAAGCCTGGTTGTTAGCGTCTCAAAGAATTTTCTTTGTAGTAAAACAGTCTTTTATTTTAACTCCCATGCAATTTGTATGTCAGAAGCAGCAGCTGGGTTCAGATGCTTTCCATGCTAGATTCTCCCGACTGTGTTGTCAATATTATTTTACGACCACAAAACTTTGTAGCTGTTTAGCAGCCCCCGGGCTGCATGAAGGCAGGTGGGTCTGTGCCAAGAGAGGAAAGAGAAGAGTCAGAAGGAGAGGCCAGACTGGCTTTGGGTATCGGAGGACCAAGCCAGCGATGTGCAGGCGTGCTGCAGAGCCACCGCATGGAGTGAAGCAAGGAATGGGCAGGGCGTGTTCACTTATCAAGAGAAATTCAGGGATTTACTTTTGACTGAATAAATGAGGCCAGGGTCCATAGTGTTACTGTGAGCGTATCACCAGGCGGTACTGAAGGGTCTTTTGTGTTTGGACCCTCCGCCTTCTCGTTTCTCTTTATCTGTGCTAATTGATACAGGTTAGTGCAAAGTTTTTTAAGTTACCACCTGTTTTCCAAAATAGGAGCTTGTAATTGTGCTAAGCCTCTTCAACAGTGGCAGAGCCGGGGCGGGATGCAAGGACAGCTGCATGGAGTCCCTGGAGTATTGGGGGGAGCACGTGGAGGACTTGGGGTGCACCAAGCACTGCACTGCAGCCGGTCGAGGGAGGGGATTGTCCCGCTCTGCTTTGCGCTGGTGCGGCCTCACCTCGAGCGCTGTGGGCAGTTTTGGGCGCCACAGGACATCAAGGATATAAAGCTACTGGAGAGTGTCCAGAGGAGGGCCACAAAGGTGGTGAAGGGTTTAGAGGGGAAGCCGTGCGAGGAGCGGCTGAAGTCACTGGGTTTGTTCAGCCTGGAGAAGAGGAGGCTGAGGGCAGAGCTCATGGCGGTCTGCAGCTTCCTCACAAGGGGAGGAGGAGGAGGGGCAGGCGCTGATCTCTCCTCTCTGGTGACCAACGATAGGAGCCGAGGGAATGGCAGGAAGATGTGCTAGGGGAGGGTTAGGTTGGGTATTAGGAGAAGGTTCTTCCCCCAGAGGGTGGTGGAGCACTGGAACAGGCTCCCCGGGGAGGCATCACGGCGCCAAGGCTGGCGATATTCAAGAAGCACTTGGACAAGGCCCTCAGAGACGTGGTGTGAATTTGGGGTTGTCCTGTGCAGGGACAGGAGCTGGACTCGATGGTCCTTGCGGGTCCCTTCCAACTCAGGGCATTCTGTGATTCTGTGATCCTAGGACAGCAGGGAGCCCCTGGCATGGGAACTGAGCTCAGCTGGCGAAAGCTGGGAAGTATGCAAGTCCCCCTTTGCGGTGATGTTGAGCTTCAGGGAAAGGGGGAAGCAGCGTCACTTCAGGCACATCTACTTAGCGCAGCACTGGTGTGCTCTGGGGGCCGTTGTCAACTGTTCCTTTTTATCCAAGTGGCAGGAACAGGGATGTGAAAAGGCCTTTAAGCCACCCCTATGGTCCTGTGTTCTCAGCTTGATTGGAGTTTGCTTATCCGCTCGTTCGAGGCAGCACTTACAAGCCCTGCAGCTAACTTCCAGGCTTCCTCAGAGGCCCAGGGAAGCAGAGAGAGCCTGCAAGGCGCTGTGCTGGCTCTGTAGTAGCTCCTGAGGCAGCCTCAGCGAGCATGGAGAGCAAAGTCGTATTGAGGCTGGGTGCAGGGCAGTGTTTTACACCCCTCTCCTCTCATACAGGGGTTTTGCTACAAATGGGAATTGAACCTTGCTCGTAATTCATAATAATACTGGCCTGAGTCTTGTATTGGTCGCACCAGTTGCTACCCAGCTCTCCATCCTTTGGCAGGGCCCAAAAGAGTTTCCTCATCCTGCTGCTGCAGCACTCCCTCTGGAGATGGATGTGTCTGCGTTGCCGACTCCCGGGGTCACGCAGGAACCTGCAACTCGCTTGGAGCAGCTGCATTATTGGGCTTGAGTTTCCCACTGGAGCATGGACACTTTCTATTTTAATACCAGGTGTTTCCTTTTTGCGTGAAGATGTGAAACTGCACAACCTCATGTGCTTTCCTCTGCCCTCTTTACAGTTTACTGCATCACGCTAGTAGTGAATATAATTGCGTGCCTGGCGTGGTGGATCGGAGGAGGCTATGGTGTCAATTTTGGTTTGGCCATCCTCTGGCTTATCCTCTTCAGTCCCTGCGGCTATGTCTGCTGGTTCCGACCTGCGTACAAAGCCTTTCGGTAAGTAGAAGCCTGCGAGGTGGTTTTGTTTCAGTTTCCTCTGGGAGACAGATGTGTTGTTACTGGGGAGTGGTCCTATGGAGATCTCTCTATCTGGGATAAAGATTAAGAACTTGATGTCTGAATGTCTTGTTTACTTTTGAAATGAAAAAGAATGTGGCTACTCTTAAATACTAGATGTAGGACCGAGGGTCACCTGCCTAGGATTGGAGGTGAGCAGCAGCGAGTATTTTGCCACTTCCATGAGGATGAAATTCATATTTTGCTTAAGCATCTCAAGCTTAGCAGCACCCTCATATCAGTATAGCATTAAGATAGATACTGATTTGGTGAAGCTTCATTGAGGCTTATTTTGATGGAAGACCATTAAGTTATCAGTTTTTGAGAACTCTTCTGGTTTTTGTCTCTAGATACTTGAGGGCTTGGCTGCTTTGCTTTTTAGATAAAAGCAGTTTCCTGGAGCGAGTTCTTCTGAAACTCCACAAATATTTAAAGCCATCCTACATTTTCACTTTAATTAATAATCATTTGCATTTGCTCATGCTTGCTGTGGATCACAAGGCATTATTCAGACATTAATGCATAATGCTTGTCAGAGCTGTGAAGGTCCTGAGCATTTGCCAGCCTGATGCAGGGAGAGGAGGCACAGAGGAGGGGAGGGACCTGCCCGGTGTCACACTGCGGGTCACCAGCAGACCCCACACACCAGTCAGGGATTTGGAGTCTCAAGGTGAAGCTCTTTCCAGTTCCCCTTATCAGAATAACTCTGGATTTTGATGATTTGCTGGATTCTGTGATGAGTTAGTTTAGATAACAGCAAAAGCAGCTGATAGAACCCCACCTGCCAACTCCCATTCCTACCTATTTAGCACATGCTAAATTAGTTGTTTAAATGCTCTTCTGAATTTACGCTTTGTGTACTAACAACACTGGGCAGTTAATGTACTGGTGGTGTGTAAAACATCAGTGACTACATCATGGAGTACGGGGGAGGCTTATTTCTGATGGAAACGGAAGGCCACTGGGTTGGATTCATCTGAAAGTTTTAAAAGACATGAAAATACTAGCTCTGAACTCTTGCCCTCTGGGACCGGGGTTTTGTCTCCATCCCTAGCTCAGAAGCCTGAGGGCCTCCGAGTGCTGGCTAGGGCTCTGTTCAAAGAGCAGTTTCCATTCTGAAGTCTGGGAAAAATTACTCCTCCCTGTTGACCTCCTCTGGGCTTCACAAGGACCATTTCTAATTATTTCTTTAATGTTGTTTATATGTGTTTATGCAACTGAATACTGAAAGGTCCCTGAGGTTACCCTGTGTAAAGACTTCTACAGTTAAAAAAAGAATAAGCCCTAGGGACAGACTGGCAAGCCTAGAGATCATTGACTTTGACATCAGTTGCAGAAGAGGCTTGAAAAACACTGCAGTGGGGCAGCACTGTTTCTTGTGGGATCGCAGCTAGTCGTGATTCAAGGAAGCGAGGTCAGACCCACTTACTATGCTTGTTCTGGGAAGACGCAACCTTTCAATATTGGCATCATCTACTGCGAAGATGCTTTCGTAAAACCTTCATCATACATCTGCATCCAAAATTAAATTAGCTGCAGAGCTTTGGCGCTAGGGCAAAGCTGTTGCAAATCTGCACCAGAAAGCTGGATCAGAAATCACCTTTTCCGTGTATCCTCACTAATTCCCACAGATCCTTTCAAATGAAGACTCCTCCAACCCTTTCAAGTCGTAGATGCAGGAGTCTGTTTGATAGCTCAGCTTCGAGCCTAATCCTTGTTAATTGGATTATGATAGGCACTGCCATGAACAGTCCACGTTTAAAGTGTTTCTTTCACATTGGTGTACTCTGAGGTGATATTTGAAGGGTGGGATCATGAGGATACTCCGGGATGGCAAATTTCTTTCACAGCATCTCTGTGGCCATCTTTTGAAAGACGAGAGGTAACTGCACCAGCGTGGGTGGCTCAGGGCAGCAGGGGTCTGGCTGGAGGCTTTTCCACTTGGCTCAGGCTAGCCAGGGTCCATAGCATTGACCCCTCCAGAGCCTGGGGTCCTGCCTCCCTCATTTCCTCTTTAGGCATTAGGGGCTAGAATGAAAATACTAATAAACATTAAAATAATAAGAATTAAAACAATAAACATTAAAATACTTTTCAGGGTTTGAACAGGAGCTGGGAGTGACTGGAGCTGTTTTGTAAACCCCACCTTGCACCAAGATGCCTCATAAGCAACTAAAGTGTTTTTTGTAAATCTCTTCTTTAAATCATGGGCCCTTTGAGTTCCTGAGAGAATGGGAATCATTTGTATCATTCAAAATGATAGTTTGGGGAGTTTTAGATGTGCTTGGGCTTACAGTGAAAGGCTGGCTATCGGTGTAGCTGGTTTAATGGGATGAAGATGTTCTGCTGCAGTTCTGTGGCAGAGCCAAAACTCAGGCAAGACAGTGCTGTGCCCCAGTGTACCCATGTCAGAGAGACTGTGAACACACCTGGTCAGCCTTCAGTTCATGCTGCCTGTTAAACCTGCATAAATTAAAGGACCTCACATATTCAGAACCCTCTCAGCCTCTACATCCCGGAGATGTGGAGCCCGCGAAGATGCAAAAGCATGCTTCTGCATTTCCCCAAACAGGGTACCACCCACTTCTCTTGTGGCTGTTTTTCCTCCTAATATGTCCCAGTGCTGGATTATTAACCGTGGGCGTGTAAGCATGATGACAAGCAGTGACTGAGACATTCCCAGCTGGAATTCTCATGCTCAATGATCACTTTTAGCATACAGGCAAACTCTGCCTTCCAGTGTTCAGGCCCCCTTGTGCCTACTTGCCAGCGGCTGAGCTGCACAGGTGTCAAGCTGTGCTGTCTTCAGTTGTTTGGTCAGAGAAATGATTCAGGTACTCTCTGTTCTGCAGGAGACTGCCTCGCCTCATGTGTCATCATCTATGCAATTACTTTGGTAGAGCAATTGCAGGAGCCAGGCTTATTGGAAGAGATTAGGCGCTGATGATTCACGGATCTGCGTGCTTTCACTGCAAGGGAAGGAGGAAGAGTACATAGGTGTAGAGGGATCTCTTCTGAGATGCCACATTCGAGGGTTTGCACGTGATGGGGTCAAACATCAGTGTGAAGCGACGCAAGGTGCCAGTCTCCCCCTAACTTCCTCTCTTCCTTCACAGGTCGGACAGCTCATTTAATTTTATGGCCTTTTTCTTCATCTTTGGCGCACAGTTTCTTCTCACGATCCTGCAGGCGATTGGTTTCTCTGGATGGGGAGCTTGGTAAGCAGGATGCTGCTACAGTCTTATAGCTGAGCACTCAGCATTCGTGACTGAGAGTTTCAGGCTATGGGCTGTTTCCACGAACTTTTGAGAAACTGGTGGGAGTCTGTACAGGGTGGAGTGGAAGAAGCTTTCTGTTTTCCTCTGTGGCATAATTACATCTGCCCTAGGAGTACACAGTTCTGTTTTCATTGCTGTATTGGCAGAAGTCCGGTATCTTCACCTGCTTGCTCTTTTTAGCACCTTCCTACAATATCCATTTCTTTTTACCATTTAAGCAGTCAGTTGCAAGATTCATCTGATTCTGTCTTAGCATTGCCCTCAAATTATTCGTAGCACATGGTGAGCAGTGCATGATGACTCACTGTTGGCCTATAGAGCAAGTATTGTGAGAGTTGTCCTAAAATAAATGGGAGCATTTTAGTGTCTGTCCCTGGTTATGTTATAATTGTTTGGCATTTTAACTTTCTGCCTCGAGAGACTTGAGAGCAATTCCTGCTGAAACTACAAATAATGGAAAGTCCTAGCACTCCGTAAAGCATTTTGTTTTCTTAAGAGCTGATGCCCTCCAGTTGCCCTACCTGGTTTTCGCCATCAAAGGAGCAGAGATGCAGTGTAAGTCATAGGACCCTCATGTTTCCTGTTCCCGGGTCTGGTCTCTAGATACACGACCAAAAGCAGCTTGGGAATAAATCTTCTCCTCCCAAAGTCCCTGCAGCTGGCTGTCCCCTAAAGGTCTGAGACTGGATTAGCAAGGGATGCTGGCAAGCGAGAGTTGAGATCTTGGGGAAGTACCTGCCTGAGCTGCATTTAATTCTGTCCATTTTCTCCATTGTTCTTTTCATTTTCAAGAGTTTTAAAGCTGCCTCGTCATTTCTGGGTATAAGTAAACGTTTTTTCTGATAATAAGGACTGTTAAAAAAGAGAGCTATAATGATATTGTTTCTTTCTTTCTGTTTCTTCCAGTGGATGGTTGGCAGCCATTACTTTCTTTAGCACCAATGCTGCAGCTGCTGTGTTCATGCTGTTTTCTGCCATTATGTTTACAATGTCAGCGGTCGCAATGCTTATCTGCATTTTAAGGGTAGGTGCTTAAGATGTCTCTCTGACTTGGTGTATCCGCGCTTTGTATCGCAACAATGCGAACAGGCAGCTTAGCAGCCACTGTAAGCCATCCCTGCTTTTAAAGGTTTTATAGTGTCGTCAGTTGGTGTCTCTCAGAGTATCTAGAGGACAAATCCAGATAACACAAGACAGCTGGGGCTGGATGTTGTCACCGTTTCACGTGGCGATGTTCCTTTCCGTCACTCAAAGCAAGCTTTGTTGCTGATTGGGATGGTCATTGATGGCAAAGGTGAAGCATCTCATGATGGTCTGTGGCGGGGACTGGGTGGCAGGATGGGAAGTAGTCCTCCGTTCTCTGCAGAAAGAAGGATTTGGAGGTAGGGCTGTCTGGAAAGCTTCAGTAGACTGATGGCAGCGGAGGAGAGAAGACAGAAGCCCTGCTGAAGCAGCAGTGTCGGTTTTACAGAGGTTTCAGCCTGCTGGCCTGGGCTGGCTGCCTTGCTGTGGGATCCCCAACCTGAATGCCAGACATGTGGCCGAAATAAGTCTTGGGTTGATATTATCTATTTGTACCTCTGTTCACTGTATTATCACATTTTTAGTGCTTTTGTTCCTTGGAAATATAGGTCTTTACAGAGAGAAACAAATACACAATACAGTACCAAAGTGACTATGGCTCTTCTGAGGACGAGGTGTGGGTGCCTGTTGCTGACTTTCCTCTTGTTCTCTCTTTCATCCATTAGGTACATAAAATATACCGAGGGGCTGGTGGAAGCTTTCAGAAAGCTCAGGACGAGTGGAACAGCGGCACATGGAGGAACCCCCCCAGCAGGGAGGCCCAGTACAGCAATTTTTCTGGGAACAGCCTGCCGGAGTATCCCACAGTGCCCAACTATCCCCCGGGAAACCAATGGCCTTAAGCAGCAACATCTGCAAACTGCCTGGATTCTCTTCTTTTTGGTCTTTTATTATTGTTATTTGAAAAGATCATTTGCATTCCCCCCCAAGCACCCCAGTCACCTTGGGGACTTTTTTGGTTTTTGTCTCCTCATCGCTGCAGAAGATACGTGCTGTCAGCCCTCGCCACCTCCGGAGCTCTGCACGGCCTCATCAGGAAGTTTTTTGTTTGCATTGAGTTACCAGTATTTGCTTCATTGCAGACTGAGGAACCAACCGTTCACTGCCCTTGCTTGAGGGAATCCTCTCATGACCACATGCGAAAAAGGCTGACTTCCCCGCGATGGCGAATGCCACCACGATTGCTCCTTCTCTGGCCTCCCTGCTTAGTTTTCATCACGTGCACAGCACACCCCCAAGCTGTCTGTAATTGTAACAAATGCAATCAGAGCGGTAGTAGCAACTGGTGTTTACTCTCCTGGATGAATAATCTGGAATTTTTCACTCTAAGGGAAACGCAACACCTCAACTGTTTTGGTACTAGTGATATCGAAGGTATTTGTAAAACTACAACCTCGTTTGCTTGCACTCTGGTGAAGAATCCTTTACATAACGGTGCTCGCTGTGGGTGAGTGTTGTTCAGATGTGAAGTCCACAAGAATCCTCATTTGCCTGGCTAGGGCTATTGCTATGCTAGAAGTCATGGTTTCCCTGCTGCCAAAAGTTTTTGCTGGATCTGTGTGCTTTGAAGGTGCAGATTCATCTCATTTGGTTAATAATTGCTTGCTAAAAGCCTGATTCAAAGCCCACTGAAAACTCTTGAAAAGCTTGTTGACATTGGGCTTTGGACCTGGCTTCCTGGGTGATGCTCACCCTGTTCCAGGTAGGCAGCACGAGATCTCTATGCCATCTAAATTCCACCTATGTGGCATCCAGGTTTTGTGCTGACCCAAGAAATGCCCTACAGGACACACCTTGCCCTGTTGGGACACCCTTTTTTCTGGGCTCCCAGCCAGCAGCTGGATGCAAGGTAACTATTGATCTCAGTGCTGGGACCCCAGTGTGCTTTGGGAGTAGTTCTGTTACAATGAAGAATTTTAATTCTGCCTTCTACCGATGTAGTTGAAATCCAAACATTATGCAGCGAGGTCTGGTTGACCGAGGAAAGCTTCTTAGTCCTCCTGACTGATGTTAGCTGTGCAGACCTGGTCTGCCTCTGTGTAGCCAGCAGCACTTTCCTTCCATGTACGAGTAGGGAGAGATTTTTGCCTTTCTAAAGTGAGGATAAAGCTGTTGGGAGGGATTGTTTTCCCTGAGAGCTAGCACCCATCTCATTGTTAATCTCCATTCTGTGCATGCACATCAGGGCTCCTGTAGCCTGAGCCATCCAATTCCCCTGTGTCCTACAGCGATCCAAGCAGCAAAGGCTGCAGTTTTTTCTTTCCCTTCAACAGCCTGCTGTGAATTTTTTCAAACCTGTCAAAACTGGGAGGTCAGTTCCCAATATTTTTATAGGGAGTGAGTGTTCAAAGTCTTCGGCTCTGAAAGTTTCGGCCAGTGATCCTGTGAAGGATGGAGTGCTCCACTGCGGGACTTGGGAGGTGCTGGGCACCCTGTGGGTCAGACCCAGAGCCTGCCCGGCTTGGCAGGCTGGCGGATGGGATGCCAGAGATGTTCTGGTGTAAGTGGAGTCACTCCAAATTCACACTGAGTAACTGGAAAACAAAATTGGCTCCTGGAAAGGGACAGGGAGGTTGTCCTAGCTAGGTAGAATTGATTTGCAAGTGATCTTTTGAAAACTATCTCTACATGTGCCTTATCTAATAAAATATTAGTTCACGAAGGAGAACTCTTCCTTCCGCATCACCCCTGCAGAACTTCCCGTTTGCTCTATTAACTTTTCCTGTGTCATACTGTACATACTAAGTGACGTACACCTTGGAGTCTGCATGACACCTTTGTTACTAGGGCCAAACCGAAAGCAAACATGAATCAGAGGGCAGAGCCTCCCTGAATTTCCATTTACAAGCAACACTGACACCCCGCTGCAGAACCAGCCTTCTGTTGGGTCTGGGATATTTAACGTGCTCCCAACACAAGGGGTTTTTTCTTGCGAGTGTGCAATGTGCTTGTAAGTATGAGCGCTTGAAGCCGTCTTAACAGAACACGACCTGATCGAGTTGTCAAGCTTTTAGGTGCCTTTGTCTTGTGTCAAGTGTAGTTTTAAGTGTTCTTTGTCGCTTGCCATCAGAGTGATAAAAGAACTGCCTGTCGGTTAACTCCCTGGAAATACGATTGCACTACGGGGGAGTGAGGGAAGGTTAACGGGGCCAAATGCGAGGTTTGCCAGACTTGGAAGCCAGAACACGGTGCACCCGTGTACCACGCTCCCTCTGGCCCTGCCTCTCACTGTCCTCAGCCTCTTGCCAAAATTTTTCAAAAGCGATTGGTGTCTGTCCTTTTTTCGTGCCTCAGGTTGGAGATTGCAAAGGAACCAAGAGGAGAAGCATTGCCAGGGACTCTGCGTCCTATGCTTTCCCCCCCCCCCCCTTGGATAATCTGGGGGGCTGTTTTGAAGCACCCACGTTCAGTCACGTTGAAAATGCTTGATGCAAGGAGAAGGGGTACTTAGGACCAAAATGGTGGGAGCCAGACACCAAAATCATGACCCATTAGCACACACTGCCTGAGATCTCTGCAGAGCTTAAACGAATCTCTCTGGGTGGGATCTGCCATCTCTCATCCCCCCTCCATCCTTTTCGATGCCAGAAACCGTAATTCCAGAAAGTTGACTCAACACGCTGCCTGAACTACCGTGGCTTATTTTTTTGGACTCCTCTGTATGTTTTTAAATGTTTACATTAGATTTCTAAGAGTTCTTAACACCATTAACCTGGACCTGGCTCTTGGTTTTGTTCAGCATCACGTGGTGTGTATGTGTGCCATGTTTTATGTCACTTGTGGAGCTCTGGTTTTTGTTTGTGTTTTTCTCCTGATCACAAGACAATAAATACTCATCCTGTGCTTGATGAGAAGAACTGGCCGCATTAGAGAAGTGTGTCTGTTCCTAGGTAACCAGTTATCTGGCGGAGGAAAATGGCGAAATCTCTTATTTTCCTCCAAAGTCTCCCACCACATGTTGTTTTTTCCTTAAAAGAACAGCACGTTTACGGCTGAAGCTCATCCTTTGTGCTGGGGACTGGCGCGAGAGTGGCGCACCGTGGTTTGTACTCTTACAGCTGCCTGATAAGCGTTTACCAGAGGTGCTGCCACTATTCTCATTTTCTAACAAAGGGAATGGAGAGCAGAGGTGTGGGTGGTGGTGAGAAAGTCACTTCTCCCGAGCGCTGGGGTTGAGGTCTTTTTCCTGGCCTCTTCTTAGCAGTGCAGACTTGCACCAGCCCTTTGCAGCGCCAGCTTCTGCCTTCTCCGGTTTACTGCCTGGAAGGAGATCATTATCCCTGGAGTGAACGGGCTGTTTGACAGCAAAGGTGAATTGAATCGCTCTGTTTAGCACGTAGCTGAATTTATAGCCCCAAATTACCATATTGTGGCTATATAGCCCAGTCAGCTCCGTAGCAGATATTTAATCCTAAAAGAGCCATTTTCATCACAGCTGCTCGATATGACATCTGCTAATCTCAACGTCTTCCTTATCTCCGAAAGCCTTGTGCCAGGTACCCCTGCCCAGCCATCAGCATCTCGCTTTCACCGGCACTGGTTTCCCACAGCTGCTTGCTGCTGTGCCAGTGATGTGTTGAGCGTGAGGATGAAATGGCTTTTGCTCAAATTCTTGCTCCAGGCCCTCAACATCTGAGCACGAGGCCCAGCTTTAAGCTCCTGCTCCAGCTGCTGCTAGGGCAGGTCCTTGGCACTTGGGAGCGAGGAGTTGCTCGCCTCCGCTGTGCTCCCTGCGCAAGAGCCGGGGCTCAGCAGGACGATGGGGCAAGGTTTGTCAGGAACAAGCCCGAAGCATGGGGATGGGGAGTGCTTGAGCTAAGCTTAGCCCCCCGCCCCGAGGAGCTCCCCAAAAGTCTCAGAGTCCCCAGTGTCAGGGTGGGGGCTCTTCACTCAGGGGTGCGTCGGACGGGACACTGCGAGGGGCCTGGCTTTTTCTTTTGTCTCATTCTTGATGTGTTTCTGTCGCTCTTCAGTTTCCCAAGGCCCTGAACGCAAATGTTTCACGGCAGGAAGGTTTCGTCTGCCCGCCCCTGAGCAGCTTGTTCTCCTGTGTGTGACCGAGAGTGGTTCGTTTTGTGTTGTCTGCTTGCGAATTAGCCCTAATTAACTCATGCCCGTGGGAGGAGGGCAGGGTTCGTAGCTGGATGCTTTCCTGACAGAAATTCCCTGGCTTTTCTCGCTAACTCGCTGGTGCCGAGCCGGTTCCGTAGCATGAGCTGTACAGGCCTCTGCAGACCATGCCTGGCACACTGCGTGTTCAGTGCTGGAGATTCGACTTCAAATAAAATCAAAACTATTTGCTCCCACTCCAGAGGATGGGTTAAAGTCTCAAGCCAAATGTCTGACCAACTTGCGTGTTCTCAAAGTGCTTGAAATCACTTCTTTCTGCGGCGCGGGGCGGTGGGATAATGCAAATAAAAAAAAGGGAAGGATGGCTCTGCCATTGGGTACTTCAGGGGCAATTTTATTCTCTCCAGCGGCAGGACGTAGGTCACGGCCCCTCGCTGCCCTCCTGAGCTGGGAGCGGGAGGAGGAGTGCCGTGTCACAGCACGGGGACGGGATGGCAACATCTGGGCTTTACGTGTGGAGTAGCTCATTTTATTTTCCTAATTCTCTAAAATCATAGTGTTTTCTTCTAGAAGCAAACACCTACAGGGGAAAAAGTCCTTCAGACAAATGCCGGGGGGAGAGCGTTTCCCTGGAACTGGGAGAGAATCAATTCAAGTGACCGGAAATGCTGAAATGGGTATTTGGGTGATGCTGGTGGCTGAAGACCTGATTCTACCCCAAAACCACACAAATGCACCATTGCCTGAAAATATTTTGTGGGTGAATCTGTCCCATGCTGTGAAGATGAGAGCAGCGGGATCGTACAGGGGTGCCTCCTCCCTCCAACATTACCCTGAAAGGCTCAAACAGGGATGGCTCTTGTGCCGCCAAGAGAAAGAGATGATTCTCCCGGCTGTGCTCTCCTTCACCGAGTGAGCGCAGGGAGAGAATCTTTATGGCCGAATGGTTGATCAGAAAAACTCCAAAACCAAAGAAAGCAAAAGGCTTTTGGAGGTAGCACCGAGGGCTGCGTGCCTGCCCGGCTCCTGTCCCAGCAGGTCCCACCAGCCTGGAGCTCCATCCTGTTGACCTCCTCTGCGAGTCAGCAGGGATGGCAGTGGCTTTGCTCAGGGCTGGCATCCCCGAAAAGGCTTCAATGTCTGTAAAATGCTGGCCCCTGGTTCCCTCTGCTCCCGTGGGACAGGGTGGGGTGGGGTGGGATGGAGGAGGCTGCGGGGCTTCACCCACTGGTACCACAGCTGCACCTCTCTGCAGGACCCCCCCAGACCCAGTTCCCCTCCCCAGAGCTTGCCCCCCCAGCCCCTAGCGCTGGTTGGGCCCAAGAGCAGGGCTGAGTGTCATACTGGGGGCTGCAGCCCAGGCTGGGGCTGTGTGCTAGCGGGGGCTCAGCCACATATCAGGACCTGTCCCCTATAACTGGGTTGATACAGAATCATGGAATGTCTGAGGGACCCGCAGGTATCATCGAGTCCAGCTCCTGTCCCTGCACAGGACAACCCCAAATTCACACCACGTCTCTGAGGGCCTTGTCCAAGTGCTTCTTGAATATCGCCAGCCTTGGCGCCGTGATGCCTCCCCGGGGAGCCTGTTCCAGTGCTCCACCACCCTCTGGGGGAAGAACCTTCTCCCAATACCCAACCTAACCCTCCCCTGGCACATCTTCCTGCCATTCCCTCGGCTCCTATCGTTGGTCACCAGAGAGATCAGCGCCTGCCCCTCCTCCTCCTCCCCTTGTGAGGAAGCTGCAGACCGCCATGAGCTCTGCCCTCAGCCTCCTCTTCTCCAGGCTGAACAAACCCAGTGACTTCAGCCGCTCCTCGCACGGCTTCCCCTCTAAACCCTTCACCACCTTTGTGGCCCTCCTCTGGACACCCTCCGGTAGCTTTATATCCCTGATGTCCTGTGGCGCCCAAAACTGCCCACAGCGCTCGAGGTGAGGCCGCCCCAGCGCAGAGCAGAGCGGGACAATCCCCTCCCTCGACCGGCTGCAGTGCAGTGCTTGATGCACCCCAGGGCACGCTTGGCCCTCTTGGCTGCCAGGGCACGCTCTTGGCTCATGATCAACTTGCCGCCGACCAGAACCCCCAGGTTCCTCTCTGCAGAGCAGCTCTCCAGCCTCTTGTTCCCCAGGCTCTTCGTACATCCAGCGTTGCCGTGCCCCAGGGGCAAAATATGGCACTTGCCCTTCTTCAACTCCATACGGTTGGTGATGGCCCGGCTCTCCAGTCTGTCCAGATCTCTTTGCAGGGCCTCTCTGCCCTCGAGAGTGTCAACAGCTCCTCCCAGTTTTGTGTCATCAGCAAACTTCATTAGTATTCCTTCAAGGCCTGCATCCAAGTAATTTATGAAGACATTAAAGAGTACCGGCCCCAAGACGGATCCCTGAGGAACCCTAGTAGTGACCGGCCGCCAGCCCAATGTGACCCCATTTACTATAACCCTTTGAGCCCAACCCGTCAGCCAAGTGCTCACCCATTACGTGTTTATCCAGCTGTGTGCTGGACATTTTGTCCAGGAGGAGACTCTGAGAGACAGTATCGAAAGCTTTACTGAAATCCAAAAAGATGGCATCAATACAGCCTGTACCGGGGCCTGTCCCCTACAGTGGGGGCTGCACCTGCACTGGGGCTGTGCCCCAGCCTGAGGACGGTGCCTTACACGGGATCCTGGTGGCTGTAGCTGTGCCCATACCAGGGGCCACGCCCCGCAGCGGCACCCGTCCCCTATAGCGGGCTGTACCCCTATAGGGTCCCCTAGCCTATACCGGGCCCGGGCCCCGAGGGGGGAGCTGAGCCCCATACCGGCGACTGCACCGTTCAGGGGGCTGTAGGCAACATGGGGGACTGTCGGCAAGGTGGGGGAGGCCCCACAGCGGAGCCGGGCCCCGCACCGAGCCCTGGGCCGCGCTGCTCTCCGCCCGCCGGGCAGTAGGGAGTTAAGGGGAGGCCCCCGCCGGTAGCCGCCAAGCGCGGCGCTGCCGTAAAGTATCCGCGCTGCCGCAAAGCCGCCCTCCCGCCGCTTCGCCTCAAGCCTGCTATTCTCGAACGCACTTTACGCCAACGCCGTTGCGCCACCACCCTCCTGTCGGCTGCGCTTGCGCCGAGCTCTGCCGGGCCTCTCCGCCTCGGAGTTGGTATTCAGGAAGGGCGCTTGCGCCGGCGGCGTGGCGGGGGGCGCATGGGTGCAAGCGGAGCCTACGCCGGCGGCGTAGCGTTGTGGCTGGCTGGCCGCTGCCCGCGGAGTGGTGAGGGGAGGCGTGAGGAGAGCCGGGCCGGGGGCGCCGCCATGGGGAGGCGGCCGCGGGGCAGCGGCAGCGCGGCCCGCCGCTGAGGGGCCCGCCGAGGTAACGGCGGCCGCGGGGCGCCGGGGCCCAGCCGGGGTGCCCTGGTGCTGCGGTTCGCCCCGGCCGGGACCGGGCAGTGCCCGGGGCGGGGGGGGCGCGGGCCGGGCCGGGCGGCGCCTCAGGCGGGGGCGGCGGGGGCCGGGCCCGGGGCGCGGCGGGGGCCGGGCAGGGCCCGGGGGGCCGCGGGGCGCGGTAGGTGCCGGGGGAGGCCCGGGCTGGGCCGGGGGGGCTGAGGGGGGCGGTGGGCTGGGCGGGGGGGGCTGAGGGGCTGGGGTCGTGCCGAGGGCCCAGGGCCGCCTCCCGCCGTCTCCTCCCGGCCGTGCCCGTTCCGTAGCCCCTCGGAAGGGGTCCGGGCCCACCCGAGATCGCGACCCCCCCTCCCTGAGGCGCGGCCGGTGGCGGGGATGGGGTCGGGCCTCCCCGGTTGTGGCCCCGGGCCCCGCGCCCGGCCCGGCGGAGCCGGAGCCTCGCAGGATGTTGGCTCCTTTGTATGTGGCTTCCCTCTCTCCAGAGGGGCTGGGAAGTGTTTATTTGGGGAAAAGGGACTGTGCTGAATCTGGTATTTAAAATAGCTTTTTTTTTTTTTTTCCTTTAGCGAAGCGGGTGAGGATGAATGTGAGAAACAGGAAAAATACCCTCCCCCTTCTGCCCCCACCAGACGGGAGCTGACTTTAACTGTTCGTAAGGCAGCCAAGAGGAGAGCTCTGCAGCTGAGAAGCAGCTCTCCTGTGGAGCTGGGCCCCCGGAGGCCTGTGGCTGCTCTTCCGTGGCTGGCAGAGGGGAATTGCGGGAGGCCCTTGGATGCAAGGAGGTGTCGGGATGTCTAGGAAGGTGTCTTTTCTTCTGAGAGATGGCTTGTGGTCTGGGCAGTGTGGGGCCCTGCTGTGTTAGGTGTATTTCTGAAGTTAGAAAATGAAGTTTGTTAAACCTCTTTCAAGTTGCCATGAAATTAGTCTGTTCTGAACAAGCTAGAGGTAACGGGGACCCGAGTCAAACCGTGTGTGAAATGACTGCAGGCATGCGAGTGGTTTGCACCAGCGTGTTTGGAAGTTGCCTTGTTAACGAATCCATTTGTTTTCCTTTTGTACAACAAGTGGTTGGATATCTGGAAATGAATTCTGAGGACTGTGTAAGTTCATCTGCCAGCTGGACTGTCCCGTCAGCCCGCCACACGCAGTGTGCCCCCATCTCCCCACTGCCAGCATGGAGGTTTAAAAATTGGGCCTTATATAACAGATTGGAGACAACGTTTGGTGTTTGCCAGTGCGCCTGAGAAAGAATTGCTGTAAATTAGGGCAGGAGGCCTCCATGGGGATCCTGTGGAGAGGCCTTCTCTGTGGCAGGGTAGGCTTGACTGCTGTGAGGAACTTGCCAAAGATTTGTTGGTTTTGTTTTAATTCAGTGTGTTACGGATAGGAATGTTGTTTGGTGATGATTTTATCACGGCTTAGCACCTTTTGGGCCTCTGGGTGGGTTGTAGTCTTGTGGCACAGTCAAGGATGGTCTAACCCCAATCTGGTGGCGCCTTCTCTTGGGTCTGTGGTGGTTTGTGCGCTTCGGGAGCCCCTGGATCCCCCCGGGG
Organism: Morus bassanus; assembly: GCA_031468815.1. Taxonomy (NCBI): domain Eukaryota; kingdom Metazoa; phylum Chordata; class Aves; order Suliformes; family Sulidae; genus Morus; species Morus bassanus. Next base: position 1,600,694 of record CM062593.1, read on the forward strand.
GGGTTGTCTCGTTAGCTTGTAGAGATGGCTGCCCTCCTGTGTCATTCTGCCTCGGGGTTTAATCTCTTCCTCGTTAGCTTACAAATCTGTAAGGCCTTATAAATCAGTTCTGTAGTTTCTTTGCGAAAACAGCTGCTGCTCTGGTATGCACTTGCATCAAAACGACTGGGGTGCAGTTGATGGTGGTTTGCAGGGGAGACTGTTTTTTCTGGGCAGTTTCTCTGGGCTTGCTGAATGGAGCTCTGTGTTCCTGCTCTTGCAGCATGGTTCGTGTTTGGTTTTCTTGTTGTAGCACTCTTCAGAAGAGTGAGTGGAGAGGAGGAAGTTGGCACTTGCAGTTCAGCAGGTTTCTGGATTCTGCCCTGCGAGTGCTTCTCTCCGCTGGTGTCAGTACGTAGAGAGGCTTCACATCGCCTCGTTTTGTAGTCAGTCAGTCTCCAAGCTCCTGTGCAGCCTGAGTGTTGTCAAAACTGTTAATACAGGAGTGACTCAGCGGATCAATGGGAACGACATGAGGGTTGTGCTCATGGACAATCAGTATTTTTCCCCCCACCCCCTCCAGCCCCACTGGGCTGGAAGAGACGATGTCCGAGAGCAACTGCCAATAAACATGTTTGCTGGACTCGGGCCTGATTATGCTCTGTAGCCTTCTCTCCCCCCTCGCCGTGGTTTTCCTAGCTAGGAGGAGCTCTGATGAGCTGTGCTGGAACAGCGGTCCTTTGCTTTGGCTGGTCCATCCAGGTACGTGCCTAGTGTCCAGTCTGGGGGCATTACTGACTGCTAGAAGGACCAGTCCTTGCATGAGCCAGTCTGGGTAGGAAGCTGTTTATCCCCTCCTTTCAGATAGGGGAACTGCAGTGCTAAAGGCTTATCTGAGGTGGTGAGGAAGCCTCGGGTGAGCGGCAACCCCTGCTGTGCTTTGGCTCCTTCCTGGGGGTGTGCAGGAGGGGTGCAGACCTCGGGGCTGTGGAAGAGACGCTCTCCTTTCACTCGGCAGGGCTGGTTAACGTGGCGTTTGCTTCCAGTTCTCAGTGGCCTGGTTTGCCTTGCGCTACTCCTGTGACTTCCAGCTGCGTCAGGAGTCGAGCCCTCTTCCCTCATAGTGCTGCTGAGAGCGGGGAGACTCGGGTGTCAATGCAGGAGCTTCCTTCGTGTGCTTACAACGGCCTTTTGCTCAGAGCTTGTGGGAACAGCTCTGCCCACAGCCCTGTAATTGGGCTTTGACTAGGCAGACTTGGCTTGTCCTGGACACAGTGAGAAGCTGTGAAATGGAGCCTCCTTCCTCGGGCCCAGATGTGCCGCGGCTTGGAGACTGCTTTGGTCCTGCTGTACCCTGTGAACTGGGAGGGGAAGGACAGGGAGCAGGTCTCTCAGCAGCTCTGGGATTCTGCCGGAGAACAAGTTATCTTCCCATTAGTAAAGCTGTGTGCTTATAAATAGTTTTGGGTTTTTATTAGAATGGATGTTTATACTTCCTATGGGCAGCCTGCATCTCCGGTAGGTCCCTCGCTGTAGAGAAGAAGCAGGGCTCGGTTGTGAGGAAAGTGTAAAGGTGATTTTCTGCTGGGGCAGCTGAACACGGAATATTCAGGCTCTCCGTCTGGCTCCCAGATTCACACTAGCTGAATCCTCCATCTCCTGGGGGATTCTTTTAAATCCCTGCACAGGCTGCAGCCCTTCCTGTTGCACAGCCCCTCCCTTGCATCTTATGTTGATGCGTTATTCCTAATAACTGGCTTAAAAAAAAAAAGCTTACTGCAGAGCATGCATCGAGCCGAGATGTTCCAGGATATCTCCTGCCCTGTCTTTACTACACCATCAGCTGCTGGATGGCACTCTGGCAGCTGGGGTGAAACACGGGGCCGCTCTTTCAAGGCTTGTCTTGACCCGAGGTGCTCAGAGCTGTGATCCTCATGGCTGGCGGGTTCCACCAGCCCTGCTCTGACAGGGAGGGAGAGGTGGTACAGTGCATGCTGGGTGCAAGTGCAGTGTGTGTAAAACCACAAAAAGTCTGCCTGTCTTCTGCTTGCTGTGATGATAACGTTGCAGCAGATTGCTGCACTCGATAAGCCCTGAGGTGATCCCACGCTGTGCGATGTAGCAAATCGTTCTTCAGGTAAGCTGAAACTTGTAGGTAAGACTTTGCAGCGTGTTTTAAAATGCTGCATGGAGCGAGACATGCTTAATTTCTTTCACAGCTCGCAGTAAGGAGAGTTTTCTCTTGGAGTAGAGGAATTCAATTAGTTCTTAAAGACTTTAAATTGGCTTCTTTAGTTCCAAAAAGACGATGGGTAGAAGTTCGCCCTGTGTCCAGGAAGATTTCCCAGTGCCCATGAGGTCTGTAATCTGCTGGAAGGTTGGTGACAGTCACGTTTTCCAAGCAGTACCCTGCTTCTCTACTGCAGTCAGACCCGTGTCACTTAAAATGTTGCAGCATCAACGTTCTCACATGTAGGAAATGATGATCTCGATGTCTTGAGGTTAGTTCACCTGTGGCAGTAAAACCAAGTGCTCTCATGATCTCGTCTGCTGAAAAGGCTTGGATTAGGATGGTGACGTGAGGGAAGCCTGGAGTCCTCTCCTGCGAGGTCCGGAGGAGCTGAGCCTCAGGCCTGGGAAGGGTTCCCCACGCTGCAGGCTGAGATCTCTGCTTCCTCTCCAGCGTCAGACGTTTGGCAGCAGAATACAGCCTCACCGCTGTCTGGTGGGGATGGTGCTTTGAAACAGGGCTGGGAAGTGCCGTGTGGTGTTTAGTGTCTGTGGGGCAGAGGCAGCAGTAAGCTGAATGTGAGAGCAGTCGTCGGAATGAGCCAAGACCCTGTTGTAGCCAGGTCTTGGAAATAAGGTGCCTGTTGGGCTCCCAGGGTGTTTGAGATGCTGAGAGTCTAGAGGAAAGAAGTGTTAATTTTTTTTAATCATTCAATTTTATATGTCCGCCAACCAAAGGGTGTCCTGTAGCCCTTTGTTATTTAATGTTATGTAATGGTTTTTAATGAGGGAGGCCTGGCTTTTGCTTTCCAAATGGTGAATTAGACAGTTGGCAGGTGATGCACAGGCTTTGTCAGCCTGAGAGGGATATTCTTAATAACAGGGGTTACGGTTGGTCTTGAACTTGGATTTTGTGAAGCTTTCCTCTGGAAGAGCTTTGCAGCCCCGCCGGTCTGCAGCTGAGCAGACCTGCGCAGGAGGAGCGGTGCTGGGAGGGGTTCGTGGGTAGCCTGGGAGCACAGCCACGTCTCTGGGGATTCCTTCCCCTTCCCAATCTGGAGGCTGGAAAGTCTTGCTAAGAGTGGCTGTTGCCTGGGTGTGGGGGGCTGGATGACAGGCTCTGAAAGGTCAGTGGTAATCCAGTTTAAAACCAGAATGGAGGTGTAATGGTTTTGTACTACTCAGAAGCTCCATTCTTCCAGACTCTTGTCATTGCCTGATGTTTTCAGGTAGAAAATCTCACTGCTTTTTTTGCTTTTGAGATAACACTGAAGTATAAACAAAGCAAGAAACCCTTTTTCTTGTCCTTTTTTTAGCGTGGACTGATGGCAGTGATGAAGTTTATACTCCCTGCATGGTCTTCCCAGTTTGATGCAGGGAGAGGACGGTGCTTTCCAGCACCTTCTGTGCCGTACGTGTGGGCAAGGGGCAGGCTAAGGCTCTCCTGGAATCCCCCTGCCCCCAACTGCGCCGATTCCTTTTATCCGAAAGGCGATGCAGGTTTGAGTCAAAGCCTGGCTTTTGTGTTCCCGAGTACAGAGAATATTAAGGACGTGACTTAGAACAAGTGCTGAGCATGGAGGTACGGTCTGGATGTTCAAGGGACTGCTCGCAGCCGGGAGCTGAGGAGCAGCAGGCGCCTCTCTTGGGTGTGGGGTCAGCGTGACACGGGACGAGGCACTGGAGGTGTTGGTGCTGACAGGTACAGGCTAGTCTCCGCCTTGAGCCTTGGGAATTCCTGCACAAACTTGCTTGCTTGAGCTTGTTGCTCAGTGGGCTTCGGCAGCTGGGGAAGGAATAGGAAGTGCTTGGAGGGATGGAGCTTTAACATTTCCTCCAGGATAACTTGCAGCTGATTTTTAAACCCATGCTGTTTTCATGGGGGTGTCTGCCTGATCAGGGGATCCCAAGAAGAGATTGTCAGAGTCCCCAGCAGATTCTCCAGCCTGAAGTAGTAGGTGTGTTGGTGCAGGGAATGGAGCAGAGAGAGGAATTCCAGCACAGCAGACCATCGCTGCTCTCCACGCGATAGCAGGGGATGTTGCCAGGGAGCAGCTCTCCACCGCCCAGGCCCCTCTTCTCTCTCCCAGGCCTGCTGCTTGGAGCAAGGGGAGCCGAGCAAGTCACTCCTTGGGCTTACCAGGGCCTCAGGCACCAAGCTCAGGGGAGTGAAAGGGAAGCTCAGTTAACGCACCATGCTGACTGTAGCTGGATATAGAATAAACACTGTGAATGTGAGTTATTGTAGTAGTGTGCTGTTCAGGCACACCTGTGCTGCAGTAACCTTTCTCTAGCTAAAGCTCGCTGGCTAAATCTGTTGCGGCATTTTGCCACGAAGAAATGGCGGGCAGACCCCTTGCGTTGGAGCAAACTCTGGTTTCAGGTGGTTTTTGGCAGGGGCTCCTTTGCCTCGGCTGTGAGGCGCAGACGCAGGCCTGCCTTCGGCAGGAGATGTGTGAGCAGCATGGTGATGTAGCAGCCCCGTCTGCTGATGGGCTTGGCTCGGCAGCGACGTGGCATCGCAGGGCTGCTTTGGGGTGAGGTGAGGCCAGCTCTGCAGGGGCTCCAGTGCTCGGGGCTGGCTGCAAAGTCACGACAGGAGCTCTGCGCCCCTGCTGTGTGGAAAATGCCCATGGTGTCCCAGAGCCTGGGTGCAGCCGTGCTTCAGGTGTACTGACCTCACTGTGTATTTTTTTTTCTCTTTACCTTTCCCTCTCCCTTTTATTGTGCTGACATCTCTCTGACTTCTCGGGCTCCTACCTTGCTGAGATATTTTCTTGCAAGAGCTAGCACGTCCGTCAGGGAGCTGGGCTGCCTGCACAGCAGGAACAGCCTAGAGCATCTTCTGCACCGGAGAGATCGGTTTGCCAGGCATGGCTGGGTGGAAAGGTGGGTGCCTTTGAGAATGGCGGTGGCGCAACCAGAGCGGGGAGGACAATGTGTGCAAATGCCCTCGCTGCAGGCTGGATGGCACCCACGGTTCCCAGCAGGTCTTCTCTAATGTCTCTCTGAGGATATAAGCACAGACCTGGAAACGAGACTCAAAATAATCCTGTGCACAACGCAGAAGATGCACTGCAGCGGGCTTGGCTCGGTGACAGCAGATACCCAAGGTGCGATAATGGACGAGCAGGGGATGGTTCCTGCTGCTGGTTGTGGTCCTGGCAGGGGATGTGCAGAGCCTGAAATCTGACTTCTCCCTGGAGAAGAGTGTGACACTTGGTGCTTTGCTCCTATTTTTGTTCAGAGCCAGAAATCAAAGTCCAGAGCAATACTTCTGCAGCCAGAATCATTTAAAAGCACTTGCTGTTGTTTTAGGGCCAATATTTAACTTGTGCCTGTGACGGGGAATGCTTGTTAGACTCTAAATATTTGCCTTAAGGAAGAAGTTTGAGGGAAGAACATCCACTGCTAGGGGGGAAGCAGGGGGGATTTCAGGAAACGAATTTAAGCCTCTGTATTTACAGGTCTGCGTAAAACAGCCTGTGCTCCCCTTCTGGCGCGGCTCTGGCAGGTACTGAGGCTGCTCTGGCAGAGCCGCAGCGCAGGAGCGTCTGGGAGGAAATGTTTGTGTGCCTCGGCGGCTGGAGCAGGCAGCGGCGCAGGGTGTGTCTGCTCGCATGGCCCCAGTCCTGCGCTCCCGCCGCCAAGGGGGATTTAAAGGCACAGGTTTGGAGCTCCTTTCCAGCTGGGGCCGGTGTGGGCAGCCAGGCTGAAGCGTGCGTAAACTTCCCACTAAAAGCAGCTTATCGGAAAAGAAATGCTCTGCTGCTTTTGCTTTCTCTGTGGTCTTTGGTGGCTGTGAAATCCTCTGCAGTGAATCCTACTAAGAGCAGGATTTCCTATTCCCTGGACCTGCTCAGTGAGGTGCTTGTGGCTTCTCCTGTCTTCTCTCACCTTTCTCTGTGATCCTTCTCGCAGTGTGCCACAAACACCATCACGCAGCCTCCGGTAAGCCCCTGAGGGTGTTTGTTGCTACTGGTCAGTGTTGAGCTTGTCCCACATTTCTGGGCAGAGAGCGGCTGTGTGGAGCTGTGTGCGGGGATGCCGGTGGTGTAGGTCCAAATTCAGGTCAGGTTACGCTGGCGTCTCTGCAAGCTGTGTGGGCTGGTTGTGGTGCATGAGGACATGGCGATGGAGAGGAGCCTGGTCCACTGTTCCCAGCTCCTTAGGTGGCCTTGGCCTTAGGCAGGTCAGGCAGCCCCTCTCTGTGGACAGGGCAGGTTAGTAATTCTGGGTCTGGATGTGAAGTCTGGGCACCCTTAGCTACATGGTAACTCTCTGCCCCGGCTTCTTGTGCTCTCTGCTTTTGGTTGGATGCTTTTGGCCATCCTTGACTATTGTAGCTGGGTTTTGCTTAGATACAGAAAGAACATGTTTTCTCTTGAAGCAAAATCAAAGGCACACAGATGTTTGCAAGCTAGCCCCGGGGAAGGCTTTGCCCAGGCTCCTGTGTGCAGAGTTCAGCCCAGCTCTGAAATGTTGAGAACTTCCTCCTTCCAGTGTAGCAAAGGGCTTGCAGGCAGCCCTCAATCCCAGCCTGAAGCTGTGCTAAGGAGAGCCAAGTCCAGCTGGAGCACGGCTCTGGCTTTTAGCAACAGGTTTGGTGCTGGGGAAGCAAAGGCTTTTGTCAGAGCTCAGAGGGTGATGTGGTCTTGGAGTTCAGAGGGGATCAGGGGCTGTATAGGAAGAGAAGCCATGGAGGGGCTTGTGTTCAGAGCGTGGCTGGCAGCCCCTCTGAGTGTGCACCCACGGGGCTGGCTGCAGGTGGGCACCCAACAGCTCTGTGCAGCTGTGGGAAGTCTTGGTCCATTTCCATAATGAGTGTTGATGAGTTTAAGCCCACAAATTGGCTGCATAATGAATGAGGGAGCCAGGAGAGCTGTGTCCTGTCTGCAGGGACTGGAAGAGGTGATGGGAACTAGAAACACAAGTGATTAACTCAAAAAAAGAAAAGGTCTGGGTTTTGGATGGAAGTGTGTACTAGAGAAGGGTGAACGTGTCTTGGCTGGGGTTTCTGGGACAAATCAAAGAAGTGAGAGCCCAGAAATGATGGAGAAGGGACAGTTTGTTCATGCAAAGAATGCTCTATGTATTAATAGCAGCAAGATGAAATGGGTCCTCCTGGGTGGGTGTATCCTGCATGTTCCTTCATGTGGGTGATCCCTCTGACGTTATAAATTAAGCCCTTTGTGTTAGGGCCCAGAGAAGCAGGTCTTGAGCAGGTAAAGGGAGGAACCAGCAAAGTCGTGCTAGATCTACCTGTTTGAGAGAGAGTAGTCTTTTGGATGAACCCCTTGAAAAGTTTCCTTTCCCAGTCCACAGCACCTCTGTAGCCACCTTTCCAGCTGTAGCAACTCCTGTGGTGTTCCTGTTTTGGTCCTGGCCTTCTGATCCTGTGCAAAATACACACAGGTGGGGAACGACGGAAGATGAGGAACAACCTTTGGAATGTGCCTTTCTGATGTGGAGGTTGGTGGCAAACCAGACTGAGTCCTTAACCCACAGAGCTGTCATGGTACTTAATAAAGGGTTGTGAGTCTGATCCTCTGCGTGAGGGATGGAGGAGTGAAAAGATCCTGAACAATTTGTGGCATGACCAGGAACGGGATGTAGATCTCTGGCCCCTCTGTTCTGAAGCTTTTTCCCTCCCTGTGAGCCAGCAGTCTGGAGTATTTGTCTAGGTCTGAGGAATTTGTCCCAGTTAGTTGAGAATCGCCTTTCTCTACCCCCCTTTTCTTCTGTGAGATCACGGACATGTTAAGAGTTTCATGCTGCTTTGCTTCCCCATCTGTAAAATAAGCAGGTTGCTTCTGTACCTTCGAGAGGTTGCAAGGAAAAATGTGTAATGGATTGAGCTGCTTGGTCTTGTAATAGAGGGAGTGGGAAGATAAATGCTTGTGGATCGCTCATTGCTCCTCTGAAGCTGCTGCTGCTTGCTTGTAAGCTGATGGATGTTGTCGTGCCACAGAGCACCCCTCCGCCCCGGTTACTCTGCAGGAAAGATTGATTGCACGGTGCTACTCTCTCCTCCCCACAGTCTGGGCTGTGGGTCCTGCTTGTGGTCCTGGAAGGCTGTCCCTGTTGGGTGACTGTCCCCGTTGGGGTGGAGAGCTGGGACCAGTGTATGTAAGCCAGGGTGGCAGTGAGCCAGCTCCCGTGGGACTTTGCAGTAGAGAAGTGGTTCTGGCATCTCAGCACAAGGAGTTTGACAGCTCTTCAGGGAGAGGTTTCCCTGTGAACCCCCCCGGAAGCCTTCCCTTCCCTTCCCTCCCTCTCTCCCCACCCCCCGTTCTTAAGGTTCGGCAGTCACTTGAGAGGAAACCTGTGGGGCTTCCAGCAGCCTGGGGAAGAAAGCAGACAGGGAAATGGTGTTTGTTTGAATGTGGGACAGCTTGGCTTGGCAGAGCTGCAGCTCTACAGCCCAGAAATGGAAGCAGCCCTTGTCACCAGTGGGAATGACACCCCTTTCCGCCCACCCAGGACTCTCCAGGGTGAAGGGCCTGCTCTGGAGCGAAGTGACTGGGCCGGGACAGAGCAGAGCTGGCATTGATCCCCTCTTCCATGCGACCCTAGGGCAGTTGGGGATTTACAATTGGGGAAGTTGCAATTAGCTGTGGTTTGGTGATTGAAGAGATAACTGGATCCAGGCACCCCTTTTTCCCCTGCCTTGCCTTGCAGAAGGCTACCTCAGATCTGCTAGTGCAGCTGCTTCCTAACCTGGTTCTGTCAAGAGGATATGGGTTAAGGGAAGAAAAAAAATCCTACTATTAAAAGTCCTTATGCCAACCCAGATCCTGCTGACAGAAAAGGGTTTGGTAGTGATACACATGACAGGAGGCCAAGCAGTTCTCTGCAGAGTGACAGTCCCCAGATGGGCTGAGGAGCAGGGGAACGCTGCTGTCAAATGCATCTCACCGTTGCGGTGCACAAGCCTTTGGCAGCCAGGCTGGATGTATGCTTCGAATCTGCAGAGTTGGAGTCCTTGTGGGTCCATTTCCCTGCTTTAAACTGTGGCTGGCATGTGAGTGGCTTGTTAGTAACCCCTTCTGGAAAAGCCTTCTAGCTGAAGGGCCCACAGTGCTCAATTTGTCCTCATTCCCTGTGGGATGAGTAACTATCCCAAATCTTGGAGGTGGGAGATGAAACAGGCTGTGGTTTTCGTTCTTCCAGTGCTGTGTGGCTTTCATCTCTGCTGCTTCCTTCCCTAGCCTGGTCCCGAAGCAGGGCTGGGAAGAAGCCCTGTTGAGGCACTGGGCAAATCTGTATTACAGCACTTGCCCATGAGAAGTGTTGATGAAAGCGATTGGGAAAAACTGTCTGTTTTTTCAAAGCCACCCAGATGGGCTTTGTGCTTTCCTGGGAAGAGCTGGTTGCTTTGCAGCACAGAGTTCCCAGCCCTGTCCCTCATGGGGGCAGTGGGGCTGCCCCGAGCTGCCTGGCCAATGGCCAGCAGCATCTTCTCCTGGCTTAGGCTGCACTGCTGAGTTTTCAGATCCCCTGCAAGTGCTCCAGCACCTCCCTGGCTCTGTACTGAGCTTTCTGGGCAGTACAGCACAGCTCACCCCCCCTCCCTCCCCAGTTTCAGGGCTGGGAGCCCCTCCTTTCCCCCATGGCTGCCTGGTGAGAGCCCTGCAGGGGCAGAGCCAGGGAGGAAGCAGGAGATAAACGCTTGCCCCTGTCCCTCTGTATCCCCTGACAGAAGGTTGATGGCTCTTAAGAGGTGATACCTGCCCAGTATTGACACTGGTGAGGAGGAGGAGGGAGGTGCTGGCTGAACTCTTGCCTGTGGGCGTCCGCTCCACCCGCCTCCTGGAAATGCGAACCAGGAGACAAATCTGAAACGAATCTGGCAATCGCCGCAGCCAGGCCTCTGACCCGTGCCTAGCACCGAGCGGGCGGTGTGGCAGGAGGCCAGGTTACTGCCCTGGCCTGGAGAAGGTGCCTGTGGTCAGGGCCACCGTCTGCGCAGGTGACCTGAGAGGGCACAGCAGCTGCCAGGGACTGGGCTTTTCTCCCTCTTTGCCGCTGCCTTCTGTGTGGTGTTAGGCAGTTACGTGCCTCAGTTTCCTCTTCTGTAATGGCGCTTCCTTGGTGAAGTACTTTGAGCCAGCTGCTGCAAGAAATAGTATAAGATCCAGGGGGCATTTATTGTTTGCATCAGCTGTCTGGAAAGCCCTTTGAGCTTGTGACTAGGAACACTGGGATGATAAGATGGCTTATGCTGCTGCCTGGATTCTTGCCCAGCTTGCTGGGAGGGAAGGAGGTGTGTGCCCAGCCCATGGAGCCATATGGTGCGGATGCCAGTGCAGGGTCGTGGATGTTGTCTCTTCTGGGCTGTCCCACCTGGCACGACAGATGTGGTCAGGGGTGGTAAGTACAAACTTTGAAACAGCAGCGTCCACACCTGGTATCATCTAGAGCTCCCTGGTGGCCTGGACTCTGGTGGGACAGAGAGGGTAACAAGAGAGGGGAGGTTTCTTGTACATGGCTGCTTGGAAAGCTGTGCTTCAGAGAAAAGAAAGTGTGCTGTGGACTTGCAGTGTGACTCCAGTTTGGGCAGCAGGAATGTCCTGCCCTCCAGAGACGGTGGCTTCCAGAAGAGTGAGCATCACCTGCTGTCGGAGCAGGTTTGTGCCCTGGCACATAAATTGTCAGGCTGGTGCAATATGCTGATGATAGTCCTTGGGCTCCTTGTCTGTCCTGCTCTGGGGACCCTGTGGGGTGTGCCGGGAGCCCCCCACTCCCTGTGCCTTGCATGCGAGGAGGCCACGCAGGCGGGGAGTGGAGGGAGTGCTTTTGCTCATTCTGTGGCTGCTTAGGGGCTGCAGGGAGGGAAAATGGAAGTGCTGAGAGCTAGTGCTCTGCTGAACTTTGATCTCCTGCTCCCTGGAAGTTGGGAGCAAGTGGGGATGCTCTGGGTTGTTCAGTGATGCTGAGCCAGCTCCGGCCAGTTTAAAGCCATTTGTGTTGTGGGGAGACCCGTGGTGTGAGTGTCTGAGGGCAGCAGTCTGTTCCCAGTCTCCTGCTCCCGAGGTTATTTGGGAGCCCGCCCAAAGGCTGTGGAGAGGAAAAAGTGCTGAGTGTGTCACCAAGGCGTCCCACTCCCTGGGGAGGAGAGTGTCTGGCTGGCCTGTGCTGGTGTTCAGTTGAGTTCCTCTGCGGGGAGGAAATCTCCTCCAGGTGGATGAAAGGTTTTGAGACTGTAACCCAGCTTGGGGGAGGAAAGGAAGGGAAGGGAGCCACATGCATCCAGGAATTGGCTTTTGTTATAGGAAAGGGGTTGGGAAATATCCCTTATCCTTTGGAGAACAGATGTTGAGCCCCTCATCCTAGCTACAGCTGATGCCTCGCAATGCTGGAAGGAAGCACATGTGGGATTCAAGGCTGCAGGATCTCTGAGGACATCCTCGAAAGGGTCGCGTTCTTCCTCTGCTCTTGAGTATCTCCCACCACTTGACAGCGCTCCCTCTGAGACAGTGCTTGGACGGCTGTGTCTTCCCCTGTCCTCTGCTCCCCTTCTGCTGCTGCTGGGCCCGTGGGATGCAGCTGTGGCTTGTGCTCTGTAAGCAGAGCCGTGAGGAGCTCTCCCATGGCATGTGGGGGGAGGTCTTGCCCCTCCATGTGGTTGGACCCCCTGACTCATGCACACCAAAACACCTCTGCCTGAGCTTTCTCTGGAGCCTCGTCCTGCCGTGATGAGGCATAGATCATCCTGTGGGCAGCATCCCACTCGAATGAGGCCTGCGACACCGGCACGGTGGCTCCTGCAGAAGAGGAGGGCGGATGAGAGGCAGGGGCTGGCAGCGGGAGAGCAGTTCACCTGCAATCTGGCAGCGTGGAAAAGCTGTGCTGCGCTTTGCCAGGGAGCCCCTTTGTCTCCACCGGACTGTCATACAGAGCAATCCATGACTTGGGGCTGCAGGGGTGCCCCCTTCCTCAGCACTTGGTTGAGAGCTGCTCTTGACCTCCCCATCCACGGCAATTGATAAAGGTGCTGTGTCGCCAGCGAGCAGGGAGCTCTTGTGTCATCAGCCGGCTGTGCTGGCGGGTGTGGGTCTGGGGCTGCCTGCTGTGGGCTGGAGCTCGCTCTGTGGCTCGTTGAAAAGGGGTGAAGGTGGCACAGCAGCCCCTTGCTTGCATGTGGTTTTCACATTGTGTGAAGATCATTGCTGTTATGTCCTGGCTCATTTTCCATCCTCAGGGGCCTGTGGTTGCATAAACAGGAGGAAGTTTTTGCTGTAGGTCTTTCTCAGTGGGCTGTAGTGGAGGCTGTGGACCCTGCTCTGCCTTAGGCAGAGTGGAAAGAAGCGATGGCAACTGTGCACAGTGTCACGTGCGTGACAAGGCTTTATTGATGAACTGGCCTTGTGGTGACAGTTGGGCTGTCCCAGCACTGGGAGAGCAGGATGCCTTCCCATCTCCCTGCTTTGGTGGGAAGAACTGATTTCACGGATTGGGATTCAGAAATCACCAGGAGTTTGCTGTTTCAATGATCTGACTTCACGCTAATGTTTAAATACACGCGTGTGCTCACGTGTACAGCTGCAAAACTGGGGGAGGGAGGAAAAACCACAAAGTTTATTAACAGCAAGCAGTGCAAAGCAGCCCTGACGCTGGGCTGGGAAATAAGCCCATCACGGTGGGGTAGGAAATGGATGGTTGTTGCCAAAACATCTGCTCTCCTGCTCTGGTGAGGTGTGTTAACAGCGCCAGTTGTGCGCCATTCTCTCTGGGTTGTTGTGGATGCTGGCTCCAAAAGGTGACAAGCAGGTGTGCTCAGGACTGGCTCTTGGATGGGCATGTCATGGCCTCGCAGCTGCTGCAGTGTTTCCCCTCTCTGCTTTGCTGGGCCATTGGCATGCTTCTCTGATGTTTCCTTGCTTGCTGCTGGCTGCTTTTGTACCCACTGTTCCTCTGGGTTTGCCGCCAAAGTCCTCTTGCGGCAGGTTGTCTCTAAACCTTCTCCTTCTGCTGGGCAGGCTGTGTAGCCTCTGCCTGGTGGCCTGGCAGGAGGCAGGGCAGCTCTTCGCTGCCGTGGTTGTTGCTGCAAAGCAAAGGTGCAGCTTGTCTCTGGCCGCAGTGGAGGCGGGGAGAGAGCCTTCCTCTGTTCTGTCTGTGAAACCGATGGCAACTCTTCTTTCACATCCATTCCTGTGCATGCTGCCGGATGTGCTCTAAGATCCCTTATCAAGAGAAAGGCAAGCAGCACTTTATCTTGCTTTTATGAAAAGTGTTAGCTTTTGAGGGCATGGGAGTATTCAGGGACAGGACTGGGGAAGTAACATGCTGGTAGAGATGGTCTTAACCTTATTTCAGGCTGCAGCAGCACAGGAGGAGGTGTTCTAGCCTCATATCTGAGATGGAAGCGGTTGTTCCAAGCTACTGGATGAAAATTATCTATTTGTCTAGAAGCCTTTTTTTTTTTTTGCCACTGCCTGGTGACTGCGAAGCAGGCTGTGAGCTCTGGAGATGGGAGGGAAGAAGGTGGAAGGGGAGCTTGCCTTACTCGGAAACCTGACATATGAATGCAATGCTTTCCTGCCTTGTTCCTGGAGCGTGGCCCAGCACAGGTACCGTTACCACCAGGCTGATGATCTGGGGCGCGGTGGCAGTCAAGTTGTGTGTTGGTGACAAACGTAGGCTCATCCCTTTCATAGAAAGGCTTTGCAGGTGCCTGGGTCCCACTGCTGCCGCCTGCCTTTTGCTGCTGAACCAGCATCATTACCTGAAGTTAAACCTGCTCTCGAAACTTCTGTGGTGCAGTGGGAAGGATGGAGAGGGCATGGCAATGCATGTTACAGACGTGCTTGTGCAGCTCCCATTCTGCATCTGCAGGCACTGCTTAACTTTCATGAGTCCCTTCAGCGGGATCCCCACGGTGCTGCGGGCCCAGCAGTCGCTTGGAGCACGTCTGGATCTGTCCATGTTCAGCCTCCCTTTCTGTATTGCATGCCAGGGCAGTAAAAGGGTGGCTGAGTTGTCAAGGTGTTTTTTTTCCCCACAGCTGAAGCAAAAATAAAAAGGATCTGTGTCTGGTGGCAGAGGTTGAAATGTGGAATAGGGTTGTCCACCCTGAAGGTGCTTTGGGCTCTGGCTCTGTAGTCTGTGCTGAGTAGCTGTTTGAGCAGTAGCTCTCCTTGGGCTTCTCTGTTTCCCAGGGCACAAACATGACTCAGTGATTTGGGGATACAGACAATCCTTTAGATACCTGCTTGCAGACAAAGCCTATCTTGCGAGGAGTCACCAGGCATGAAAGCAAACCTCAGATTTTGCAGCAGGTAAGCGTTAGGGACTTGACCTTTCCCAGTGTGCCAGTCAGATCTGGCTGGATTGTTCTGCTCTGAAGCTTCTTGGGGTTGATGTTGGCTGTACAGCTGAGTCTTGGGCTTTATGCTCTGGGCATGAGTGGAGTAAATAGCAATATCAGGTCTTGAATGTAGAAACAAAACCTTTGCAGGCTCTCTCCCAAGATGAGTGTGCCTGTGACAATGAAATCCGTGGAAGAACTGGGCAGGATGGGACTGGTTGGAAAAGAAGCGGGTTCTGCTCTTATGTCAACCTCAGTAAATGTGCGGAGGGGAGAGCAGGGAAGGGGAAGGCACAGGACTGGTAAGCAGGTTTTTGCTGGCCAACTGCTGTGGACTTTTGGAAAGCAGCTGGTTCCTTTGCAGCTCTGCCTTGTAGCAGCGGCATGGATTTAATTAGTATCCGGTGTCTAATGCTTGCTGCATTGTGGATGTATTGTCTGGTTTAAATAGAAAACCCACTGGCAGAGCCACAAAACCCGGCGCATGCAAGGGGCTTGACGGCTGAGACCACTTGTTCAAGTAAGTGACTCTATGTATGAAATGCCTTATTGAATCCAGCTCTTGCGGTGCCAAGCGGGGGCTTGAAAGGCATCATCAGCGTCTTGGCTCGGGTGCCTGCGTGTGTCCCGTGGAAACCACTGGAGCTTACAGGCTGTGGGAAGGGATGAAGAACCAGGAGTTGGACTCCGACTACTGTCCTTTTAAGGTCTTCCAGCCAGAGACTCGGCTTTGTCTGTGATGAACTTCCTTTCTTCCAGTACTACTAACTCTACATTAGTAAAAGCGAAACCACTTCAACATCCTAATTGGCTTTTTTTTTTCTGAACTGTTAAGACGTGATAGATTCTGCAGAATTACAACCTTGGGTAATGTACTTCATGCAGGGGCAGAAGGCGAACGCTTGTTTTTTCTGTTGTTGTTCAGAACCAGGTTTACTGCTCTGGTTACCCATCCGTTACCTGCGGCATCCTGCTTACGGTAATAGCAGAGCGAGTTACAGTTTCTCAAACAGAAACTGCTCCATCTGTGAGCAGGAACATCAAAGTGATGCTAGTACGAGCAGTGGGGCAGCGGGTTGGAGCTGTTGTTGGGTCATTTGCTGATCTTGCCTTCTTCCAGCTGTGTACCAGAAGCTCTCCTGGCCCAGTAGCCGTAAGGACAGCCGTGGCTGGCCTTGGAGAAGGGATACTGGAGTAGAGAGCAGGTAGAAGATGCCGGTAACATCCCAGAGGTACGATGGCAGGGCTGGATAGGAAGGCGGGCAGGTACCTCTTCCTGTCTGACTCCCTCCTGCAACCAGGGGTTTTGCATTCCCGACAACCCACAGTGGTTTGGCATTGCTGCTGTTTCGGTGTGGTGTGGATCCGGCACGTGGATCATGGGAATGGCTCACAAGAGGGACGTGGCTTGAGAACTGGGAGGTGGCTGTTCTGGGGCTTAGTTGGGCACAATCACGTGTCGCGCAAGGGGTAAATCAAGCTGTGTAGTACAGACCCCTTTTGTGGGGTCTGTAAAGTCAACCAAAAAGCTGTTTCCTTTCAAGTCTCTCTAATAAAGCTTCAGTGTGTTTTCTGGTAGATTTTATGAATTCTGTAGTTGGAAGTTTAAATTTGTGGCTGATGAGCCCAAAAAGGTGAATAGACTCTCTTAGGTACTTGGTTCTTGGATGGATTTGTCTGACTTGTGCTGTGTTTGATCTTTTCCAGTCTAGTTTTCAGATCTGGTCTTATTTTAGCATGTGTGTATTTACTATTATTATTTTTCCTAGAGAAGTATTTTTAGCTTTTTGCTTGGTTCCTGTGCTGCTCCTGAAATTCCATCGTGGTATTTCCGGCTCCTCAGTAAAGCATAGTTAATATTTTCCATCCAGGTATGACTGCTTTGGACGGAGATCCAACGAAAAGAGTGAAATTCTGCGTTTGGCTGGGAGCAGATTGCATAGCGGCTCACAGCAGTGGAGAGATGCTTCATAAAGTTTTCTTTGTGGCTGCTTTTACTGAGAGGTTTAGGAGTTGCCCTAGAAGAGCTGTTGACTCTGCAAGCTTGTCTGCATTCAAAAACGTTGAGGATCTGGGTGGTTCTGAATTTGGACCATCCAAAGCACACTGATTTCCATTTCTGCTTATGCAAGCAGGGAGCAAACACGCATCAAAATGGTCCCGCTCCTGTTGGTTAGTGGGGCCTGTTTCCTCATTAGATATTTTTGGGTGCAAAATAATTACTGCTGAACTGCTGCCAGGGAGCTGACTCTTAGTAAAGCTGACGCTATACACACGCATCCTTGCCTGCCTGCCCACCTGCTGTCGGGCAGCGAGTTTTCCTCGTCCACACTGAGCTGCGGTGCGAGTGGTCGAGACTTCAGGGTGAAGCTGTCCAGCTCTGTACGCTTCTGCCAGTCCAGGGGTGTTCTCCGGCACGTGGCTTGTTTGGCTCTTCCATGCTCCTCTTGAAAAGGAGGCAATTGTTTTAAAATCACAACAGTGTAGGGAATTCACACCTTCACGTGCATTCCTGTCAGCTCTTCGGAGCGTTGCCTTCTGGACACCATTGGAAACTGAAAACACTACTACTGGCGGTTTGCTCCCTTTTTTTACTACTTATTTAATTTCATTATGTTTAGAGAACAGATTTCAGTTTTGTTCCCACTCTCTTTTGGGGCTGTTGTGGTGCTGGAGTTGGATCGAGGGATGCTGTGCATGCTCCGGGTTCGTGAGCACATGCAGCTCCTCAGGCAGCAAGAGTCTGGGATGGCCGGGCCACCCCAGCACTTACTGCGCCCTTAGCGGTGCTGGAGTCTGAGGAGCAGCTGCGATTTTACTTTTAAAGCAAGCTGATGGTTTTGAATATGTCAGCTGGTGTGCTCTAAAGATCTCAATGAAATCACGCGTGAGTCATTACGGGGTTTGTGTTGTGAGAACTTGGCGTAGCCGAGCGTTGGTGAGGCCTCCGAGCTGTGAAGCGGGACTCCCGTTCAGTAGAAGCAGTTCTCTGCTGCAGTGTTGAAACTCTGCTCTTCTCATCGTTACAGAGGGAACGATGTGGCACAAACCTTAAAAAAAAATAAATGGAAAATTCATAGTAATCCATTAAAAAGCCATATTTTTGTTTGGAAGCTGGGAGAAAATAACTTTGAAGAGATTTGGAACTTGATCTGTTGTGGGTTAAGAGCTGACCAGAGTGTACAGTGTATAAAAATCCCGTGGGGAAGGGAATGGCCAGTAACAAGAGAACACTTCTAATTTAGAGAAAAGCTTAATAGACACGATAGCTGGAAGAGGAAGCCAGAAACAAAAATCCACCTCCTTCTCAGCACAGCTCAACTCGGGGGGGACAGACGACGCAAATGCATTATTATTATTATTATTACCCTAATAATAATAGTATTTTATTTATTTATTTATTTAATCCCGGTGGTTTTGTGGCTTGGATGGTTTTTTGGACGTGGCTGAGAGCCATGGAGGGATAGCAGGGTAAAAAGCTGAGGTGCTCGGGCTGGCGGATGGTCTGTGCTGGGAGCAGTACAGCTACGCACAGTAAATGCTTTGATCTCTAACAGAGGTTCAGCACATTCCTCCGCCTTCGGTCGCTGCGTTTGCTGGAAGTCTTTTCTTTTTTGTTTGTTCTGTGTTAACTGTACAGCTGGAGGTGATGGTGTGTCTGATTATTTCCGTTAGTGTTTTTTTTTTTTAAATTAGGCACTAAGAGCAGCAGTAGCTGTGTCTGACCCCTCTGCTGCGCAGGAGGGCGAGAGCCCAGCCATGGGGCGCGTCGAGCAGCAGAGGCAGGAGGGGGCTGGCGAGGCTGAAGGTGCCCGGAGCGCCCCATGCCCACTGCTCGGGGGCCGAGCTGGGCTAAAGCGTGCGGGTGGAGTCCTCCCTCCACACGGACACACTGTGCTCTCAGTAAAGATCTGGGAAGCCAGGAAGGGAGGGAAGATTTGGAACAAGGATGCTCGGATCATGTCGGATTAAAAGCTTTGCTGCCACAGTCTAGGGGTTTTGTGGTTTGGTTTGGTTTTTCTTCCCCTGAACACTAGAAGAAATTCTGGTAGAAACATTAGCCCCAGCTTTATTCTTTTTTTTTTTCTTTTCAAGAAACAACCTGGATGGGGAAAAAAACCCATTTTTTTGGACAACTGCCCTTGCAAATTTCCTAATTGTAAATATTGTGGGGCCAAAAGTGAAACTACGCTGCGGTGTCTCTGTTCGCTGGAGGGGGAGACCAGCCGCAACTGTTCCTGTGTCGAAGGGGAAACTGCGCTTTGAACGCTCCTGGTACAGTGACCATGGTGATAGGACTGCGTCTGCCATGTAATCGATGACTCAGCCTGATAGCACTGTACAGACGTGAACCGGTGTCCGTGTTTGTGCGATGAGGGATGCAACGGCTTGTAAGGAAGCGGTCGGGGAGAGATGGGCTGTAGGGCTTCAGATGAGGGCTGCTCTTTGGGATGAGCAGGCTGGCAGGCTTGACGTGAGGATCCAAAAAGTAGATTTGTGATGGTTGGATATTCCCCACTGGTGGGCTAATGACCTCGCGCATGGACAGCAGGAGCCCAGGTACGGTGGGTGGATTTCACAGGATGGTGTTGCTGTTTGGTGGGGGGGTTTCTTCAGTCGGTTACTGCGTTCTTGTCTGTTCCCTGAAGGATGCCTTGGAAGAGGCAGGGGGAAGGTTGCTGAGCTCTCAGCACTGTTCAAAAGCTGAGAAAGAGCCAAATGTTTCCCCAGGGACCTCAAATGAACAAGACAGATGCAGAGGGGTTGTTATCCCAGTGTATTGGCCGGGATGTGAAGGGCCAGGAAGTCCGTACATGCCCAAATCACCAGGGAGGCGGTGGCAGAGCTGAGCACTCTCAAATCCCAGCCCTGAACTTGTGCCACGAGGCTCCCCCACCTCTCGATACGCACTGCACGTTACGCCTGGGTTCCCCAGTGGCTCTGCATCAGCAGTTAAGTAACAAACTATTTAACAAGAGCTTCCTGTTGTGCTGACACCGACATGAACGCACAAAGGAGGAAACGGAGTAAACAGAGCTGTGCTGATTCCCACCTCGCTGTAAGCTGGGAAGAGCATTGGAGATTGTGAGGAGGCCTGGACGCCATCTCTGCTTAACCCGACCCTGCTGGGGTCAGGGGATGATGTTCTTGTGGCTGTGATCAGCAGAAACTGCGCAGGCACTGTGTGCTGCTGGGAAAGTGGCTGCTTTCAGGACTGCCTGACTTTTAAGGGATTCCCTGGGATAGATAAAGGCCCCTTCACCCCTGCCCTGCCGCTCTGACTCCTCTGCAGGGGCTGTCCCCTGTGAGATGCAGCCAGTCCTCTGTTGTGATGGGGTTGGCACAACTCTCCTGTGCAGTGGCAGGCGAGATGTTCACATCCAGAATTCCCTTCTCTACCAGGTGCCTCGAGTTCCTCAGTTAAAGCTCTCAATCTCCTCTTTTCTTGAGGGATGGGGAGGAAGTTGGGCCAGAACAAGCCTATCTGCCTTTGTCATAAGGAATATTCTGCTACCCAGTAGGTTTGCTTGGGTGACTGGAGCCGTAGCTGGTGGAGGTGCAAGGTAGAGCGAGCTCAGGGTGCTGCACAGCCCTGCTGCCTCTCCAGTCCACGGAGGAAACTTCCCTAGGTGGGGGGTCAGGACGGGTTTTCTCCTAACAGCAAGGTTTCCCTCTTCTTCCTGGGGAAGCAGTTGACGCAGCTGGGGACAGCCCACCCTGCGGACCTGCGTCCGAGCTTCTTTGGCACATCAGCTGTGGGAAGCAGCTGATGGCAAGCTGCTGTGTCCAGCTAGGAGGAGAGGTGCATGTCCAGTGGCGGAGGAAGCTCAGGAGATCCTGTGGAGCATGTTGCATCGCCTGAGCCCGGCAGCGCAAGGCAGGGAGGGGAGCTTCCATTTTAAGACTTTCCCATTGCCCAGGCAAGCCCAAGTCTTGGAAGGACTCTTCATTTAAAACAAACCAAATCAAAAACCTCTCCTACCAATTGTCTTGTTTCCTCAAAAATCCACCCAGCATGGATTTTTCTCATAAATGTTGAGACCCGAGTGGCAGGGAGCTTGGCGGCACGCTCTGGAGCATGATGACACCTCTCCAAGGTAGAAGCAGGAGCCGGCTTCTCGCGATGCCTGACGCAGCCGTCTCAAACCGGGCTTTCTGCTGTGGCACTCGTGTGTGCATGCGCAGAGAGAAAAGGGAAGGAAAGCGGTGTGGGGAGCGGGTTCCTGGTACTGCTGTGGGGCTTGGAGTGAGTCACCCCCAGCTTTACAGCTCTGTGTCGGTTGTGGAAGAGAGGAGTTTTGAGCCTGTGAAGTTAAATTGGTGCCGAAGGTGTGTCAATGTTCCCACCTCACTGTAAAGGTGGCCTAGTTCCAGTTTGCTTGTATTTTGTTCTTAAATGTCAATTAAATAACAGTGGGTCAAGCTGGGTCTTTACGCATGTGTATGCACTTGCTGTCGCTAGCATTGGGCTTGGACAAATATGGTTTGAACACGAAATTTCCAGAATATGAGTAGTAGTTGCATTATTTTTACATCTTGGAAAATCCACTGGATTTCCCTTTTGTGGTAGCTGTACAGACAGGCTTTTCCTCGAAGCTTTCAGCTGATGAAAGAGCAGAAGTGAGCATTGCCACAGGCACACGTGGGAGCCGTGGCCCTGTGGAGGATGCAGGTGTGGGCCCAAACCTCCATCTCAGGAGGACCTTTTGTACAGGTACTGTTCACAGCATTAGGTTAGAATGAGTTTTTTGGGTTGGTTTGGTTTTGTTTTGGTTTTTTTTTTTGCCCCCCTTCAGCATCTGTTTCTTACTCTGTAGCTGCTCACACCCCAGATGAGTTGTTCCCCTCCTGAGCCTGCTCGACCTGGAAGGCCTGTAGTCAGAGCCACGCATGAGTACCAAGAGTTGTCCTGCTTGTCTTGCGTCTCTGGATGCCTCGTGTCGGGTGTGGGGCGGATGGAGGGGGCCCCAGCAGCGCTGTGTTGGGGCCTGGAGGCTGGTCTCCGTGTGCTTGGGCAGCGCTCACGCATCTGCAGACTGCTCAAAAGCTGGAGCCTTCTGGCAGCCCGTTGCCCTCCCGCTCGCTGAACTCTTCTGGGGTGCCTGCATAGGGATGCCCTGGGTCTCCTGCCCTCCCGCAGGAGGAGGGAGCTGCCCCGTGTCCCTCCGGTGTCTCCACTCCCACCTCCGGCTTGACCGTACCCATTGTAGGGGTCTCCTGTGGGAAGCCTGGTGAGGCTTTCCATGACTCCTCATTTTGGGAAACCTCTGTGTCGTGGCACAGCTTTTCCCCGTTTTGTCATGAGCGGGGTTGGCTGCCGGCACTGCAGACTGGAATACATTTTTAACTCCAAACCTTTGTAGACATCATCTGGGACCGTCTGCAGCTTGCTTTAAAGATGTTGGATCTTGCTTTGTTTTAAGACTTTTGATCTCCTTGTAAGCTAAGACTTCATCTGCCTCTTAAACTTTTAAAATTTATTAGATTTTGGTTTCAGCTGCGTAAGGCCACTGGTTGCTTTTTGGTCTGGATTTTTGTATTGGGAGCCAGCTGATGGGTCGTCCTTTGGGACATCGGGGTATTTGTGATTTATTTTTAGCTTTTAATTGGCAGTGATCTGTACTTGGAGCTGCGTAGTGTCAAGGGCTTTTCTTTTTTGTGCTCTCAAGCTTTCCTTTCTGTTTCATCTGGATGCAGCTGTGTTTCTCTTTTGCTCACAAAGCGCAGAGTACATGGGGAAACCAGCTTCAAGTAACCATCCCAAAGGCTTGCGGAGACAGGGCTCGGTACAGTCAAGCCTCTGTGGCTGGTAGCAGCATTGCACCCACCCGGGGGTGCCAGCGGGTCCAGGACACCTGGGCTCTGTTCCGAGAAGCACCACGGTCCTGCTCCCTGACCTTCACCAATCACTTCCCTGCTCCGGGCCACTGTTTTTTCCTCCTCTTCCCCTTTTTTGTCTTGCCCTGTTTAATTGTAACCTTTTTCGGGCAGGAACACCGTGTGTGTATAAAGGGCCTAGAACAATGTGCCCCAGATGGTATTGTACAAGTCCTCTCTCTCCAGAGCCACGAGGTTTCACTATACAGGAAAGAAATTTTTAAAAATACAACTTTTAAGCATTTCATACTTGCAAATGTGGCCAGGAACTTCCCGAGCCTTGATATTTCAGTCCAAGTCACAGATCTCAGAGACAAGGGCTAGCACTAGAATCGGAGCTTTTTCTTCTTTTTTTTCTTTTTTTTTTTTAAATTTAAAAACCATCAAACAACCCCCCACCCCCAATCCCTTTTTCGCACCCTCATGACTGCAGGGAAAAAGCTTGTGAATGTGACTGGAGCAGACCTGGCATGCTCAAAACCAGATGGCAAATAAAAAGAACCAATATTTCAACAGAAACAACATGAACCCCTTCTTTGGGTTTCAGACGATTGCTTGAGTGTGATTTTTGTCCCCTTTATGGTACTTTCAGTGTTTTTGTGGTTCTGTTTTGAGGAGGTGCTGAAGTCACTTGCACTTGTCTACAGTTTATTTCACTTTCAGGTTCCCTGGCTTGGAGCACTTGCATTGCAAACACTGCAGGGCAGTGCTTATTTGTTCTAAGACCACAGCTTGCTTTGGAATTTCTTCTACCAAACTTCAGGCCAATTCATTTTTTTTCGTGTTCATCCCCCTCCCTCCCCTTCCCCCCAAAGAGAGAAAGAAGTTTTCTTAGTCTCATCTTGCATCAGATTTGATACCAGGCCAAGAAATCTAGCCTAGAGGGGTTTTGTCTGAGGCTGCTTGCCTCGATGTGACCTTCTAGGGGAGGATTCCTGTTCAAAATGCAACCATGTGCCATCAGTTTTATCAGGGTCACCTTCCCCATGGTGCTGCTACCCTGGGGTGGCAGGACGGGGCAGGTCTGGGTCCCTGTTGCCCATCCAGAGGCTGCTGTGTTTTAACAAACCTAGGTTTTGCAGGGCTGTTTGCTCCAGAGCAGTGGGAGTCCTGGGATTTTACCAAAGGTTTCTGTTTCTAATTAGGTTGTTCTCAATTTTAAAGGCCAGAGATCTCTTTATGGCACAGAGTGGAAAACCTGACCAGTCACTGACACCACACGGAGAGGTGGGTCCTGCTTTTGTACTGAGGTACACGGAGCCGTTGCCTCTCCTTGGCACTCTCTGGATGCGGAAATAGACTCCTCCCAGCCCTCAGCTCCCCATGGCTCATCCACGGGGGAGGCTGCTGGGCACAGTTTGGAGGAGCATCACTTGCCCTGGCCTGACTCACACCGACGTGGTTCAGTGACTTCCTGCTGCTCTGACCGCCCGGCTTTGGGAAAGGGGGAATTGCGGTACAGCAGCTGGCTGGCACGCAGCCCCGGCACGGGGGTCGCTGCCATGGCCTCGCCAGTTGTTACCCTGGTCCAGCTGCCTGAAACTGGGGTTTGGAGCCGGGCTCTTTCGGAAGGCCTGCTTCCCGAGGCCGGGGCTTGCTGCGCAGGCAGGGCTGGAGAGTCACACTATGCTGCTGCCTGCATTTGTCTGGGCCGGGGGAAGACAGCAAAGTCTCCCAATGCTTGCAGGAAGCAGTATTTATTTTTTCCCTTCTGTTAGGTCTCTGTCTCGCTCCATTGTCTGAAATTCCCTTGCAGAGACTGGCCCATAACTCTTAAAAAAAATAATCCTGAGCGCGGGGCTGGAGCTCCCTCAGCTCTGGCTGTCGGCCGCCTGACTGTGCAAACAGTCTGGGCCTGAAATCCCCTGGGACTGAACATAAAGGTCTGATTCAAAATGAAAATGGGTATGAAGCAGCATGGCCTGCGCATCACTGGCTGCTTCACCTTCCCTGGTGTGTGGCAGGAGCCATGTCCGGTGAAGGTAGCTCCCAAAACACCCAGGGAGGGCTGTGCTATGCTGCCTGCTCCAGGACCTGGGAGGTCATGGGGGAAATGGCTCCCCTGTGCCTTTGCATGAGGCTGGCAGAGGTGGAGAAGGGTGAGACGGGCAGGAGGGCACCGCCATGTGCCGAACCCGGGGCGGAAATTATCAGGGGAGCAAAGAATGAGCAGGATATCACGTGTTGGCCGTGTGCGCTCGGGGCTGGGGGAGAACAAAGCGTGGGGAAGCCCTGCTCTGCTGCCGCTCCCACCACGCTTCCTGCTGGCACAGGACGGAGACCGCTGGCTGCCGGGGGAAGGGAGCGTCAGGGCAGGAGCCGGCCTGTAGCTGCCTGCGTGGCCTTTAGGGAAGCTGGAAGGCTCTGCGTGCCTCAGTTTCCCTCGGCTGAGATGTGCTGGGTGCAGCAGGATGGTCCCCAGGTGTTGGCCTGCCAGTGGTGGCCTTGGAAGGCCAGGCTGCTCTGTGCGGGGACTGCTGTGCTCTGGGGATGCTCCGGAGGTGTTGGCCTAGAGGATGGAGCCTGCAGAAGAAGGAGGGGGCTCCCATCCCATGTGAAAGCCTTGTTCCCCAGTACTTGAACAGGCAGGTCCCACAGATGGTTGTCATGCACCCACAAGTGCCCCGAGGGGCCAGGCCCGCACCCTGCACCTTCAGTGCCTGCAGCTCTGGTCCCTCCTGGAGAGCAGCGGCATTTTGCCAGGATGCTGTGGACAGGGTGTGGTGGGCCCTGGCAAGGATTCGGTGTCAGACAAGGACTGGGAGCAGGGCAGCCCCAGGGAGCGGCTCCTCTGCCCATGGACCCTTATGCAGCCAGTCTTTCCTCCATGCTGAGCTCCGGCTTTAGATGTATTTTTCCCTCTGTTGCTCTTAGACCCTCCCCCATTTCCCCCCATGCACACTTGAGCACAAGAAGCCTTTTTTTGTTATTAATAGCTATTGAGAGCCAATAAAAAGTTTTACGGGGTTTGGCCAAGCGTCAGGACTTGCAGTGTGCTCATTTCCTGGAGTCTGAGCACTGGAGGGGCGTGGGTTTGCTTGTTTAACCCGCAGGTAATGAGGCCACGGCAGCAAGGGCTCTCGGTGGGTGTTGTGGGAGCCTGGAGAGGAGCAGAGGAAGGTAGTGAGAGGGGGAGCAGGGCCGGCGGGGCGGGCAGGGAGGGGTGGGGGCTGCCTCCCAGCTCGGCTCGCTCGAAAAGCAGCAAGGGCTGAACTGGGAGCAAAACCAGAGATGAGGAATGCTGGGGGGAAAGTGGGGAGTGTATGGATGTGTTGGTCTGTCTGTCTCTCACGTGGCCTCCCAGTGTGCACCTGGCTCCTGCTTGACCCTCTGCACTTTCCAGCCTGTGTTTAGCTTCCTGGCTGTCCTGTTCCTGGCTCCGGTGGGAGCCCTGGATGGCGGGAGAGCACGGCTCCCTCTTGGGAACCTGGGTGCCTGAGAATGGAGCTGGTTGACGGTATTTGTTGTTGCACTCCTCCAGAAGGGAGCAAGGCTCTGACTTGGCCTCGATGTTGGGCTGTACCCATGTGAACACGGTCAGCTGCACAGGGGGGCTTGTGCAGAGCCAGTGCCATAGCTTGTAGAATAGTTTCGGTTGGAGGGGGATCTTTAAAGGTCATCTAGTCCAACCCCCCTGCCATGAGGAGGGGTGTGCACTGGGAAGGAGCTCCCTGGCTCGAGGGCCTGAGCTGAGTCCTGCCTGTTTGGAGGGGCCAAGGGGAACCCCGAGTTACCCCACCACCAGCATGGGGCTTCCCGCCAGCCTCACTGGGAAGTGCTGGGAGCTGCGTGTGTGAGGTGGGCAAGGTGCTGCATGACCACTGAGCAAACAAGCATCCATGGCCATCATTTACTCTCAGCGAGTGTCACAGTGGCTTTTGCCCAGACTGCAGCCAGCAGCCCTGTTGGCCACCAAGCCTCGCTCTGAGCTTTGCAATTGAAATCAAGGTTTGTTTGCGAGAGCGGAGGAAGAGGCGGCAATCAGGAACTCGCTGCGGAGGCGAGCAGGGTGTTAGTAAGTCCTGGGTTCCTGTTTGCCAGTGTCTGTTTTACTCCAGCCTGGCAGGCCTGGGTGGGCTGTTGTGGAAGCCATGAGCGTGGGTCATTCCCCACACACGCACAGCTCCTTAGAAACCGTGTCCTGGCGTAGGATCACTGGCATAAAGGTCCCAGTCCAGCCGCAACGGAGGCTGGTGCTGCGGGGAAGCACTCTTGAGTCAGCTGGCCACAGCCTCAGGACCCACAGGGACCCTCCTGGCAAGCAGACTTGGGGGGAATATCCTCTTTTCAGTTCATAGGAAATTGCATGCCTGGTGTGGTTTGCCCTGTAATGCAGTGGTTTACGTATGTCCTCCGCTTCTGGGGACTCTCGGGTCTGATCAGTGGCAGCCTGGCTCCAAGCACCTCGGCTGGTGCCTCTGAAGGTCTCCCTGCTGCCAGCAGCCCTTGCCTGTGGGGACGTTGTTGTCCCCACAACTCACTGCTGGCTCTGCCCTGGAGATGCTTATCAAGTGTTCCGCCTCCTGCCGTGGCCAGACTTTTATTTATTCATTTACGCCAGCATCTTAGATGTGGGGCACCCTTCAATGGTCCTGATACCCCAGCTTCTCCCACCCCTCAGCTGCTGCACCCTTCATAATTGTGGGAGTTATCTGTAACATAGGGAAGGTGTTGGGGGGGCTCTGTGGAGCTGGGGGCAGGAGCCTGGAGCCCACAACCCCTTATTGTTCTCTGTCTCCTCATTTTCTCGTTCTAATTTTCTCCCTCTTCTTTCTGCAGCTGGGAGCCCGAGGAGCCACGCTGGGAGGACCCTCTCCACAGGATGTTCTCGCCACCAAAGAACTCCCTGTAACAGGCGATGATGACAATCCCAGCGGGACCTTGGAAAGCACTAACATTTCAGTAGCCCAGCACCCGTGGGTGGCCGCTTATCCCCCCTCCTCCACGCCCCGCCCTCCCATCACTCACCGTGATGGTGTATTAACCAAGAAGAGCCCTGCTTCTTTTCTCCTCACCCCTCAACTTTCGGCAGCTCTGGGATTTGTATGGCAGCAGCGTAACCGTGGAGAGGCCGGGGTATCACAAACTTATGGATTTTGATAAGAGAGGAGGGAAAGGGGAGCTGGAGGAAGGTAAAAGGATGTCCAAAACAGGTGGAGGAAGGAGCAGTCATGGAAGCCGGAGTGCTGGAACCAACTCGGGAGTCTTAATGGTGGGTCCCAACTTCCGGGTCGGCAAGAAGATTGGATGCGGCAATTTCGGGGAGCTCCGTCTAGGTGAGAAGGGTCGTCTTCTGTCCTCGCTATAGCTACTTGTGCAGGGATTGCCCTGGCATCCGCCTCCTGCAGCAGGAGGAGCTGGCACGTGCCTGTGGCCATCAGCGCCAACGGTGTTGACGCCATAGAGTGTTGAAGCGTTGCACATTGCACGTTGCTTCCTTCGCAGGGTTTCCTTTTTCTCAGCCCCTTCACACTGCGCTTGATCTTTCAAAGCCCATCACAGCCCAAAGGACTGATTGCCAAGGCGTTTTCTATCTCCGCCCCATACCTATCGCTCTTTGGCTTTGTCGGGGAGAGCGTCACAGTTCAGTCCTGTCTGTTGGAAGTGGTGGTGGCCCATGCAGGCCTGCGTGTCCCCCCAGTCCAGTAACACTTTGAGTAATGTTTCACGAGATGCTGCTGCGTGCTCACCGGATCTCGCCCCACTTGTGCACGGGGCGGTGCCCTCCCGCTGCGCCACATACGTCAGGAGAACGGATGGAGAGTGGAGGCCACAATGGAGGGTGTTTGCTCTGCTGGGGCAAGTACCTGGGGAAGGGAGTCAGTATTTTATTTTATTTTATCCTGGATAAATTCTCTGGTTGTTTCAGAGTCTCTCCTAAAATTTTATGCAGGGGAGAGAGAAAGGGCTGAATAAAACCCAAGCACCTTCCACGGTCACTTTCCATTTTGAACCAAGTTTATCAGGAAATGGTTCAAGCAAACTCTTGTTTAGAGGTTGGATAGGTTGCTCCTCTTCCAAGGACTCAGCATGCCCCAGGAGGCATTCGGGGGGCTGTTAACTCTTCAGTTGGCATCGGGCAGCTGGGAGAGGCCTGGCAGTGCCAGGCACTGCTGTGCCAGCAGTGCAGTCTGGATGTCTCCAGGAATGCGCGTTGGACGTGTTGATGGAGTCTCTGCCAGGCAGAGCATTGGCCTTGGCTGCAAGTGCTTTGGGAAAGGGCTTGCGTCCTAGGAAGAGGAAAGAGCTGGTCCCCGGAGCAGGCTGGGAGCCTGTGACAGCCGTAGGCCTTGTTGCTCTGTGATATTTTAAGCAGCGCCTTTTCAAACGAAGCTCTGAGTTAAACCCGCAGTAAATGTGGTCGTCTCGGCAGGCTGTTTGCGTGCAAAAGGAGCAGGAGGTGGGAGGCTGTTGGGAGGCGCCGCCGGCAGCCCCAGCTCAGGCACCCGCACGGAGGGTGGGGTGAGTTTACCCACCTCGCTGTGCCGCCTCTGTCTGTGGGGAGTTAATGTTAGCTCTTCCCAGCATGACAGACTGGCTGGTGCCAGGCTAAACCGTCCTGTTCCTGAACTCCCTGATGGGATCGCCACTTAATTGCAGAGCTTGGGAAAATGCTCTGTTTAAAATCCAGCCAAGTGGTTCCCGCGTTTAGCAGCGGAGGGTCTGTCTCTCCCGGTATCATGAAGAGCGCTGATCCTTCCTTCAGACCCTGGTATTGTGGAAGGAGAAATATTTAGGGATTTTGCTGCACCAGCTGCTCCTTTTGCTACCCAGGTGGATCCGGACACCCCCTGGGGATGCTGCACCTCCTGCTGCCGGTGCCTCCCTGCAGGGCTGGCTGGGAAGGGGTGGATGGAGGGCTCTGAGATGTGCAGGGTCTACCTATGTCCTTCCACCTCCTTTCCCCGCTTGCCAGTGAACATCCCGTAGCGGGTACGTGTTTCTGGGTGAGCTATCTTCCAAGATCCTGCTCTAGGCAGGAGTCTGAAACAACTGGGGCTGTGGCCGTTGCTTTGGCGTGCTCAGCACTGAGGGTCAGCGTGACCCCATGCCTTGGCCTCCCCCTCGCTTTTTGGGGGCAGCACTGAGGCAGGCATGAGTTTCACGCTGATCTGAGGAGCATCCGTGAAACTGGCAGTCTGGGTTGCTCAGAGCGGAGCCGCTGCAGGGGCCTGGGAGCAGTTGGGCTCAGTTTGCTTGTGGCTGAAGGGACAAGCAGTGAGCTCCTGCTCTGGGGCTCTGCAGCAGTCGATTCTCGCTGCGAGAGTTTGTCCTTGCCACCAGCAAGAGAAGCTTCTGGTCCCTTCACATGGTTTTCCTGCCCTGTCACACCCTTTAGCGCCTGGCCATAACATGGCAAAGGCCTGAGCGCAAGATCTCATCACAGCAGTGGAAGCCACAGCTATGTGGCTTTTCTCCTAAAATCGCATCTCTCTTCCTTAGGTGTGCCTCTGAGCTCCGTCAGGGCTCAGGAATGCTTTCAGGACTTCACAGAAAGTAGGGATTCCTCCAAGTGCAGACGAATGGCAAGGGACTAGAGGGATCCTGTTGTGAAGTGGTGGCATGAGCAGAGATGCTCCCCAGCTGTTGCTGGACAGTCAGTTTTCCCATGGGAATGGAGTATTCAGTCCTCAAGGCAGGCTGGCTGCAGAGGCCAAAGTGTAGCTCAGTGTTTAAAAGCTCCCTAAATCTTCTTTGGACTTTTTCCTTTCATAAAAAAAGCCAGGAGATCTTGCAGAAACATGCTAGGAGGCGACTCCTCCAGCTCCCAGCAGTTGAGGATGGAGGAAGATGACGTTGTCTTCCTGAAACAGGTAACGCTTTGCCCAGTTTCAGCACCGTGCCGAGAGGCAGGTGTTGATCTGTCCTTCCCCGTGCCTCAGACCGGGACAAGTGTCCTGCCAGGTATGGAGGTGTCCAAAATCAAAAGTGGTTTGTTTAAAAATAAAATTTTAGAAAACTTAGCATAAGGCATTCGTGGGAAGCCAGAAGGGGAATGACTTGGGCAGGAGTTCCTGGCTGCCAGAGCCACGCTTGGATCCTGCCCCTCCGTGTTCATGCTGGCCTTGGCATCCTAGGCGATACACAAACGTAGTGCCAGTGCCAGTCCCCGTCCCAGTCAGGCGGTGCTGCTGGCCAGTTCCTTGCTGTAAGAGCACGACTGGAGAGCTGGGGTGGGAGCTGGAGCGGGGTGGCTGCCCCAGCTCTCTGGCATGTGGGGTTTGGGGGGAGCTATGTGGGGGTTAGCGAGGGGCAGGTTTAGGTTGTCCAGGTGGTGGGTCCTGTTATGTCCTGGTCACCCTGTTCTGGCACCGTGCCCCAGCCAGCATATCAAAGTGCTTGTTTCCCCCCACCGCCAGCCTGTAGCTGTGGACAAGAGCCAGCCCAGCTCCTCCAGGGGCTTTCCAAAGGCAGCCCTGGGCAGCCCCCGCTGCCTGCAGCCCCCCTTCCCTGGCTGTACAGCACCCCTGCCCATCTGCTGCCTGCAACCAGCCCACCCATGTGCCAGGGCTGGATGCTGCCCTCTGAAACACAAGGCAGGAGGAAGCTGGTGGCAGCGGTGGGGGTGACCGGAGCGTGGCTCATGGCTTGTGTGCCCTGGCACTGGGCTACAGTCGAGCGGCGGGAGCCTGCTGCCTCTGCCAGCTTCCTGCGCCCCTGGGAGCGAGGCCAGCGCTTACAGCTCGCAGCAAGGGTTTGTTGGAGCAGGCCCCTCTTAGCAGCTCCTCAGTGGTGCTTAGGGGGAGAGGAGGAAAACGCAGACATTAACCAGAAAGGTCAAAAATGAGCCCAAAGCACCTGGGTGTATGCAAGTCCCCTTCCCTGAGCTCTGCTTGGTGCTGGGCTGCCTCGGAGCTGCACTTTGGAGCCAGGAGCTGCTGTTTGTCCTGCCATGCTACCTGGTCAGGGGGCTCCCTGATGGCCCCTCGTGAGCCTGGCCTAAGGCCCGTGCTGCAGCAAGGCTGTGCTGCGGAGCTGCCGCGGGGCAGCCTCAGCCCAGGGAAGGGATGCAGGGAGGGATGGGGACCCGGCAGAGACTGCTGCTTCTGTTGTTCTGGCAATAAACTTCTGCAAATATGTTTTTTGCAGCTTTCCTCTGCTCACCCCTCTCCCCCAGCCTGTTGCATTCGTTTCTCATGGCAGCTTGGAAACACAGTGGTTGTTTTCCTTCAAAGTTAAAAGTTGGAAATTAACTTATTTTTGAGAAGTAAACCCAGTATTTTGGAGGGAAGAAAAGGCGGGGGGTGGATCCCTGTGTGGTGTTTGAGCCAGCAGCAGGTCACTACTACAGCTGGGCTGGGGCCATGTCCCAGTCGAATGGTTACGTGCGAGTGCTGGGGACATTCCCAAGCTCTCTGGAGCTGTGGCTCTCAGCCCTGGCCTGCAGCCTCCCAGGTACTCGCAGGGGGTTACTTCTCGGGGGCCATAAAAAGAACCTTCAGAAAATGCGGGCTGGGGTCAGCACACTGCACGTGACACCCTTCTGTCTTCGGCTCCGCAGAGACCTCCGTACACATGCACGTATGGCGAGGGGCTCAGCCACCTCTAAAAGGCGGCTGGCTGGTCGGAGCCACAGACTTACCGTGTGCTGGAGGTGGCTCACGGGCATCTTTGGAGTAGGCTGTGGGAGAGAAGAGCCCACACGCTGCCTGCTAACTTCTCTTGCCTCTCTTGCTAATGGCTCATGCTTGTTTTTCCTCTTGGGCCTTCAGAGCCTCCTCTAGAGGAAGGTCAAACTCTAAAATAACTTCTTTTTTTTTTTTCTTTCCCCGATGGTATTAAAATCTAATGCTCCAAGGAACTGTCATTGCTTGGACTGATGCAGCTTGTGTCACTGGGGCTGTGGTGCTTGCAGCGCTGGGCCGGTGCCCGGCTGCCTTCGCACAGAGCTGCCTTCTCCTGCGCTCCTCGACTGCATCGCCTGGGGACCAGAGAAGCCAAATTCCTGGTCCTGGTGCCTAAGTGTGACTCAGGGCCTTAGCGGGCAGAGGCTCCTGGCACTGTCAGTGCGGTGCTGTGCCCCGCGCCGTGCCATGACCGAGGGGCTGGCACGGGGGAGCCACTTGGATGGGGACCCGGTTGGGAGCCCGGCGCAGAGCCCGGCTCCTCCTCAGGCCACCGTGATGTGCAGGAGCAGGTGCTGGACCCCACCGCTGCCAAATCCGCCTTCAGAAGGGGGATGATTTGGGTGTTAGTACAGGGTTAAGAGAAAGCCACGTCCGGCTTTTAAATGCGATACAGACCCTGGGTCTGGTGCCTCCTCAGATGGGTGGCTTTGGCTCCCATCCACACGCTGTGTCTTGCAGGTGCTGGCAGCTGGATTTGGAAGCGTCGCCAGCACTGAGCTGGGCAAAGGCCTCTGCAAACGCAAATATTTGCTTTCTGCCACCCATATTGCTGCTTTTGTCTTTTTTTTCTTTCAAAACCACCTTTTCTGCTATGAATCCTGCAGCGCTGCCTGCTTGAGTTCTCCCCTGGGGCAGTCTATGGACTCCAACACATTTTAGGTGTTAAAGTAATCATCGTTAGTGAGCGCTCGGCAGATCGGGCAGCATAGGGATGGCCGCGGGAGCTGCTCCAGGAGCTGGAGCGGGAATTTCCCTGGTGTGGGCCAGGCCCTGCAGGGGGAAAGAACCCCGCATCCCTGCCTCCTTGCTCTTTCGCTTCTTTTTTCCTGTTGCTTTTTTTTTTTTCTAATGATAGGCTGGTTCTGCTCTTTGCACCTTTTTTTGCCAGGGAAAGGGAAGAGGATGGTGGTGGTTAGATAGCAGCAATGGTTCATGCTCTCTCTGCGCCCTATCTTTTCTATCGGCTTTGTCCGAGTCCTCCGAGCATTACAGGAAGGGATGAACCACAGGGGTATCAAATTATTTGGACTCATTTCCTGGGCTGGGAGACGCTGCCAGCTCCCAGAGCGTTTTTGCGGGTAGCTTTCTGTGCCAGCGAGCCACGGGAGGGGGCCAGCGTGGTGGGAACAGGACAGGTGCCACGTAACAGGGAGAGGGGTGGACCTCTCCAAGCACAGCCCTGCTGGGAATGCTTCTGCCTCCCTCCCTTCTCCCTCCCTGCTGCGTTGGGCTGGTTTTGCAGTGCCTCTCTGGCAAGGTGGCAGGTATCCTGCCATGGATTTTTTTTCCCCTCTTTAGCCTCAGCCTAACATCAGGAAAAATCCCGCTGTGAGGTTGCGTGTTACTGCCCTGAAGGCAGCAGTGATTTTTTTTTTTTTTTTTCGGACTGAACTGTACAGCCCTGAGACCAGAGCCCACCTTAGCCGAGGAGCACGTGGGGACCCTGCACCATTGTCGCAGGCAGGGCCATGCCTGCATCCTGGCCAGCGCGTGGGGCTGTTTTGCTCTCCCTTGTGATTGTTTGCAAAACACAGAGGTCCTGGTGCGTGGAAGATAAGCTGCCAGCACGTGCTTCTCCCTGCCGGCTTGCTGCCTTCTCTCCCCGTTAAGTTGTTGGGAAGTGACTGCTCACAGCATGGGCGAGGGGCTGCACTGGGGTCCATTGGGATTTCAGTTCTTCCCAGTCCCAATCAAGTTCCCAATGAACTGAGGGTTTCTTTGACCTCTCTGGAGCCATGCCTGGGTCTGGGGGAAGTCCCACCTCCTTCCCAGGAAATGTCAGTCTGTCATGGGCCAGAAACCCTGGGTCTGGCGTGTTTGCCAGACGTTTCTCTGTTCCTAATCACCTACTTCCTAACCGCTGTGAAGGGATTTGGTTTTGCAGAGGCAGGAGGCAAAGTGCCTTGGCGGAGGTCCCCTGGGATGGGAGAGGGTCAGTGAGGCAGCAGGATTGAGCCCCTCCTTGGCTGCAGAGCTCGTCCCTGGGAGGAGCCGCTCCATTAATATCTCCCATTCATTCCTCTTCCCGTAATCCTGCCACCAACTCTGGTGCTCAGCAGCTGGCTCTGGTGTCGCCCTGGCGAGGATTTATTGCTGCTTCAGGTGCAGAGCAGCAGTCGGAGCAGATGAAATCTTATGCCAGGAGGAGCTTGTTCCCCGAGCAAATTGCTTGGAGAAAATCCGAGGAGACAGATGCAGCTCCATCAGATACACACATGCCAGGCAGTGGGATCGTGTGTCTGCTGGCTCTGCATGCCATAGAAGGGGACCTGTTGCGATTAACTCCCATCTTCCCGGTGTCCTGGAGGGCTCTGGCAGAAGGGGCGCTCGGATATTTTTGCAAACCTCTTTAATCTTTGCCTTTATGGACCTGGGGCAGAGGTTGTACTGATGATTCCCAGGTGTAACACCTTCCTCATGCCCCCTGGCTCTCTGGGCTAAGCAGGGTGCTGTGCAGCCACCTTTAGTTCAACCTTTCTGTAGTTACGGGTGTGAAAACTCCAGTGAAGGTGCTGAGCTCTCTAGGAAGTCATTTACAGGGTTTTGGGGTGGCATGGCTGCTCTTTCAGCTCCCCTGGGCACTTGGAGGCAGTTGTCTGGCCCTTCCCGCAGCACATTGGTGCCTTCAACTCCTCCTCATACAGGCTGGGCTGTGCTGTGGGGCTGCTCCTGGCTTCCCGTGCACCCTTGGGTGGGTGGGAGCATCCCGAAGGATGAGGTTGAGCCGCACACATGTGTGCACACACACACACACACCATCCCCAGGAGTGACCCCAGCCCTGGGGAAGGAATTTCTGCCTCCTGCAGTGTCTTTGAGCCACTGCCAGCTGCAATGCCTCAAGCTGCCCCAGTGCTCTGGGGGGTCCTTCCTCCCTGCCACCCTCTGCATGGTCCCACTGCCCACAAAGCAGCATCCCCCAGCTCTGGACAGCCCTCCCGGAGCAGGGCGGCCCGTCTCCATGCAGGGATGTGGCTGGGAGAAACAGCAAGTCCCAGCTGTGTTCCTGCCTCGGCCAGTTGCGTCCCTGCAGGCCTGGACTGGGATGCTGCCCCTCCCAGCAGGCTTGGCTCCAGCCCCCCAGCAGCCTGCCCATCCCAGAGGAATCCACGTACCCATCTGGGGGTAATTAACAGGCATGTTGCAACTCCCCACAGTGGGTTCCTGCTCCCGCTCGTGCCTCGAGGCCTGTTTATGTGTTGTGGGAGCCACGGAACCTGTTCGGGATGTTCTGCAGCCCAGGAGCCCTCAGGGGACTGCGGTGGGTGTGAAGTGGGGCTAAAGCAAAGGCTCACTTGCTTTCAATTGCCTTTTTTGTGTCTCCCTGCAGGAAAGAACCTCTACACAAATGAATACGTAGCTATCAAATTGGTGAGTCCCTCTGTGGTTCAGGCCACCTGGGAAGGAGATTGTTCACCCTCCCCAGGCTGTTGGAGTGGGTCGAGCCAAGTGGGTTGCGATAGGTGATGGATGGGTGGCTGCACAGGGAGCTGTGCTCACTGCTAGGAATTGAGGGCAGGCAAAGCAACACACGTCATTGCGGGTGGGGTGATCTGGGCCTGGGGAGAGAAAAGCTGGGTCTTTGCTTCTCCAGGACCTTGCTGAGGCCTGTGCTGTGCTCAGCCGGTGCCAGTAGCAGAGAGACCTCCAGGAGAGGGTAGTCCCCACTGATACCTGCTCCCATTAATGTCTA
The DNA here is from genome assembly GCA_031468815.1 of Morus bassanus. NCBI lineage: Eukaryota > Metazoa > Chordata > Aves > Suliformes > Sulidae > Morus > Morus bassanus. The sequence goes on from CM062593.1 coordinate 1,636,630, forward strand.
CCCCAGCACCCGAATCTCCCTGGAGGGGGTGGATCTGGCTCCTATATGGGCTGGTTTTCTCTCATCATCCCCCGAGACTTCATCTCCATTTTATACCAGTTTTTCTCAACCCTAAATGCTCTCAGTCCAGCTGCTGCCAGCATGTGAAGGAGGTGTCTGACACCCAGAGCTCCCTAACATTCTGCTCCCCGCAACAGCCTTAACGATTCTCCTTCTCTCCTCCAAGGAACCCATAAAATCCCGGGCCCCCCAGCTGCACCTGGAGTATCGGTTCTACAAACAGCTCGGCAATGCAGGTACGGGGCCAGGCTGAGCTGCCGCGGGGAGCCAGCCACCCAGGCAACGCGGCTGGGAGAGGGAGGCTTCCTATAAATGTGACTCTGCAAATTCGCTCCCCGGCATGAGCGATTCCTGCCCATCTGCTCGGCTGGGAGAGGCCGATTTTACACAGAGCCACGTCTAATCTTTGATCCCTTTTTATTTAGTTCTTTCCCCCCACCTCCCCCGCAGCAGTCAGGGATGCAGATGGAGCTGCCTCCTTCGCCCTCCTGCCAAGAGCAGAGCCAGGCTGGCTGTGACGCGGAGGGAGGGCAGTGCAGAGACATCCCCCCATCTGCAGCCCCCCGTCCCGGCTCCATCAATGGCATGGCTGTGACAGCATGGCCGTGTGCTGCTCAGCCCTCTTGCAAACCCTGACAGCCCCTGCTCCGTCTCTTGCAGAAGGAATTCCTCAGGTTTATTACTTTGGCCCCTGCGGGAAGTACAACGCCATGGTGTTGGAGCTGCTAGGACCTAGCCTAGAAGATCTCTTTGATCTGTGTGATCGGACCTTCACGCTCAAGACCGTCCTGATGATCGCAATCCAGCTGGTGAGCACAGCACCCCCGCCTCGCCTGTGGCTCTGCGCAGCTCACCTCAGCCCGTCCGGCCGCAGACTGCCCCAGGAGAGCGGGGTGATGTGTGGGCATGGCCGTGAGGCTGTGTGGGGACCCCACAGGGAAGGGAAGAGGAAGGAGGGGTGAGCCGGCACCCGGCAGGCCGCAGGAGACACTGCCTGCTGGCACATCCCAGCCTGCCTCCCTCCATACCTCCTCCCTGATGTAGGAGGGCTCTCCCTCAGCCCCCTGCAGCCCCTCTCCGAGCACAGCCGAGCGTCTCTTGCTGTGTGTCCGAGATGCAGCTGGACTGAGGTTGTCTCCCAGGGCTGGAGGACCTGTTGTGCCTGTCCCTTCGACCCAGGGTGACGTACAGCGCTGAGGGGAGCAGCGTTGCTGGCTAGGGGCGAGGCAATCGGAGCAGAGTCGGGCCCAGGGGAGGAGGGTGCAAGGATGCGTGCAGGATGCACAGCGCGTCTCTGCCATGGTACTGACATCTCCTTCTGCCCCCAGATCACACGGATGGAGTACGTCCACACCAAAAGCCTGATCTACAGAGACGTCAAGCCAGAGAACTTCCTGGTGGGGCGGCCGGGCAGCAAGCGGCAGCACACCATCCACATCATCGATTTTGGCCTGGCCAAAGAGTATATTGACCCCGAGACCAAAAAACACATCCCCTACCGAGAGCACAAGAGCCTGACAGGGACAGCACGCTACATGAGCATCAACACCCACCTTGGGAAAGGTGTGTGTGCACCGTGCGGCCAGCCCTGTCTCATCCGAAAGGAAGAGGGAAGGGGACTGCAGTGTGCGAGCTCCCCCTGCCAGATTTGGGGCTGAGGACAAACTGCCTCTCCTGCTCTTTGGCCTGGGATGTTGGCAGGGCACTTGGGGTGCTGCAGGGTCTGGCAGGGACAGGGAAGGTGGCTGTAAAGGGAACGTGCCCGTGTCTCTTTGTTTTCTCCATGCAGAACAAAGCCGCAGGGACGACCTGGAAGCATTAGGGCACATGTTTATGTACTTCCTCCGTGGGAGCCTCCCTTGGCAAGGCCTCAAGGTAACTGCCAGCTCCCACTGTCCCTGGGCACGGCTGCCCTCTGGGTCTGGCTCTGCCCTGGCATGGGCAGCATCAGGATGTGGGGAGGGGAAAGGTTTGGCCCCCCGGGGTGTTGCGGGGTTGGCACCCTACCCGATGCAGGGGCTGTTGCTCTGAGCTCTGTGCCAGGACCTTGCTGTGCCGAGCGGCTGTAGGTGTCCTCCTCTCTTTGTCCCTCCTGCTTTGTGGGTATCCCAGCTGCTCTCACAATGGCTCTCCTGGAACTGCACTCCCCAGTGTTCATCTTCCAGTCCTGTCCTGGGTGAGGGGATTGCCTGGGAATGAGCTCTTGCTGTTACCTGGAAAAGGGGGACCAAGAAACCTGGCCCTCATGGTGGCCTGTTCCTTGTCTCTGCCAGGCTGACACGCTAAAGGAGAGGTATCAGAAGATCGGCGACACCAAAAGAGCCACCCCGGTGGAGGTGCTCTGTGAGAACTTCCCAGGTGAGGGCACTCTGCGTGGCCTGTCCCTGGCCCCAGCCTGGCCCCAGGGCCCGCTGGCCTGGCATCTTGTCCCCCTGCCCCAGCTGAGCCCGCTCTGTCCCCACAGAGGAGATGGCCACATACTTGCGCTACGTGCGGCGGCTGGATTTCTTCGAGAAGCCTGACTATGACTACCTGCGGAAGCTCTTCACAGACTTGTTCGAGAGAAATGGCTACGTGTTCGACTATGAATACGACTGGGCAGGGAAACCGTTGGTGAGTGGCGACGGAGGGGGGTCAGACAGAGAGTGCTGGGCCCCAGGGTGCCCGGGGGCCAGTGGGCAGCATGGTGGGCAGTCAGCGTGGTCTGCAGCAGCAGCTGGGGAGGATGCAGGTCGGCGGTCGTCCCTGCCATGCACATCCATGCCCAAGAGATCAGCTTCACCAGTCCTCACCAGACACCAGCAGCCAGCTCCAAGCTGGGGCTGTCATGCTGATGAGTTAAAGCTGTGACACACAAATTTGAGACTCCTGGAGCTAAGGGGAACCCAGCAGTCGAGTGTGCACCTCGCTTTCTGCTATGGCACCCTCCGTGGGCTTGCAGCAGTCAAACACCAAGCGTGGAGCTGCTGGGGTGGGTGTAGGGGCTGGGATCAGGCCCCGATTCTGGGGTGTTTTGCATGTTTGGCTGGAGGTTGGATCAGGGGGCGCGGGGCAGTGGGACGGCTGCTGTGCCACGGCTGATGTTGTCCTTGTCATGTCCCCAGCCCACCCCCATCGGCACGATGCACAGCGAGGTGCAGGTGCAGCCCCCGAACAGAGACAAAGCACAGCCACACACCAAACACCAGGTGAGCAGCGACGCTGCCCCGGCCGGGGCACAGGACCATGGTCGTGCACAGCTCGGGCTTCGGCCCCACAGACTCGCAGAGCCCAGCGGGGCCTCTGGATGGAGGCAGGGACTGGGGCATCCTTTTTTCCCCAGTACTGTCTGTGGGAGGGCTTCCTCCCTGCAGGTCTGGGTCTGTGGCTAACACAGGGGGACCAGGGCGGTGTCCTTGGGGCCAGGCAGCCTGGCAGAAGTGGGAGGAAGCAGCTGTGGGAGGCTGAGAATGGCAGGGAAGCGCCAGGCCTGGGCTTCAGCCGGCAAGCTGCAGGGTTTAGCGCTGGCCGGTGGGTGTGGGCACGGGCTGAGCCACCTTGCGCTGAGGTCAATGTCCCCGGTGCCGCGTCCCCATGGGATTAACTTGCTGCTCTGTTCACGGTGCCACTTTCATCAATGGGACGGGGACACGGGACGAGGCGGGGGGGCTGCCTGGGCCTTGCGGGGATTCGTGGGTTGGTTTGGCAGCATGTGGCCCTGTGCTGGAGAGAGGGGCTGGCTTTGCCCTGGGAACTGGCAGAGCACGTGGGGCCGAGCTGGGAGTAGCCCAGGGCAGGGAGACGGGCAGAGCTATGCAGGCAGCTCCCTGCCTGGGTCGCTGTGGGAAAGGGGCTAGGCTGCTCGGCCTGTCTCCGGTGCTGTGGCCTGTCCTACGCTGGTGCAGGAAACACGGCTTTGGGACTGCTGCTATCAAGAGCAAATCTCATGTGTTTCCCCAGCGGTCCTGTAAAGACCCTCGTCCTCTTGCCTTGAACCTCCACGGGGGGCAGAGCAACTGCAAATGGGCTGGAGCCGAGGGTGCAGCGCCCTGTCCTCCCTCACCCATGTATCGGCCCAGCGGTGCCCCTTGTTGCTGTGGGCTGAGCATGGGGACCCTTGGACGGCCCTGGCTCTCTCTGGCCAGTGGCTGAGCAGCGCTTCCTTAGGGAGAAGGTGACGTCTTCAAAGTGCTTCTGGCTCATTCCTGGGAACTTGCTCCCAGTAAGAACTGCTCTCTGCCTACAGCATTCAAGAAATGTCGTGTTCGACATCCCTTCTCAAAGGCAGTGGGAAAAGCAAAGCACAAAACTCCCACAAGCGTGGGAGCAGTTTCCAAACTGGGGATGCAGAGGGGGGCTGTGCCATGCTCACAGCAGCAAGGGTTTGGTTTCCCCGCTGTCGGACAGCTGAGGAGCCCGGTGCCCTTGAGGAGCAGCCCAGCTCGCTTCCTCACAGTCGCCCTGCAGAGATCTGCGTCGGCCTCGGAACACCGCGCTCGCAGGAGAGCAGCCGGCGGCGTCGCCTCAGCCCGGCTGCGTCTCCCTGCACAGCGAGCGGCACTGCTGTCCCAGCACGCTCCAAACCGCAGGCGCCGGCCCTGCGCAGGGCTGGCCGTGCTCTGCAGGGCAGTGTGCCCGCAGCTGCCCGGAGAGGACGTGCCTGGTGCGGGGGAAGAGCCCAGCTCCATTGCTGGGTGGGTGCGTGTGTGCATGTACGTGGCAGGGAGGATGCAGGGACCGCTCTGGCGAGCCGCCGGGATGGTGCTGCGCGAGTGCCCTCCGCAATCACAAACTCGAGCTGCTCCGGTCATGTTTTTGCTTTTGCATGTCTTATTTTCTCGACTCCCTTTGCCACTCTTCTCCCTGCCCCTTCCCTCCACCTCTCCCTTCTGTTCCCCATTCTTCCTCTTTTCTTTTGTTTCTTTTCATTCTGTTCCTCCTGCCTGTCGCGAGCAGCCGCCCGAGGGGACGGAGTTGTGGGATCCTCAGGCCAGTGGGCAGCCTGCCGAGGAGCCTTTGGGAGCTCACCTGGCAGCCGGCAGGCTCGGGGGGTCCGTCCAGGTACATGCAACCACGCGCCGAGGGCAGGGGCGGGCGCGGGAGGGAGCAGAGCCAACCTGCGCCACGCAACCTGCCCACACAGCCGGGCGCAAGCCGATGTGCGTTTGCCGACCGTGCCAGGGGATCAGCCCCGCTCCCCTGCCGCAGGGCAGCATCGGGGCTGCGCATGCCCAGGGTCTTGCCTAAGGTGCAACACGTGGACCCAGGGGCTGCGCTGCCCTGTCCCCATGGTACGTGATGCTCATGGCTCGCAGACGAGGCTGGCGCTGCTTCCCAGGGGCTGCCGGGCTCCCTTGGTGCTGCCGGTGGGACTCGGAGGGCGGTTAGAGATGGATGAAGCGCTGGCTTTGTGCCACGCAGTGGCATGAGCAGCCGGGTGGGCATCAGGCTCTGTCCCCAGTGCCGCTCGTCCCAGCAGTGCCGGACAACGCGGCCTTATCCCACCTGGGGACTTTCCTGTGCCTCCTTGTCTGACTGGAGTCACGGCTTCGAGCCCTGCTTCTCCTCCCTTTCCCTGGGCAACCCTCGGCCTCGTCTCCCCGCCTCGGTCCCGCACTCGCGCCGTTGGCCATATGCTCGCCGCCCTCGCAGCCTCCTGCCCTCCACCGCTCGGCCCTCCTTGGGCTGGAGGGGTCCAGCCCACGCGGATGGCAGGGCATCCACAGTGGGTCCTCCCCGACTGGGCCTGCGCTGTTTCCTCCGTCTCCGCTTCCGTCCCCACGGCTGCTGCTCGTTCCTGCTGCTCTGCGGTGAATCTCTGCTGGTGCTGGGTCCTGGGCTTGGGCCCGGCTCCCGCCGCTGCCGTCGCAGGGCTGGTGCGGGCTGTGGTGCCAGCTCGCACTCTGCCCCGCTCCTCCCGTACCACGTCCCCTTCCTGCCACAGCGGCTGCTCCCTGCTCTCGCTCTGCAAACCTCCCCGTCCTCCGCCTGTGCCCGGCGCTGCAGGGGGGGGTGTTGGTGACGCACAGGGGTCTCCGGGCTTGTTTCGGGGGGCTGTAGCTTCACGTAGCCCTGCCAGCTGGGCAGTGCGGCTGTCGGATGGCAGCTCCTCCATGAGTCTGGGTAAGGCCAAGCCGCCTCGCCGGGGACGAGCAGCTTGGCGATCCTTTGGCCTGCGCATCCCCAGGGAGCTCCTGGCTTTGCCTGGGGGCAGCGGGCACAGGAGGGGGCTTTCAGGCCAGTCCCTGTTGCCTATGCCAACCCCGTCCTTGCTTTGGTGACCTGGATCTCCTCCCGGCGCTGGCACCGCACACGGCCCTGCTGCCCCGGTGAGCGGGCAGGAGCTCGGGGGCACCTCGAAGCTGGCAGGAGCCCGTGGGGTGGGCGCTGGGCTGAGTCCCGCAGCGCCCGGCGGCGTTGGGGCTTGGGGCTGGGGGGCAAGAGCTGTGTCCAGTCGCTCGGCCATGGCAAGGCCTCCTCGGAGCTAACAGCTTCACGGGGCCGCCTCTCCCGGGCATGCTGGAGCTGGCTGCCAGTAAGCCCCTCTCCCAGCGGGTTGTGCAGGGGTTCCCAGGCGCCGGGATCCTCCCAGAGATGGGGAGGTGACCAAACCCCTCTGTGCGATGGGGCTGCTTGGGAGTGCTCAGCATCGAGGCCGAGCTCCACTGTTTGGGCGAGGGCACAGTCCTGCTGCACTGCGTGGGGCCCTCGGTGCTCCCGGCTCGCACAGGGCTGGCGGGGCCCTGCCGCCTCCTGGGGCTGCACCTCTCCGGGACGCAGCTGCCGCGGGGCCGGGGACGAGGCTAAGGACAGGCCCGTGCCCCGCCGGCTGCCCCGTGCTGACGCTCGCCTCTCCCCAGGTGATGAGCTCCACCAACGGAGAGCTGAACACGGACGACCCGACGGCAGGACATTCGAACGCCCCCATCACAGCCCCCACCGAGGTGGAGGTGACAGACGATACAAAGTAAGGACACGGCCCTGCTGCCTCCCCCTCGCCGGGTCCAGGAGGGACGCGGGTTTCGGCAGCTGCTCTGCGATGCGTTGTCCAGTCCCCTCCAGGGAGGAGCAGCCTAGCTCTAGAGCGAGTAACTACCGCTCTTCCCTGGGACCCCACGAGGGGTGTCCCTGCAGGGCCACTGCCACCCCCAGCCCCTTCCCACCTTGCCCTGCCTGGCCCCAGGGCTCCTGCATCCTCCCCAAAGCCAGCGCAGAGGGGCCCGCACAGATCCGGGGCCGCTCCCTCTCCGGGAGCCCCTGCCTGGCCCCGGCTCCGGCCACAGGCATTTGCCGTGGCTGGCGTCGTGTGCCGTGGCCGGTGCCGCTCGCCCTGGTCGGTGTCGCTCGCTGTGGCCATCGCGCTGCTCCCGGTCCAGCCCCCGCCATGTACCGGAGGCACTTCCCGGAGCAGCTCTGCCCACGTGGGGCTCACCGAGATGCCGAGGGGTTTCCGTCCCACTGCACCGGCTCTGCCCTGACCGTGGGGCTGCGGAGCCCGTCCGTGTCCGGGCCCGGGCGCTGACGAGGTCCCCTCCGTCCCCAGGTGCTGCTGTTTCTTCAAGAGAAGGAAGAGGAAAACCACCAAGCGTCGCAAGTGAGCTGCCAGGGCCGGGTGGAGCGGCGTGCGCGATGGCTCCTCTCCCTCTGGCCGTGGCTGGATCTTGACCTGCGGAGCCGGCGGCGGCCCCTCGGTTTGGAGGGGGTCGGGGGGGGACCGAGCCAGACGGCCCCCCCCAGCGCCCCACGCGCAGGCGGGGAGCGGGGCCTCCCCAAACTGCTTGTCCTTTCCTCCGCCACTCGCCCAGCGCGTGGCCGTTTACTCGAACCAAGCCCGACTTCGCTGAAGTTCCTGCGTCCGTCAAAAAGAAAAAGAAAAAAAAAAAAAAAAAAAAAAAGAAACAAATGGAAACAAATCCACAGCGTCACTTGCTTTTGAGTCTATAACCGGTTTGAAAATGGGGATCAACTCTACAGACTCTGAACCGTCGCTGTCAGAAGAAGCAGAAGACAATTTCAAGAGCAGTGGGCTAAGGAAGAATATTTTTTTTTTTTTTTTTTTTCTGTTGCTTCTTTGTCTCTTAAGTTAATTTAAAGTGAGTCTCGGTGCAGAGTGCTGAGTCGTCAGTCTTTGACCGTCATCTTCAGTGTTACTGAATTCTGCTCTTCCTTTAGGCCCCCCCACCCCGCGTCCCCCGGTGGGTTCCTCCCCCCTTCGCCAGCGCCGAGTGCTGTGCCGCGCTCTCCCGTACGGTGAGGAGTGCTGGGGTGCGTGCCGGGGGGCCGGGGCGGGGGGAGGAGGAAATGCGTTTACAGTTCATTTTTACGATGCACTTTTGCTAGCAATACAGGTGATGTTTGGGCCTGGGGAACAGGTCGGTGACTCCCGGGGGCTGGGGGACGTGGGGACAGGGATGGCCAAGACCAGAGGGACCCGTGACCGGAGGTGGCAGAGCACGGGTTAAAAAGAAAAAAAAAAAAAAAGCAAAGCAGCCTCGTCTCTGGTGCTGGGATGTCTTAGGGCTGGACGTGTTTCCACCACAGCTGTAGGTATTCGCAGCGGGGCAGCGGTTTATCGGCCGCTTTGGTTTGACAAACCATTTGTCGCGTGTCCAAGCCCCCCGAGGGCCCCGGCGCTCCTTCCCGGGGCAGCGGCGGGCGCAGGGTGGGCCGCGGCTCGGCTGGGGCGAGCGGCACCACGGGCAGGCACGGAGGTGCGCGGCGGGCGTCAGGGCGGGCCGGTGCTGCCGGCGCGGCTGGCACGGCATCCTCCCGCCTCATCCCGGGGCAGGGGGAAGCAAGATTTTTTTTTTTTTTTTTTTTTTTTTTTGCAACTTACACCCAAACACACGGATACAGACACGGACACAGAGACACACACAGAGACACCCCCCTCCCATTTCCTCACCACCCCCCGGGCACTGCAGCTTTCCCACGTGACTGAACTTGTGCGCTGTTGTGTGTATTGATCATGACACATTTGGGGGGGGGGAGAACGCTTATCTTTACTAAAACCCCGTTGTTCTGACCCAAGAGAGGGGCTGAGGCTTTGGAGGGGGGGAAACGGGAGGACCGGAGGGGCAGGAAATGGGACCATCTGTGGCTGCTTCAAAACATTTGTCCAAACTGACCATCTCGGGGGGAGGCCGGTGGTCCCAAATCACGGCGGGGGGGGGCTGCGCCAGCTGGGGAGGGGGTCACCCTGTCCTGCCCAGGCACCCATGAGCCATGGCTGCACATGGGGGCCCTGGGGAGGCACCGCGCCCTGGCCCCCCCCCCTTCCTGAATTCGGGACTGTCCCCGGCTTTGGCTCCTCCTGGCCTGCAGCGGGACCCCCCGCTGCTGCTGCTGCGTCCCCCCGGCCGCGCTGCGGGGGGGGGGGGGGGGGGGGGGGAGGGGGCGGGACGTGCAACTTTTGACCTTGTTTCCCCAACAAGGCAAACAAACAAACAAAAATGTTAAAAAAAAAACCAAACAAATATGGCCTTAAAGTTTCCCTGGAAGCGACCCCTTCTCAGAGCATCGGCTCAGACCAACCCAAGCGGAGGCCGAAGAGGAGCTGCGGAGGGGAACGGCTGTGGCCGCGGGCCTTTGCCCGGCTCCGTCTGCGCCCGCTGTGCCGCCGGAGCGGGGCTGCAGGGGCCCCGGGACTGACTGTCCTTCCAGCGAGGAGCCCAAATACTGCGATTGTACGTGAGGGCGTTTGTTCCATTGCGAGTTTAGTTACTGCTTTAAAACAAAGTGTACAGAAATGGCATTTAAATTTCTCTGATGCTTCCTGGAAGCCATAGAATTTAGGGGCTTTTTTTTTTTTTTTTTTAATAAAAAACAATTAAAAAAATAAAATTTAAAAAAAAATCTTCAAAACCCTACATTTTTTTCTGCGCTTGATTGCATGGCCCTGAGGGTGGGGGGTTCCCTGTCCCTGGGTGGGAGCTGCCACAGCCCCTCGGCGGCCGTCCCAAGCCGAGGGCCAGCTCCCCGGCCACGCGCTGGCACCGGCCTTTCCTGCTGCCGAGTGGCCCCGAGCTAAAAAATGCTGCCCCTCGGTGCTTTTCCGCGCGAAGCGGGAGGAGGAACGGCTGGGGGAGGTCAGGGGAGCAGCAGCGAGGCTGAAGGACCACAGCCCTGATGGGGGTGTGGGAGCTGGGGGAGCCCTCAGCCTCGCAGCTGAGGAGGAGGAAGGCCAGGGCAGGGCTCGTGCTCGAGCCAGGCGAGGCCCAGCGACAGCCACAGGCCCTCGTGCCTCCGAGCGCGGCGCCGGTGCATGCGATGGGGGCGAGGCCGAGGTCGCCGCTGCTTCGGGCTCTGGAGCCTCTGACGAAGTGCCCAGCCCAGCCCCGGGCAGCCGCCTGCAGCCCCCGGCCCAGGGGATCCCACGCACCGCGCTGCTCCCTCGGCTCCTCGCGTGCCCGGGAGCTGCCGGAAGGTGCTTTGTTGGGGCGCAGCTGCGGCTCTCGGGGCAGAAGGGCAGGCAGAGCCCCCCTCATCCCTGCTCGCAGCCCCTTCCCATCGTGCCTGGGCCGGCAGGGCAGGGGAACAGCCCTTCCCACCGCCCTCACAGTGAGGGCCTGCTTTCAGAGACCCAGACTGACCCCTGCAAAGGCCAGGGCAGCTTTTAGCGCATGTTTAATTGTCAAAAACCTTCAATCGAGGTTAAAGCAATTCAGTCATGAAATGACAAGCTAAAGCTCCCCCCCCGCCCGCCACGGCCAGGATTACACCCACTCAGCCCCCTCCTGCTCTCCTCCCCCAGAGAAACGCAGGTTCCACAACAACCTCCGTCCCCAGCGGGTCTGGGCTCCCCAAGCAGGGATCTGCCGTCCTCCGGGGACTCCCGGGAGCTCGTGCCATGCGCAGCACGGGGAGGCCGAGGACCTCATGCCCTCGGCTGGGGGAGAAGGGTCAGGATCCAGCTCAGCACAGGCCCCCCCTCCGCCTTCCCTCCGACACGCCGGCAGCCGCCAGCTCTCTTCAACTCACGAAGAAACTTTTGTAAAGACAACCTGAATGTCTTTATTGATTTCCTATTTACAAATCACAAAGCTGGCCAAAAGCAGAGTGTGAACACTGAACGAGAGCATCGGGTACATTCATCAATATAGCACTGGAGTCGAGACAGTCCCAGCTCTGCGCGGAAGGTGACGTGGTACAACAGAATGTCTCATACTTTTGGGAACAGGCATGTCCAACAATGAATTACATTCATCTATCTACAAAAGCCAGAATTGCATCAAACTGCATAAAAGCCGCCAGAACAGTTGCTCAGGTGTAGTTCAGGTTGGCTCCTCTCCCTGCCCGACAGGACAAGCCACCAGACCTACCTTGTGGGGTGACAGCGGGAAGGGTGGATTTGGGAAGAGAATCTGCATAACAAAATAGAAGTAAAAACAGATGCTTCCAGGGAAGAGCCAGCAAGGAGGCGCCTACCTGGGCTGAGCAAGGCCTGCCGTCCAGTCCCGCTCTTTCCATAGCCAAGTGCGCAGCTTTGCTTCTTTCGAATTCCAATCATTTCCACTACTGCCACCCACACACAGAAACGCCCCGAGGTGCCGGCCCGCAGCAGCCGGCCGGCCTCGGGGAAGGCGCAGGCCCCGACGTGGCTCTCGGGCCCTCGCAGCGAAGCTTCCACAACCCTCGAGATGGGGGGCAGAGGCGGGAGGCGAGAGCGGGCGCAGCTACGAACATCCCGAGGGGCCGCCTCCCTCCCCGGAAGGAGCGCGCCCGGGCTGTTAATCCATCTCACAACACTGTTTGCATTGCACAGAGTCAGGTTCAATAACTAAGTCATGGACCCATCTTTTTTTTTCTCCTTTTTTCTTTTTTTTTCCTTTTTTTTTTTTTTTTTTTTTTTTTTTTTAGTACTGGCCATATTAAAAACATCCTACCTTGAAGCAGGCTTACAATATACACATCTTAACGTCTTCCTAGAGAACGTAACACACTATTGACATCTCTAATAGCTACTGGTTAGGAGGTGCAGGGCCTTCCTGACAGTGTCACTGCTGCGCGGCTGATGAGGAGATACCCGGCCACGACCGGAGGGAGCAAAAGGAGGAGATGCCATTTCCCCAGTGAGTGAGCAGGCACCGAGCCATCCGCACCAGCGAAGGATGACCAGGTTTTAACTTCTAGCAGCTAAATAAGGTGGCAACTGCTGCCCGGTGAGTTACGACAGCTGCGCGTGCCTGGAGCGGAGTGGGAGGCTTGCAAAGGGGAGCCTCGGCTTTGGGGCAGCACAACCCCTGGCAGCAAGTCCCGCGCAGGCTTCGGAAGGCTCTGGCCACGCGGTCCTGTCGTTACAGCTTCCTCTGCAGAGGAAGGGGAGGAAATACTCTCATAGTCTTCACCAGCGGGCAGCGACTGTGAGGCTGGTCAGGCAGCCACAAGTCCAAGCCCCCCGTGGCCTCCCCGGCAGGACGGCACCTTCCCTGCCCAGCTAAAGTCGTACCTGCTTACGGGGAAAAGCAACCAGCCCTGAACAGGCAAGAAGGGACATCTTCAAGATTACTGAGCTCAACGGCCCAAAGCCAGGTGAGATTTGTAAATCCCGCATCTTCCTCCTGCGCCTGTCCAAACAGGCAGGCTGTGCAAACAGACACTGGCAAACGGAAAATCTTTGTTTTCCTAAACTGTTTCATAAATCCTTGTCCATCTGCTGCGTTATTAGGTAACAGGCAGTTGCATATCAAGCCTCTTCCTATCCCGCATCAGGGCGGCACGCTCTGAAGCGGCCCAGGGGTGGGTTAGCAATGCACAGAAACAAAGAGAAAATGCATTGAAACGTGCACGAGAACAGCAGCAACACCCAGGAACGGGGGTGCCAGGTGAGGCAAGTTCCCTTGCTTGCTTCAACTGACAAACCCCGGCGCTATCTGCACAGAATTTGGCTAGCACAGTAACGACTAGTAGGGGTACCCTGCTGCTGAAGGCTGCACGGGGGTTAGCTGATGATCGCTCATCGTTCGAAACACGCTACAGAGTTTGAAAGAAGCACCACCAGGCCCCAGCGCAGCAGCCTGCACACAGGGGAGGAAAGAGCCTGCCCGGCCAGAGCCGCTGCCCCTCCCCGAGTCCGCAGGGCCACGGGCCGTCCGCAGGGGAGGGCAGTTCGCTGTCGCCAACTGCCCAAGGTAAAGGATTGTCACAAATTAGTGAGAATAGCATGAAAACGCCGCAGTCTCTCCAGAGGCGCTCTTAGTTTTGACGTCTCCCTCAAGAGCGTGTAGTGCTGAAACAGCAAAGCCTCAGGGAAAAGGCCACTTTCCGTAACTTTTTGAAGGCGGCTGCACGTGCCGTGGCTGGCGGGAGGGAAGGCGCCAGGCACGGGCCGGCCAAGCCCCGCCGTTGCAGCGGCGCTGCCGGGCAGGCATGGCAAACCGTCTCGCCTCGACTGCTGAGCTAGAGCAGAAGAGGATGGGCCACGCAGCCCTTGACTGTGTCTTTTTGCAGGATTATCTCCTCACAGCAAGTAAAACCACAACCAGAGCCACTCGTTTCCATGCTTCTGACTGGTGGAAAAGCATCTACATTCATTACAGTCAAAAAAAAATGCATGTTGTTAGATAGGATTAATCAGTAAAGTGAAAAATGACTAGCCACAGACAACCTACAAATGATACTGGTATACCAGTTAGTCTGGTATGTGATAGCAGCAGAATCACTAGCACAAGGCAAAACATGAGCTTTGAAATGATTTTACTGAGACCTTTGGCTAGTGTGGCTCCAATTGGTGTGGTCAAACTCAGCCAGAAATTTAGTTTGGAAGGTCACGGGGAAGAGAACAGAAGAGTCCAGAGCCAGCTCCACAGCTGCACTATGTGTAGAAGATGATCTCTGGGATTTGTCCATCCTCCACGGAAGTGCCGTTGTTATTCCCAGCCGCGTAACAGAACGTAAAGCAGGTTTTGGCTCCCGTTGTTGGCGATTCATGGATCACTTTGCGCAGTCCTTTGGTTCCGTAGTGGGAATCTGGACCCTGCGACGGTCACAGAAGACAAGAACAGATCAAGACAGGGATCGTGGCCCCGCAGGAACCTGTTGCCCAGGCACACTCTGGGAGGACCGGCCTCACAGCCTGGCCCGAAGCAACAAGCTTTGGAGCTCGTTTCTTTCCCCATTTTCTTTCTGGTTCTTGCACCTCAGGTATTTTGAGCAAAGTTCTCATCTCTATCAGAGCTTAACGCTACCTTTAACCAGGTCTCAACAGTTAAATATCAACTTTTTTAAGCCACGACAGGCAGGCTCCGATTACACACCCACAGAACCGAGAGCTTGTATCTGTATACACCAAAATAATAAAAAAAAAATCCCATCACTTCATCACTAACATACCCTGTTAATTACCATACGCTTGTAAGACAAGTTAAAAACCAACTCTGAACACTGGTGATGAACGTGCACGTTGCACCACGAGGTGAGGGACCTACAGAGCAGACCTTCAAGATTATACTACGGGCCTTGAAAAATGCAGAGCAAGAACCATGTTGCACTGAAGGGACTACAGAAGCCTGCTTTAACCCATCTTTATAAGCCCCTCTCCTACCCAGGACGGTACCTTTAGAGTAGCACATGCTGTGTAGTTGACGTTGGGTAAAATCTCAACAGGTTCCTTGAACATGACCCGGAAAGTGTTTGATGATCCGTCACAGCTGAACCCTGTGTCGTTCTGCCCCAGGACCGTGTTACTGTCCGTGTGGATGATCTGTAAGACACGTGTTAACTTTTAATCTGCAGTTAGTTGAACGCTGCCCTGCCAGTGCGTCCCCTGAACCGGACTGAATCTGAGGGACTCAACGGTTTGACCAGCCCCGTTGCGACTGCACTGTCCCATTACTTATGTCCGTCTTCAGCGCCGTGATCACACCGAACAACTGTGGGCTTGGGTCCCAGGCAGCCCACGACAATCCCTCCTTACCCTGAAGCCTGGCAGAGGACTGCAGGCCGACGTCCTGCGCTTAGATCTTCACTTGCCTTTCTCCTCCAAGAGCTCAGGGGCACCAGAAGGAGACCCTGACAATTAAGGAAGAAGTGCTGACAGACCGCGCTCGTCACATCAGCCGTGCTCTGTTGGGGTAACTTTGCTGGGGACGGTTGTTCTCAACTGATCCAGACTGGGGTTACGTACGTGCATCCAGAACAAGGCACACAAGATTTCTGTAAGCCGCCCCAGTCTTTGAACAAGATCACAGTGGGCTTCAGACAACTGAGTCTCCCTCAGTCCTACTCGTCATCTCAAATGGGATGCTGATGACGCGAGGCTGCACATCGGCATGGCCCAGGCCCAGCACTGACACAGCAATTGCTTTCTCCTCTTCCCTTGTAGAATCGCGGCTGCTCCGCTGCACTTGTACAGCTCGGAGCAAAAGACAGTCCAAGTACTACCGCAGCACGTGCAGGGCAGAACCGGCCTGGCCTCCTCGGTGTGGGAAAACACGCACAGCTTCTTCTCAAACTGCGTCACAACTCTCCGAGACGTATTTTCAAAGGCTGCGAGCGGACTTGGGAAGATACTGCAGTGACGCATGCAACAGGAGGTTGCATAAAGTTGAGAGCAATAATCCCTCTTATCCCCGGTGCCCCATCTGGCTCTCACTACATCTGCCAACCGCCCTATCTAGAAAACAAATACAGTCCCTCCTGTCTTAAGATTTTGTTGCATATTCACTAGAATGGGTGAGTTAGTCCCTACAGCAGCAAATATTTTTAACGTAGTAGAGAGAATTACCTGTATATTTACTTGGTAATCTGTTGGCCCATGTATGGATCCGTATAATCCAAACCCAACTACAAATATCCTTTTGTTTACTGAGAACCTGCAGGAACAGATCAGGAAAGTCAGACCAGCTTGCCACTCCTGTATTGTTTTAGTACATAGATGATACACAAATACCTTCATTCGCTTTAATTTTATACCTACGATTTAATCAAACAGAGTTTTACATGCAACTCTTACTAATAACTGAAACCCTTTACAGAAACCATAATTTGTAAGCTTACACCTTTGAGCGTCCTAACGGGCCGGCACTAATTTTCTTTGCTCATGTAAAATACAAAGCTGCACAATCCCAACACCGAACTCCATAGCCCAGGCTCAGAAAGCGTTTCAAGGTTGTGGTACAACGTCAGCATCCAAAAACGCCAGCCAGGCCAAGGCAGGGCAGCCTGCAGAGCGTGGAATAGCGCCCACCCTCACAGCAGCAGTCTTTCCAGCAAGGTAACAGCAAACCACTTAAAGTATCATTAGATATTTCACTGCTAAGCACTGGAGGAGAACTGTTAATGTACTTCTGAGTATTTGCTGGATACAGCTGCAGGGGAAACCCTGAGTGCAGCTACCCAAGAGTAGAAAATAAGACTCAGCAGCTCCTGAGCGCAGGAATCCGTGCTGCCTAAGGCAGCAAGGGGAAGGATATTCACCCCGCTGCCCCACCGCAGCTCCATCTTCTCAGGTAGCAGAAAGCCTCAGTGCTCGCCAAACTGCCAAGGTAATTTCTTCACCCATCCACCAACTCTTTCAGTTCCGTGTGTTTCAAGACCAAACACCTGCGGCAGGCTAGAAGCCCCTGCTCTGCAACCAGCATAAAATATTCATTGTTGAAACTGCACATGGGTCTTGCTGAAGACCGACCCGGATGCTGCCAGCAGTTGAACTTAAAGTCAAATGCAAGCTCCAAATGGTCTCTGAACGTTAGATCTGAGAGCAGTGAGTGTTTGGAGCTAGCAGCTCTTCCAATTACGATCTCCTATAAGGGGATGAATGGCCCAAAAGATCCAACAGACAGCTCTATCGACATGCAAGAGAACCAGAGATGAAAAGGCTTAAAAATTGTATAGAACTATATTAATGCAAGTCCCCCTTCCACCCGAGCCAAGGACGAATCGGGAAATAATCAAGGCTTTCTGATTACCTCCTGCCTTGCTCTAATCGCTTGGCCACACAAGGCTTGCAAACCACCGTTTGCCACACCACACCTCCACGGC
The DNA here is from genome assembly GCA_031468815.1 of Morus bassanus. Lineage (NCBI taxonomy): Eukaryota > Metazoa > Chordata > Aves > Suliformes > Sulidae > Morus > Morus bassanus. The sequence continues at coordinate 1,653,649 of CM062593.1, forward strand.
TCCATCACCATGACTGGGCTTTGCTGTTTCTCTACAAGCTTAGGTCTAAACAAACTAGATATTAGCAGAAAAGCAAGCGCAGCAAGCATTTTACCCTAATCCCTCCCTCAAATAGGCAAGACTAAGGGGCTTCAACAAGCCACATCTACACTTATAATAGAGCGGGGAACCAACCTGATGGAGCACTGGTTAGTCGACATACCCAGGCACAGGAGGAAGCCATGAGCTGCCTGGTGACTCCAACGGCTACGTGCCTGTACAGCTGCAGGAAGCCACTTGAAAAGGAGAGACATAATCCCCCAAGAGGCCTGTGCTGGAGGGCCACATTTGCTGGAAACCTTTGCCAATACAGAAGCAAAGTGGCAGCCTGCAGCTGCACGGGCGGGTTTACGCATCAGGCGATGCTTTTGCCCAGCAAAACACTTTCCCTTCAGGGTTCGCACTAGGGTTTATATGGTGGAAGTCAGGGTCTAGCACATGACCTTGTGGGTTTAGGTCTAGAGTAGGCTCAAAGCTCAGTAAACACGAATCTATCAGCAGCAGAATTAGCAGAGAAGCTGACCTTATCCTGTCACTAGTCCCACTGTACCCCCAGCGGCTCTCCACCTGCTGGAAACGGCTGATGCTGCACTCCTTCCCCCGCAGGCAGCAGCGTGGTCTGTCGATGAACTCCACCCGCGGCTTCGGGTTCACTGTGAAGTGGAGGAACAGGCTCACCACTTCCCGGTCCGTGAGGATTCCCGACTGGGCAGGCCCTGCAAAGGAGCACGAAAGCAGCGACGCCGTCAGCATTCAGAAACCAGAAGGGATCCTTCTGGAATTTACATGGGGAGGCAAACCTGACTTGCAGCTAAGAGTGGGCCAAACCCACATCACACGTGGGATCTCGCTGGTGTCTCAGGAGGTTAAACCCCAGACAGAAACGTGCTCCCTGCCTCTTATTTGCACGTCAGTTGTGGACTGCAGAGCCTCTGTACGGAGCACGGACATGGAATGGCAATTAAGCGTGCAGCTCTGCAGAGCTGAAATGCATTTGGCCAACAGGACTGGTTTAAAAACTTAAAACACACAGCTAATCCTTCCCCCACTCCCTCAGGAGACGATAACACTGGGAAGAGACAGGGATTTTCATACATCTACACTGGTATTTTATAACATTACTGTTAAGACATCATGAAAACCCATGAGGGGCAGTGGGAGGGAATGTCACCTGGTTACCATCAACTTAGAAAGTACAGGAGTATTTTTCAGTCAAGACAAAGGTGGTGCAGCTCATGCCCTGCTTTGACTCCCTCCTTCCCTCAGGCATTTAATCCCTGCTTTGGGTTTGTTTGGGTTTTTTAATACCTTTATTGTAGAACCTAGGGGAAAATGCTAGCGATTTTAGCAAGACTTGAAACACATTCTCATCTTTTCTCCAGTGACTAGATGTTTTTTCCAAAGTGATGCTAAACTCAAGCTTTGGAAACTACTACAAATACTTTCAAAAGTGGAACTGGGTAAAAATTAGTCTTTTAGCATAAGAGTCAAAAGCTGCTCTGCACCTCCATTTGCAAGAGGCTTTTAACAGAAACAAGACTACTGCATACTGGAGAAACAGCAGCATTAAGTGTTCTTTAATTGGGAATCAAATGCCTAGCTACTCGTTGGTCCAAAACGACCTGTAGCTGGTTAAATTCAGCACGATGTTACGCAGACATAACGTGGTCCAAGGCTGCAATAGGTAGAGATGAAAGAATTTAAGGAAGTCGACTGTTAACAGATAAATGAGCTTACGGATACTTTGCTCAGCAAAAATATAGCCGTCATTGATCATGTCTAAACTTATCCTCTGTTGCTGCAATTCAATTCTCAAATGTTTCAAATTACTTGCTCTAAGGGAAGGGAGTGACACATTTGCCAGTTAAAACATCTTCATGCAAAACTCCATGTTCGATACCAGATTATACAATAAACCGCTGAAACCACTGCCTGTAAAGATCCTTTTCTTCCCCCCCCCCCCCCACCTTTGGGAGAGTGGGGCGGAGGGGAGAGGTTTCCCTCTCCTACTTCTGCTGTGATCACCAAAGAAATGAGAGTCACTCAGAAAAAGGACAAAGCTGAAGCAACTCCAAGGTAGTCCCTTGTTTAAGGAACAGCTGACCCGCGCAGCCTCTCAGGTTTGGGGTTTCTTTTGTTCACCTTTTAGGTTAAAGCAGATGGAGAAAACTTAAGAGTTTCTCTCAGAGCAGGAAGACTAACCAAAGACCCAAGTGGAACAGGCAGTTGTGACAGACAGTATGGGGAGGGGCATTGACATTCCCAGCTCAAAGGCTTCAACCCAAATATGCCAAAATCAACACATTCCTGCTAGTGAGACAGAACGATACAAGATCTGAAGGAAGGGTTGAATGAAACAGGACCTACAGAAAAATGCAAAGCTTGGCATACATGAACTACCCTGACGGCTGTGACGCTACCCAGAGGGAAGATGCTCTCTCCCACCAAGCCGGAGCGTAAGCCTGTGATCTGCTGCAAAGCTGCTGCTTGGCACGATGCGCACCGAGGAACAGAGCGTGCCATGTTTTCACCCGGTGCCAACACAAAGGAAAGTTACCCAGCTGGGGTGAACAGACCTCTGCCTCCCTGACCAAGCCGTTTCTGAAGAGATTCACGTGCCTAAGACCACACTGCAGCTGTGACAGGCAAAACAGAAAGTGGGTACCAAGTTTTAAGCAGATTTACGTCTTACTAATATCCCTCTTCATCTTGAAATATGTACGTTAACCGTCGATAAGCTGACGCCATCTCTTCCTTGAGAAGTGATTTGCAAAGGAAGTGGTGTCAGTGACCCTTTTTGCTTCTTTGTACACATAACTGCAGCCTAAAACAAGTTTCCGTTTTGAAAATGGCTCCACAGTGTCTTTTAGCATGAAAACTATTTAAACCTATTGCCAGTTTTCAGTCCCTGGAGAACCACCAGAGCATGAGGTCAAAGACAACAGGCAATGAAAACAAAACAAAGAGTCTTTAGTCAAAACTGTTAAATGATTTAGACATCTTTATAGATCAAGATCTTAACCTAAACTTGAAAAGGGCTTTGAGACACAGACTAAATAACGACAACACTTCAGCTCAAAGAACGTTTTCAAAGTTTTTTCTGTTATGGGGCTCTGCTCTGAGCAGCATCAGCAAGACACGGCCAAAACCACCACCGGGTTACAGGCAGCAGCAAATAGAGGATGGGGAGAAACATCCTCATTTCTCTTCGGGAGCAGGCTACAATCAACACCAATTATTTGCAACTCCATTAGCTTTGTGGAGTTTAAACACTTGGAATGTTTAGAAAGGAAAGCATGTGAACCTCTGTTTGGATCTTTGTACTCATCATATGTTTAGATGGTTACTTTCTCATTCAGCTGAGAGCAGTCAGCTATGATCCGACTTGCTCCTACCTAATGGAACACCAGTCTTTAAAACAAGAGTGAATGATCATGGATGAAAACAGTATTTACACAGTAGATTTTGTAGATCAGTGGGAATGGGGGATAATCTCCAATTTAAATTACTACAGGCTACACAGAGAAAATCCATTTTCATGTACTTGATCCTCTGTGGTTCAGAGAAAGCAAAGACCAGGGTTGCCAGAAACGCCTTTGTTCAGTTACCTGCTGCAAACTCCTCAATAGTCATCAATGGGAAGCGGATAAGAGAAAGCGCTTTGCCCAGTACTTTCCGCTTGTTCTCTGGAATCACCTGAAGTTGCTGCCGTTGACACTCAGCCTCCGACCAGCGAACCACTGCATTAAACAAACGAACCTCCCGGATCCCCAGGGTATCCCTCTCCAGCACCGCAACCAGGGTGTCTGCAAGGCAGGACAGATAGTGACAACTTTAGGCACTAACCCAAATCACCCGATTTTACCTAGCCAGAAGTACCCTGTGTACAGCCAAGGTAAGTAAAAGAGAAGCAATTCAAAGAACAGCCTCTCCCCAAAGTGCTGCCTGCAGCCTCTGAGGAAGATATATCTGCGTATTCCATAAGCAAGTAACTCACTGGAGCAGCAAACAGTGCCCAATTAATTGGCATGTTAATGGAAGTGCAGTAGAATGAATTGCAACTTACTTGAAGTCAAATTTGGATGAAGCAAGCAGCATGAAAGCCAGAAGGTTGTCCGTGCCTTACCTCCATAGTCCATCTCATTAGAAGAAGGTTAAAGTCTGAATTTTAATGTTTATTAACTGTGCCCAGCAAGTTTGGAAACTGCATAAGATAATTAAAATAGCCAGTTCTTGCTTCCAAAAACACAACACCTTTTTAACTCCAAAACCTGACAAAGACTCAGGGAACAATGCCAACTCCACAAAAGAAGGCAAGTTACACCCACCCAAAACCTGCCAACATCAACAGAGGAAACGGGCTTTATATCGTGCCCAGAAAACTCAAATTGCACCAAAGTAAGCAGATTCCAGGGTATTTCTGCAAGCAAGCATGCTCTTTTGCAAATGCCTTGTCTCTAGCCACTTAGTGCCAGAGACTGTTCGTTCAACAGATTGCTCCAGAACAGCAAAGCCATGAAAGAGAAGTGCCAAGTATTAACCTATAATAACTTTAGAGGCTAGCTTGTTATGAAAGCACGTAGAGGGAGGAGGGAAAAAAAAGCTTACCCAGATCAATGTCTGTAAACCCTTCCGCATTGATGGCATCTGATGTGTTCTTGTCTATGTTCTCTAGGCAAAGGCTGGCCAGCTGAGGCTCATCAAAAAGTCTTGCCTAGTAATGAAGAAGCAGTTGTTAACATAAAAGGTATTTTAAAGTTTATGGGAAATAAGGACCCCCCCTTCCCTCCCAGAGCCCATCTTCATCAGCAATACTATGCCTGACTGCATCATGAATTCACTGCGCTGCAGCAATCTTTCACAAGTGGTTAAGCATGACAAGGCAAACACTAGAAAAATCTGCACTTGGCGTCGGTTCTGGTTTAGCTGTGCATGTCTTCAGGCACGTCTTTGTTTTTACATCACATCAGTTAACTGGCTGCAGTGCTTTCTAGTGCCGTACTGACCATGCCAGCCGAGCATGGGCAATTTTTACTACATCATTTTTTGTATTTAGAAGAAAGCTCTGCCCAGTGACTCCAGGCCTGCTCGCTCTAGGAATATGCAGAGACAGCTCATTCGGTAAGAACATAGTCACACTGATCTCATGTATTAGCAAAAATGCCTTAGCAGGCACACCACTTGCGTCCCAGGGAGACATGAAAAACCCTGCGGGGTACGCAGCCTGCTTAGCGCATTTCCATGTTTTGCACAGAAACAGCTACTCTAATCTAGTTACTTTGAAGAATTCCCCCCAAAATAGGTTACTAGTCCAAACAAGGCCTGCACACAGCTTGGAGGGCTGCTCAGAATCTCTCTGCCCAACTTAAGCACAATCTCGTAACAATTTCACTACCACTTCGGATCCCCCTGGACCGCTAAGCCATGTTACCAACCCTGTGCCTAGCATAAGCAGAAATGAGGCAAGAACACACAAAAGTCACTAAGATGACCTCTTATTTCCAATGCTTTGGTTTTGCTCTTTAGGAAGGAATCACCTTACCATCACACCTAACATCAGCGCAAGAGTACGCTGGGATTTGAACTCACTGCCACAAGTGAGGTTTAAAAATCTGTGTTTTGGGCTGCGAATTCAGTCACTCACGGAGGCTAGCACTATCGAGCATCTTTGGCTTCACCCTTACTCACAGGCTGTAGAGCTCAGCAAGGCCAGCCTTTGACGCTGAGACCTCAAGTGCAGAGAGCTGAAACAACTCTCCATTTTCTGAGAGACCAGGGAAGCTTCAGCAGTCTCACCTGCTCCTGGGGCTGGTGGATTGCCAGCGCCTTGCACTCTTGGCATCCAAGAGCTGTGACTGACTCAGACTTTACTACATAGTGGCTCTCTTTTGACACGTGAAGGACTTACTTTACACTCGCAGAGCTCTCCCTCACAGCAGCTTTAGGCAAGCTATTATTTCCTTGTTGATCAAAGTGACATTTGCATGAACGTCTGGCATGAAAGAGGATCACGGTTCACTGTGAGGCACAATCAATTAGGAGAGCTATTTGCCACTGATATTTCTGCCAGAGATCAGCAGTTCTTGAAACGCTGTCAATGACGTAGTTGCTGGACCAGCAGGATTCAGCAATGACACATGCAAAGGAGGTTTGGGGCTCTACAATCTTAGGTCCACAATCTTAAGCCTGTTGGGAAAGGTTTTGCACAAGATGCATCTCAGGTCTGTAATTGACTGTACAAATTGTCAATTTGTTGCACTAAAAGCAGAAAACAGAGGCCGATTTTCACACCGAAGGACCAGAACGGAGAGCATTTTGAGAACAGATCCATTGAGTGAGGTGCCTTCGTGCAGCCAGTCACTGAGATACAGATATGTTTCTCAAAGAACACCAGCCTCAAACATTTTAGAGACTTGATATACTGTGATAGTGAACAAACTAGATATGAATCACCACTGATAATTAATCATAATGGATAAGCCACAAACAAAAGGAACGAGGAAAGCCTGTCTCTGTCTGGCATTTTAGCTGCCCCAGTACAGCTGAGAGTGCCAGGCAGTATCTCGTTTTTGATATCTGAAAAACTAGGACACCTTCCTCTTTTGCCAAATAAGGACATTGTAAGGAAGTCACCACGAACCTAAAACGTTACCTTGCCAAAGCTGCGAAGTCATGTTGCAGACTTAGCATGCCGCAAAAATCCCTGCATAAAGGATGCCACCAAAAAGCTGACACCTCTAATCCTCATGAGGTGATGGCTAGTGTAAGATGCCTCTTCAAAAACTGCAGCCTACGGGAAAGATCTCTTCTCAGCTCTTGGATAACAGCTCCCGCTCTTCCAGATTGCGGGCTGCTGAACCCAAAGACCGGGAGAGCTGCAGGCAAAGAGTTACAATTGTCCTACCACGCTTCAGATGGGAGCGCAGATTCGGCCACCATCACTCAAGCAAGAATCTTTAATTCCTGAATCTTCCCCAGGGAAGTGCAGCATGGTTTTCCCCATGTCTCAGAGGCTGCCTCGCCCGTTTATGGCATGTGGAAAAGAGCCAAGTTAAAAAGAGGGACACGGTATTTTGCAGCAATAGCTGAATCCTAGCAGCGAAGTGTGTCTACAACAGCAACATAAGGTAGAACTACTTTGAGAACTTGATCCAAATATTTAAGCTCAAATAAAATCCCAGCCTAATCGCAGCAAACAAGCAAAGAGCTCAGCAGCGACTGCTTTAGGCCAACACTGCTTCAATTTCTGCAAAAACTGCCAGTGTAGACACTGCCACCAGTGTGGTAACTGCAGTTGGAGCCTGAAAGACGCTTGTACTCCCGACAAGGAGGAAAGAAGCCAGCGGATACGCTGGGCAAGATAGGACAACCCCTCAGAGCCAGACCACCTTAGTGCGCTGGTTCCCAAGTCAGAGGAGCCATGAAAACTCCTCTGCAAGGTTTGTTTAACATCAGAAATCACGGCAGCTTTCCTGAGCTGGCTGATCAGAAGTATTCCTCTAGAGCTAGTCAAAAGTGTGCCCATTCCCTAAAGGAAAGAAACTCGCACACAAAATGCCTGTTTCTTGTTCCTATAGCACCCAGAGCAGGGTGTCCCTGGCAACGCTACAGATACTGCAACACTCGGGTGACAGCACTGTGGAAGTCACTGATATGTCATCAGCTGTCAGCAGAGAGGGTGGCAGAAAGAAAAGATGGGGCTAGGAAATGGGAAGGATAGCAATGCCAATCTAATCAACTTGCATGCAAAGTCTGATCTTCTCCAAAAGAAGCAGAAGCCGTAAACTCTGTCTTCTAGTTTGCTGCTTAGAAGAGTCAAGTGGAAGACGGAGGAGTCCAACCCTCACAGATCGGATCAGACAGAGGGGCACAAGGATGTGCAACCGGCCTCACAAAGACTCAAGAAACAGAGCAGCTCTGAAACTCCAGGTCTGCGTGCCTTCAGTACAGCAGGAGGGTGAGCTGGAACAGGCTGAGGAAGAGATCACTTTGTTCCTCTCCTAGGAAAATAAACCGGAGTGCTCATGAAAAAGTTGCATTTTCTGTCTTTCACCCCCATTACAGGGAAACTATTGCAAAAGAAGTTCTTCAGAGAATGTCTGACCAGCTAGATGCAGCAAGCTTTGCACAGAGAAAGCTTATTACACCAGTCCGGAACCTGAACAAGCAAAAATCCTCTCATTTCACTTTTCTTCTTGGCAGATGAAATTTTTCCACCCTGTTAATTTCTTCCCCAGCTCACACTCTGGAAGGAATCGCCTGCCACACCAAAAGAAAGCAGATCCAAAACGGCTGCAACATCCACTTATTTTATTGTTCTTTGTAAGAACCTGCTCATCAGCACTAGACTCCTGTAAGGAAGAATTCAAAATGACATAGAACTGCTCCGTTTTGGATGATCATCAAGTCCGCGACACTCGGAAAACTTCTGTTTTCCTATTGCGATGGACCTTGCTCAAGGACTTAATGCAAACGATTGCAAACTCACCTGTGTTAACAGCATGAATGCATTGTCTGCTCGGAGGTTCTTCTTGAGAAACTCCACACAATGAGCTTCAAGGGCTGGAACTGCGTATTTTTTAGCTGTGTAAAGCGTTGTCATAACAGTCTCTGGTCCAATCTGAACTTCGTCTGAATAAAGAAATCTGAAAGCACGCAAACAAACATTGCTCTGGTGAAGCCAATAAGACAACAGGGTAAAAACCCTTGCAATTCATAAAAACCATGTTTGTAGTTCTGCCCATCATCCTGGCCCCATTTCCCATACTTGAGAGGTGGAAGGGTTTTCACATCCTTTCCACTGACTCTGGTTTACCGAGGAGCAGCTTTTTTTTTTTTTTTTTTTTTTAAAAAAACCCACACTCTTCACAGTATAGTTTTTAATGAATGAAATAGCCGGGATATCTGCTGAGGCACTTCGAACCGCCTAGCATCCCACAGGCAGTGAGCTGTTTAGCCTGCCACTTACGCTAGGCTATAGAACAGCCCCTGGCCAAGTGTACCCCTTAAAATTAATGGTTTTGGCTGTTCAATTAGAATAAACAAGGGCAAAAATTCAATCCTGCCTGCCTGCTTCAGAAGACATACTAATTCAAAAGCGATCAGAAGCACTCAAACATATAGATCCACTGCAGATGAGGTGTTTTATCCATACCCCACTTTCCCCTCATCTCTTCACTTTATATAACTGAACTGTTTCATTTCATTACACAGACGTTAAAGTACAGCACAGAATATAACTTCAGCAGAAAGCAAGAGTTAATTGCAATGAAAAACAAGGACTGCCACGCTGCTAGCAAAGCATCAGCCTTCACTGTTAGGCCAAAACAAGGAAGTACATTCATGCCACATGGAAAAACAAAGGTCTTCATAGGAAGCCTGACGGAGCCTCCTCATACCCAAGCATGCTGATTAGAGACAACAGGAACTGACAGGCTGAGTTCAGTAAAACCAGTTACACACTTGATGTTAGTCCTAATCCCATGCAGAGTTTTTGGTTACTGTTTTTTCTTTAACCAGTCAAGCATTTGCCAATCAGGATCTGAAATGCAGGAAGCACAGAGGCGTAACATTAACTGTTAACTGTGCTTGGCATTCCTATGCCACAGGATATTGTGGCAACTGCAGCAGTTTCTTCTGCTTTTTCTCTGAAGGGGGCACAGCGACACGTCGCATGGCCGCTATTCCTGAGGCTTCACGCAGCAGCAGGGCTCTTCTGGGGGATGCCAGGCAGCGTCCCCGTCTGGAGGGACTTGCTGCAGAGCAGGAGCAGAGCTCCTGGTCCTCTAGCTAGTGAGGGCCAGGATGCAATTCAGGGAAGCGTAAACAGGGGGATTCAGAGGGAGGGAAGCACTCTCACGGCTGTTGAAAGCAGGCTTTTGTGCTGCTCTAGAGCATCTGTTAATAACAGCATCAAGCCACAGGCTCACAAATGTATTTTGCACACATCCCTTCACCAGTCCTATTTTCATTAAATAATCCTTTTTATTACAAGATTAAAAGAACACAGTTGCTCTAAAAACAACTAGTTCTATTTACTGCAATGGCTATGTCAGTATTTGTTTTTACGACAGACCAAACAGTGTGTGCTACGAGGGATAACAAGAGAGGCTCAAACTGTGAAAAAGTGTAGTATCAATTTAAAAGAAGGTTTAGATTATAACACCAATCAGAAATATTCTTTGGGTTACCATGAAAATAATAATAATAAAAACAAAAGGAGCTCTTACGCAGTTACAGCAGACCTATTAGAGGCCACTAGCCCACAAACCCAGTCACAATCTAGTGTCCAGAAGGGACCTTCTGCTGAACGTTCAGGATGGGCACTTTGTGCCTTGATAAGTTCCTGATCCTACAGCATCAGGTTGTGGCTTGGACCAAGTCCAGATTCATATGTAAGGATGAGCTGCCATTTCAGATCAGTGTTTGGAGGGACTGGTTTTACTCTAGGAAGGTTCATACCACCCACTTCGTAAGCTTCCTACTGGAACGCAGCACCCAAACTTCCTTTGGCACATTTAAGCTCTGAGCGTTTTAAAAGCGACATTTGGATTCTCGATTTAAGCATGTAAGATACCACTGGAGCACGTGCACAGCTACTGTAGCATAACTGCAAGCTTTAGAGGCACTGTGATAATGCACATGCAATTTCTCCTATACAAAATATAAACATTTCTGCTGAAATCCACCTAAACTCATCACTCGAGCCTTTTCAGATGATGGTTCTCTTCCAAGATCACACTGTTTATACAAGTGCTGAAATCTCAGCACTGGCAAGGGAACAACATGAGTTTGCCTCTCATTTACTCGATATTTTAGCCTCACTAAGTTTCAAAGATAGATACTAACTCTGCACTCCAGAGAGATCTACCTGGCTGACAGAGAGCCATACGCCAATTAGAGGGATTCCCCATGTGCTGGTGTCTGGTTTAAAGCGAGCCAAAGGGAAGGGTGCTAGGGGCTCCCTATTATTTCTGGCCTTTCATTCTAGCGAAGATCAATTTTAAAATCTTCTAAGATAGCACAGTCAAGACCAAAGCACTTTTTGAAGGTAAAGCAAAAAAGTGTGCCAAAGCTATATATAGTCATTGCTCCCAATAGGAAGCAAGCGGGGAACGTGTCAAGAGCACAGGACTGGAAACCCCTGGAAGTAGGTTACAGAAATCCTATAGAAACGGGACAATGACTTCTCAGCATACATTCAGGATTGCTGCTGGATGTTATACAGCACCAGCCAAGCTTAAAGAAATCGGTGAATAGGATGTTACAGCCCCTGCCTCCTCCTTCCCCCAGCATGCAGACTTGCAATGCAGGCTGTAAATGTAAATTCAAAACCAGCTCTCCAAAAGAGGAATAAAACACGCACGAGGGGAGATATCATGCAGAATGGCTGCCACTGATTTCACACCCTTGCTTACCTGTTATAACTTGCTCATTTGCTCATAACCTAAATGAGCTCCAAGTATTTGTAACTTACAGAGCTTTAAGAGGATTACTTTTCCCCACTTCTCTCAAATAGCATTTGGATCAAATCAAACCAATTCACGAACAAGAATTTATGAGACAATGTCTGAACAAGTGAGTATCAACGACAAGGGCCAGCAAATGCACTTATTCCGACCGCTAACCAGAACACCTCCCTGTTGCTGCATTTGCATGGTGTGACTACATATAACTATGTATTTACAACGTTATAATCTATCCAATTTAGTTTTGCCCATACTGCAGATCAGCAGCAGGACGGCATGTTCATTTAACTATTGCTAAACCAAAACATGAAGTGAGTCAGATATTTTTGTGCAGTAGCTACACTAGTCTTTTACCCAGGAAAAGAGGGATTTAACACTAGTGTTTAAACACCCTCGAACAGATCAACAAAGAGGCATTTAGAAACTTAATGATCTCCACTCTACAAAATAGTTCACCGCTTTCATTAAAAATAACCTGCTCTAAATCTGTTCATTCCAGTTATACTGTACATTAGAAGAAGCTTACTTCAGCAGAGCTAGGAAGGCAGCAGGCTCCACATCAGGCAGCTCAATCTCTGTAGAAGTTGTGGCCATTCCACCATTAAACATCGCATCGAAGACTGCGCTGCCCACAGCCAGCACAAACCTAACATTAAAAAACAAACAAGCAAAAAACCCTTATGTTAAATGATATTCGCTTTCCAAAAAGAATCCTAGGCTAGTTGCTATTCCCCAAGGCCACCCCCAGGGAAAGCAAATCCTTCCTAGCATTAAAGCAAAAATGTTTTGCAACAGAAGGGAGTGTCAGGCTTTCTGTTCGTTTACTGCAAAAACAGCAAAGATGCAAGCAACTTCATTTTGAGCCCCGTCCCAGTATACGGCATAGTGATGGTTCCCCAAAGACAACATTTTGTGCATCATGGAACAGAATACATGTGGCTGCTTTGGAAAGTCCTCGGACGAGCCTGCAGACCATTCACGAGGTTGCGAAGCTAAGAAACAACAGAGTTAAGGAATTCAAGTTCTTCCAGTGAACAGAGCCCAAGTCTTGGTGCAATTCCCCACAGTCACATACCGAAAACACTTACAGAAAACTTGTCGCTACACACTACCCATCCTCCTCCCTTCTCCCCAGACGCCAGCAAGACATCCTTGGTGACAGCAGAGCAAGCTCTCAAAACACGCAAATTGCACCGGCAGCATCACCGGGAGCTGCGGACACCAGCATCTCCTGCAGCACCCAGCAAGGGAGCTGCCTCACCCGGGCACGCTGCTGTCTCCTTCCATGCAAAACCTGCTTCAGGCTTAGATTTCTTAGAAGGCAGATAAAAACCTCACTCGAAGCAAACTAGCACCGTTAGGTGCACACAAACCCTTCTCGCACTGCTGAGAGTTTACATGGTAATTAACAGCAAGCAGCATGTTATTGGCCCTAGAGAAACAGGAAGCAAGAATTCCCACAAACCAGGTTTGAGACCAAAAATAATATTCCAGTGCTCCCATGTGAACAAGATTATTTCCCTCACTGATAAACACCAACTCCTATTTTAGGAGGAGGCACAGACCTGGGCTGCTGAGAGGCCTGTGTATATGCAAGCTGCTGTACCTGCCGTATGCCTTAGAAAAGGCATTTTGAGAACTTTCACTGTTTGAAAACATGGAGACGAGTTTTTCCCAGGAAAGCAATCTTGTTCCGGGTGTCTGCAGTCAAGCAGCTCCCTGAAGTTAAACACGGCACAGGCCACGAAGGTCACAGCTCAGCAGCAGGGGGAAGCAGAGGAGACCAGGCTGCAGAAGCGACCACTGCAACCACTTCTCCAACCGACTGTAAAAAGGAAGAAGCTGGAAAATGCAGGGGCTCTCGCTGCAGCAGAGTTTGACACATGCTTTGACAGAGAGAAGCATCAAGGACTGCAGGCAGAAAACCGTACAGGAAAGAAGGCACGAGACAGAAACCTCCAGTACTTGGACCCCAAGGAAAGCCCATCTCTAAAGGGGAATTTCAGTTAGATTTTGCTGCAGTAGGAAATGACACAGAAGCCTTTTTTTCTTTTTCTTTTAAACAAATTTTTCATTTTCTCGCTTTTCGCTCCCCTCCCATCCAGAGGAGGCCTTCCATGGACACAATAGAGCGAAGTGCTGCAGACGTGCCAGGCTTGTTTGCCATGACCGACTGTTTGGCTGACAAGCCGGGCTGTATTGTTTCTGATCAGTTAAGAGAGCTAGGGACAAACCACAGCGGTTAAAAAAAAAGCACACACATGCATATTTTTATCAAACAATTCTGAAGAAAAATGTCAAGAACAAATAAAAAAAACCTTGTTCACAATACTAGAATTGCCAGATGAAACAAAAATCCTTGTTCCTACAGAAGCAGTGATGGTGGCAAGACAATCGCAGCCATTATTTGCTACTAAAAATTAACATAAATTAATTGCACTCTAAAATTTTCATTCTCACAGCCAGCACAGTATACAATCTCAACGAGCGGACAGCCTTCAGAAGCAATTTGAAAAGGGCATTAATTTAAAATAAGAAAACCCTCTCAAATTTTTCCTTCCGTTTCACTCAGGGATAAGTCAGTCTGATTTTTTTTAAACTGCTGAGCCCGAAAGGGATCCCAGTAGGTGCCAGAGGGATACACAGGATTCTGAACTTTAAGTTACCTGAAAACATTAAGGGAACACAATTAACAAGAAAATCCCTCTCTCTCCATGGTGTCTTCTTACTCTTGCTAAAATGAACACTCAAAGCTATTCCAAAGACAATCCAGGAAAAGCAGGGATGCGCACCGTTCCTCCTACACAGTCCAACAGTTTTCCCCAGTCGCTCAGGCCCACAAAAGGAAGAGATGGGGTTTCTTTCAGATGGAAGAAACACGACTAATGAGCCAAAGGGGCAGAGTAATAGGGCTTTCTTTTGTTTCCCCCTCCTATTTTCCTGTAGCGACCAGTGCACAGCACGCCTCTCTCCTAACCCCAAGCAGCACCACGGGATGCAAACGTGCAACTCTGAAAAGGGAAATGCAGGTACCCCAAGCTCAGCGTAGCGACCCACCTTTGTCAGAGGAGGAATTCAAACAGAAGGTTATTTTTAAACAACGGCATGGTGGCCAAAACAAAGTGGACTACTGAAGGGATGCAGAGAAATGATCAGAAGCAGAGCAAAAGAACTAAGAAAGCAACACTTGGTTTTCTCGTCATTCTCCTCTGCACATGTAAGAATCAAAGTAAACTGACTTTCGGCAATAAGAGTCACAGGAACTTCCATGAGGTTAATAATTTCATTTGTCTTCACGAGGATCCAAAGTTGACTCCAAAGGCTTTTGAAGGCCTGCAAGAAAATGTCTTTCATTCCGCTACGTATAGCTTCCTACCCACCGATTTTCACTGCCTCCTTGTTCACCCTGGCATCGCCACCTGTCACCTAGCTTAATCTGTATACCACAACAGTCCTGCTCCCTTTCTAGGCACTACGGTAACTCCAACAATAAAATAAACCACTCAAGAACCACAACTATCCCACCGCTGCATACCACCTCCCTCCTCCATCTGCTCCACCGCAGAGAAATCTTAAAATATCTATTCCAGAAGAGCTGGCACAGGAACAGAGTGACATGGGATGTGCTGGAGCTCGGTGGAGCCGTAGGTGACAAGAAGCTAGTGAATGATGATCGTTTGCCGGCTGCATCCTTCCAGTGCAAGGACTAAAGACACCAGGTGAAACGAGCACGATGCAGGTTCAGAAACTCCCAGGAGAAGCCCTTCACACGCAACCCCAGGAGCTGAGCAGTGGGACACCTCGGCACACGACGCTGCAGGTACTGCAAGTTAATACACATCCAAGAAGAGACAGGATGAGCTCAGAGGAGAGACACCTGGAAACAGCAGCCAAAAACCTACTCAGACTGGCCCCAAGCTGCAGATCTCCCAGGCTGGAGTACACACAGGGGTGCGTTGCCACACGCTTGCCTTGTTCCCTTATGGGCCATGTTTTCTGGCCAATTAACAGGATTAATTATCACACCTATGCAGCTCCCGGCTGATGAGGTTTAGATGTTCCTAATCTCTGATGTTACGCTCAATGAAGCGTATCTGGAAAAAAGACAAAAACAACCCTTCCCTCTGACTGCCGGGCCTAATCAGCGCGTTGACCTTGGCCACATAAGCGTCGTGAAGCTTTAAGACAGCCTGCTCCGTCTGGCATTTGTTAGCCTTGGCATCAAAAAAACTTAAGGCCGTTTCATCGTCTTCACGGCTGATTCAGCAGCAAGAGGGAACGAGCTCATGGCGCAGAGACCGAGCTTGCTCCAGGGTATGCAAACAACTTCCACAGGGTCTCGAGCCTCCTGAAGGCAGAAAACATCTGATCTTCTCAGGGCTGCAGATGCTTCACAGGACAAATGCTTGGACAGATGAACCTTCAATCGAACCCAGCGCAGCCACTTAGGCTGTTTATCTACAAACACAGCTTTCACACACAAAATGAACGTCTGCTCTCAGTTGCTGCGCGAGATATCTATTGTCTGCTTCTGTGGCTTTATACGAACTGCTGAACTTGCCAGACTCTCTTGGAAAGGCACCTGAGCCTACAGCTATGTCGTGTTCTGAAACCTCCTCCCTGCAGCACCACATCCACACGTGGACGGCATCACCTGCCATCACTCGGCATATATGCCATTTACCTACCTCAACCTACAAATACGCCACCTCTGCTCTGCTCCTTCCTGGAGGAGCCCGACCAGGGAGCAGCTGCACGATCACCTCCAGCTCCTACAGGAGCCCAGCTCCCAGATTTTTTGTGCTAACCAGTTTGCTGCCAAAGCCGGCAATTCTGAACGCACCATGCAGCCGTATCAAAGATGACAAGTAAGATATTGCAGACCACTCCTCAAGGCACCACCAGCTGCCGTCCAAGAACCCTGTTTAGGACACGCTCCTACTGCAGCCACGCTTTATACCTGGCCCGGTCTGAAAAGTAACACAATAAAACCAGACTGCAGAAATACTTACCTGCTAGCTGTGAACTATTTGAGACACCTAGCATCAAAGTATGAACATCTGCCCTTGGTCGCTGAAGCAATACAGTGCCTCTCAAATTAAATTCATGGCTGCCTTGCGACTGAATTCCAGCGCAAAATATCTTCTGCTGTCAGGCTGCTGTGGGAGAACTGAGCACAGAAGGGGTCTGGGCGGTTTTATTTTAAGCTCTCTGTTTCTGAAATAACCACAGTACCTCATGAATCATCAGGATATCCCAACTGTAAAATCATACAGGCAAGTTTTACTAAAATTTATATAATCCGTAAGTGGGATGTCATGGCACGACACGCTCTATCTTTACCACCCCAAGCACCAGATGGATTTCAGAGCAATTAAGCAGCGTTTCACTTTGGGGCTACTTTTTTTTTTTTTTAAAAGCTTCATTTATTTTCCATTATTTCTGGGCTGAACATTGCCCCTCCCCACCTAGCAAGCCTAGTTCTCAGGACAGGAACAAGTTTACTCAAATACTAATTAAGCTTCAAATTATAAAAGAACAGAACCCTAAACCAGCCTAGAACAAGCGTGTTTCATTCGGAAAGCGAGAGAAAAAGGGAAATCTGAAGGGGAAACTTCCAGGAGTGCGAGCACGCACGAGAAAAGTGATAGTTGGAAATAGTTTGGAGCGAGGCTCCCTTTGCCAAGCACCACTTCCAAGTACACCGATAAGCCTTCCCCCAGCCCAATTAAAGCAGGTCCTGTCTTCGAGCAAAAGGCTCTTGCATTTGCTGTTGGTACAGCCGAGCAGCCCAGGAGGCACTTCCCGGAGCGGCGGGTTGCGAGTGGCACGCATTGATTCACCGGAGCTGCTCCAAGAAGCAGCCGAATGTCGATCGACCCCGTTGGTTTTGCATTATCCAGGTGGAGGCAATTCCCAGCTTCTCAGCGAGCAGGCAGCTCAGAGCTGCAAACTCTGAGACGGCAGCTTAGCCTTAAACGTTAACCTCGACCGGTTACCTCACGCCCAGATGTCATCCTCAGTACAGCTCTACCAGAATCGTGAGGTTTGTTTTGTAGTGGTGCGTTACTCCCCAAAAATATAGAGCTTGAGAAAAGATTCAGTAGAGGTTATTTTAAAATAAAAATGTTGTGGCAGAAATTTGGTTTCTCAAATCATCGCCCTTTCCTTCCCATCCCCAACGCTCTCACCGATCGCTGTATCTGTCGGTGGAGATCAGGCTACCTTGGAGACTATTCCTCCTCTCCTTCGCTACCCACAAAGCCAAGGAATCCGTACGGGCGAGGTGCAGGGATCGGGGGTTCTTCCCCGCCGCTCGCCCCAGTCGCACCTACCCTGCAGGGAGAACGCTCCCAGCCGAGCGCCGGACCCCGTCTCCCGCTGGCAACCGTGAGAAGAAACACGACGTTGACCCGAGGGCCGGCAAGAGATTTGAGGCGACGGCGACTGAGCCCGCCGAGGGGCACGCTCGCCCCCCCCGAGACCCGCCCGGCCCGGGGGGGAGCCACGCTGCGGACGCCGGTGCTGCCCGGCTCCCCCCCGTCCCGCCGGGGCGGCCGCGGAGCTGGGCCTCGCCGAGGCCGGCGCGTCCCCCCGAGCCCGGCGGCTCCCGGCGGCGGACACCCCGCGGGGCGAAGCCACCCGCCCCCCCTCTCCGCCTTCACGGGGGAGGCGCGGAAGCCCAAACCCTCCGCCCCCCCCCCCCCCGAGGGCGTGCAGAGGACCCCAGACACCCCCCGCAAACCCCGCGCCCGGCCCGAGGCCCGGCACCCCCCGACCCCCTCGCAGGGCCTACGGACCACCCCCCCCCCACGGCCTGGCCGCGCCGCCGCGGGGCCCGGGCCCCCCCCCCCACGGCCCCCCGCAGCCCACCTCGGACACGCGGGTCCCCGCGCGTGGGGTGTCCCCCCCCGCCCCGCGGGGCCCACCTGTGCGCCGGGATGCGCTGCGAGCCGCGGCCCTTCCCCACCAGGAAGTGCACGTCGCTGAGCACCTCGTTGTTGAAGAGGAAGGCGAAGCGCTCCTGCACCGTCGGCTTCGTCGCCTGCCAGTTATAGACCGGCTCCCGCTGCAGCGCCCCGCCGGGGCCACCCGCCCCCCCCGCGGCCCCCGCCGCCCCCGCCGCCGCCGCCGCCGCCGCCGGGCCCCCCGCGCCGCCGCCGCTCGCCGCCGGGTTGGCAGCGCCGCACTGGTTGTAGGTGAGGCCGGGAGGCGACGGGGGGGCGCCGTTGGTGCAGGCGGCGGCGGCGGCGGCGCCGTTACCCGGCGGCGGCGGCTGCGGGCAGGAGGAGGAGAGGCCCCCGGGGCCCCCGCCGCTCCCACCGGCCGCCATCTTGTGCGGCGGAGGCGCAGGAGCGGGCGGCGCGGGGCGGCGCTGCAGCAGCACCAGCACCAGGAGCGGCGGGCGGGACACGGCGGCGGGCGGGAGGGGGGCGGCGATGGCGGCGGCGCCGCGGCGGCGGCGGCTGCTGCTCCCGCTCCCGCTGCTGGTGGTGCTGGTGCTGATGCAGAGGGCCGGGCAGCAGCGGCGCATGGGGCACGGCGCGGCGCCGCCGCCCGCCGGGCCAGGGGGGAGCAGCGGCGGCGGCGGGGCGGGGAGAGGGCGTGGGGCGGCGGGCGGGGCCGGGCAGGGCAGGCCCGGGGAGCGGGGCGATCCCCGAGGGGATGGAGGGGCCGCCTCTGGGGAGGAGGAGGGG
Organism: Morus bassanus; assembly: GCA_031468815.1. Lineage (NCBI taxonomy): Eukaryota > Metazoa > Chordata > Aves > Suliformes > Sulidae > Morus > Morus bassanus. The sequence goes on from CM062593.1 coordinate 1,672,853, forward strand.
CGACCCCTGAGGTTTTGGGGTTTTGGGGGGCGAGGGGGAGGTCCCTGAGGGGCAGTTTGGGGGGCGAGAGGGCGATCCCTGGGGGGCAGTTTGGGGGATGAGGGGCGATCCCTGGGGGGCAGTTTTGGGGGCGAGAGGGTGATCCCTGGGGGTCAGTTTTGGGGGATGAGGGGGCGATCCCTGAGGGGCAGTTTGGGGGGCGAGAGGGCGATCCCTGGGGGTCAGTTTTGGGGGATGAGGTGGCGATCCCTGAGGGGCAGTTTGGGGGGCGAGGGGGCGATCCCTGGGGGTCAGTTTTGGGGGATGAGGGGCGATCCCTGGGGGGCAGTTTGGGGGGCGAGGGGGAGGTCCCTGAGGGGCAGTTTGGGGGGTGAGGGGGCGATCCCTGGGGGTCAGTTTTGGGGGGCGAGGGGGCGATCCCTGGGGGTCAGTTTTGGGGGATGAGGGGCGATCCCTGGGGGACAGTTTGGGGGGCGAGGGGGCGATCCCTGGGGGTCAGTTTTGGGGGATGAGAGGGCGATCCCTGAGGGGCAGTTTGGGGGGCGAGAGGGTGATCCCTGGGGGGCAGTTTGGGGGATGAGGGGCGATCCCTGGGGGGCAGTTTTGGGGGCGAGAGGGTGATCCCTGGGGGCCAGTTTTGGGGGATGAGGGGGCGATCCCTGAGGGGCAGTTTGGGGGATGAGGGGCGATCCCTGGGGGGCAGTTTTGGGGGCGAGAGGGTGATCCCTGGGGGGCAGTTTGGGGGATGAGGGGCGATCCCTGGGGGTCAGTTTTGGGGGATGAGGGGCGATCCCAGAGGGGCAGTTTTGGGGGATGAGGGGGCGATCCCTGAGGGGCAGTTTGGGGGATGAGGGGCGATCCCAGAGGGGCAGTTTTGGGGGATGAGGGGGCGATCCCTGGGGGTCAGTTTTGGGGGATGAGGGGGCGATCCCTGAGGGGCAGTTTGGGGGATGAGGGGCGATCCCAGAGGGACAGTTTTGGGGGATGAGGGGGCCACCCCATGAAGGGGGTCATTCGGGGGCGGGGGGGATGAGAGGCAGGGGGCTGCAGGTGGCAGTTCGGGGAGGGATGCGGAATTGGGGGGGGGCACTTCATGGGGGGGAGGTTGGGGGCTGTGGGGCCAGAGGGGGCTTGGTTCTGGGGGTGAGGAGCGACGGAGGTTTGGGCCATGGAGGGGGGCAGTCGGGGGTGGAGGTGAAGGAGGGGCAGCCCTGGCGGGGAGGCGGGGGGGGGATGTGGAGGGAGCAAGGGTCTCTCCCTTCCCGCTCTCACAAACCAGCTTTTCCTCTACAACAGAGACCTAAGCCTATGCCATCCCCAAGACCCCCTGATCTGTGCCCAGCAATTCCTCAGAATAATTAGCCCAGAGTGACAGGCCATTGCTGCTGACACGGCCTGGAGCACCGCATTACCGGGAGCACTGCGGGTATTACCCTGCGCGTACCGGGGAGCCGTGGGTCTCCTTGGGGACAGGCTGATCCGCAGAGGCCTGATCCCTCACCTGGTCATGCCCTGCTCCCACCAAGATCCTGCGAGATCTCCTTGCCAGCCAGCGTGAGGTGGAAGATGTCGGGGAGGGCAGGAGTCATCTGAAAAGCAGAAGATGAATTAAGGGGCTGTGCCACTGCCTTGCTGTGATCTCAGTAACTGAACCGTTAAAGTGATTTACTCTTCACAGGGTAATTACATTCCCCCTCTCTCTGTTATCTGTCCCCTGATCTGTGTTCAGCTCTTGGAGGTGCCCACACATGCATCCAGGAGCAGAAGTGTGGTCCTTGATTCGACATGTTCAGCGAGGAGATGTCCTGTCTCCCCCTTCTGTTTTCCGTGCCTTTGCATCACAGTTTCAGTAATACAGCGAGACACACTATTTATATTGATTCAAAGCTTCCAGACCCTTGTATAGCTCAAGGATCCCACCGATTAACCACTATGGCCAGATGCTGCCGTGGCACATTGCAGCGGTGTTGTTACACCACTAATTTTGATCGAGGGCTTCCGACCTGGTTTTGTATCATGTTATCAAATACCTGTTTCTGCTGCCTTACATGCCGGCAGGTTTCTGCTGCATTTTTTAAAGTTGTGTTATGCTTCACGTGGATGAGTTTGGGAAACTCCTGTAGCCACAGCTATGCAGAGTTCAGAGCTGGCCGTCCTAATAGTCCCTTCTGGCATCTGGTCAGTGCATGCAGGAAGGAGTAGGAGCCTTTAGAGGGACAATTCTTTTTCCTGTGAAATCTTACTTATATCAATGATAACCAAGCATTAAATACAGATGTATTCTCTTTTAAAAACACTGCAACCTTTTGTCTTTCATGCCATTTGCTTAGCACATCACACACTCGCACCCCCTTGCTGGCCGAGCTGCTTCCGTGCATTTCAGCATCACAGTTCTTACTCACAAATGTGATATCTGGACACCAGCCCGGTCCCTGCTCAGTCCTGTTCGGCTTTCGGATGCTTCATTCAGGCCATAAACATTAGAGGGAGCTAAAGACTGTTGCGTGCGCAGCGGTTGGGTGGTTGGACACTCCTGATTTCTGGCAGGGGAGGCCTGGAGCCTTGTCCCAGGGCAGGTGGGCACCGGCTGGTTGGTCCCACGGCCCTGCAGCTCCAAGAGGGTCACCAAGAGGCCCCTGCCCTGTCTGGGAGGTGCATGAACATCCAGGCCAGCCCGTGCTGGTGGGGATGGAGGTGGTGGAGGCTGAAGCCTCCCCACTGTAGCGTTCCCTGCTCCCAAATCCCAGCAAATGCACCGGCACCACCACCCTTCTCTGTGCCTTAGTCACCGTGCCGGCCCTGCCGCGGCTCATTAGACAGATCCTAGTTATCTGGCACGTGATGAAATAAATGAGGATGATTCGTATTGTGGCAGCAGCCAGAGGCTCAACTCAGGACCAGTGTAAAGAAACGCAGCTACAGAAATAAGGAGGGGAGATACGGAGAGCACAGAAATCTGCGTGGGACGCTGTCGCCTTCACTCTGTGGGATAGGGCAAGGTGTTTGCTGCAGCGTCCCCGGAGCAACACAACAGGGATCAGCAGTGTATTAGACAAAAGAAATACGGTCAAAGAATAGTGCCATATGGGAGACTTTAACATCCCCAAAATAAATCTGAGAACAAACGCTCCTAAAAATGGCATGGCGCTGTTATTTCTGGATCTGATAGCCAACAGATTTCTTCACAAATTAGGCACTCGGCAAAAAGGCAGCAGTATTTTAGGATGGGGTAATCGCAAGAGGATAAAAAGCCTAACCACAGCAGTACCTCCGGGTGGGGGAACTGGTGTGATTCAGTTGGTGTTAGATGGAGGCTGACCAGATACAGGTCTGGAAATAAAGAATCTCGGTTGCACAAGGGCAAGCTACGAGCAGCTGGAATGAAACCGGTGGGACCAGAGTGCTCAGAGTTCAATGGCAAAGGACACCTGGCCTTTCTTTACCTTGTAGAGGTAAAAAAATGCATTTGGAATATGTATTCTGGGGAAAAGCTAGGAATAGGAAGGTAACTCTTACCTGTACGAGCAGCTCATCTCAAAGGAGTTATGTTAAGATGAAACGAAGCCCCAAGGAGGACTGCATGGCAAAGACAGAGACAGCTTGGGTGTTAGCCAGAGGAGGGCTACAGTGAGACTTGCCAAACCCCATGCTTTAGCAGCAAGGCTTTATTTAAACTTTCAACCAGGTGAGAAGAAGCCTGAGGCCCATGACCCGCTCTAGCCGCAGGCAGCAGCAGTGTCTCCAAGGGGCACAGCCAGAGATGCCCTCCTGGGCTTTGGGAAAACCTGACTCTGCTCCGCTCCCGTTGGCCGACTGCAGCTCCCAAGGCCTGTGCAATCCCACCTGGAGCTGAAATCCTGTGGTAAAGCCAAACCTGCACCCCATGGCTCTCCCAAAGCCACACTTCACCATCGGAGCCCACAAACACAAGACTGCCCGAGGCCTTTTCCAACCAGCGGAGGAGGCGGCCGTGCCGTGCTCGTGCCACCACGGCGCATCCTGGTGCGGGGGGACCAGCCTGCCGCAGGGCGTTCGGGTGCAGCGGCTGACCGCAGGCAGGGCCAGACCCGCACGCTGGGGTCTGCCAGGGTGCACGCCGCTCCCTGAGATGGCTACGGAGGGAGAACCTGCACACCTACGCACCAGCCGCAAAATGACACCAAAACGGTACATTCTACCAAAAAAAAAAGAACAACGAAATAGGTTTGTTTCAATTGCCTGGACAGGAGTGATGATTCACTGCAAAATGCACAGTTGTTTGTTCCCTCTCTGCCCTTTCCTGTAAAACAAAACCATTTTTTTTTGATCCAAAAGAGCCCTTCACACCTCTTTCTCCGCATGCCCAGCGTGGTTTGGGGGCTCATTGACTGTTTAGGAGACCAGTCTGGGGCTGAGGGAATGCACGTTCCTCACTTCAGGGTCTTTTTTTTGAGCCGATAGTGAATCAAAACATCGGCTAATCATCCGCATCGTCTCCTGTCACCGGTGTAGCCAGGCCTAGACCCAAAATACTGAAGACACTTCTCTGCCCGCTTGCCTGCTCTCCGCGATGCCCTGTGCCGAAGCCAGGCACGACCCCACCGGCCACCCAAGCACCACGGCCGCTTGCATCCGATCGTGGCCCGACAGCTCAATCAAATCCTGAGAACAGGAGAACAGACAGAAGCTGCCGTGTCACCCAAAGCCCGACTGACCCGCTAGGCCACCCCAGTGGCCCCTTTGCTCTTGCAGTGCCACCGAGCCGGCGTGGGCGGCATCGCTGCTGCTCCTGCCGCGGGGCTTTTCTCCGGTGCAAATCACCGCAGACTTATTTATAGCACCCTTATCCCGGCGGGAGAGCCTATTTTGGGCAGATGCTCAAGCACCAGAGCAGCGTAGGTTATTTTAACCCAGCGTGGGTTTATTTTCAGAGCTGCCCTTCTCCGCACGTGCTCTGAAATGGTTTCCAACTACCGGGTGCTTTCTAGGGGTGGTGAAGCCGGGGTGCAGGGGAAGAGGGACCTCGGGAAGAAAGTCTACAGAGATTAAAACCTAAATCAGCCTTCACAACAAAGCTGCCTTTGACAGCACCTGCCTGGGATCCGCCCAGCATCTCAGAAGGTAGATGGCCTGCGGGATAGGCCACGAGCAAAGGGCAGGAGAGGAGGGATTTCTGGAGCAGTGCACTGGTTTGGGCTGGGATAGAGTTAATTTTCTCTGTAGTAACTCGTATGGGGCTGTGTTTTGGATTTGTGCTGAAAACAGTGTTGATAACCTAGGGATGTTTTGGCTCCTGCTGAGCAGGGCTCACACAGGTCAAGGCCTTTGCTGCTCCTCACTCCACCCCACCAGCTTTCCTTGTGTGCTTTACCTCTTAAGCTGTCTTTTATCTCAACCCACGAGTTTTCTCACTTTTACTCTTTCATTTCTCTCCCCCATCCCACTGGCTGTGTGGGGCTTAGCTGCCGGCTGGGGTTAAACCACAACAAGCAGATAGGCGAGCGCCCAAGGACAGGTGAGACAACGTGCAAGAGGGGAAGGAGAGCAGGGTACACGGGTGGGGGGGGGGAAGAAAAGGAGAGCCAAGAGCTGGATGCTCATAAAATGTCCAGGGTTGCGATGTGGTGCCCCCAGGCACAGGAGGGAGCAATAGTTTTGTTCAAGAGAGGCAGGACCAGTGCAGTGGGATGGGACGGGACACACTCCTTCTCATCCTCTGCATCCAGGGGAACCTCAGCTCTGCTCCCACCACGGGCCATGCTGGAGCAGCCCAGGAGGGGAGGCTCCCAGAGCCGCCCTGTCCGGATCCAGGAAGCAGCTGCACCATTTTTGAAGCAGCAAGCACAGACTTCTCCGCCCCGAGCCGCCCTCGCCAGTGTGCAGAGCTGGGAGCAGCAGCTACTGGTCCACAGCAGAACCCACAGCCCCATCCTCAAAACCAGGAGTCTGCTGGGACAGCAGCGCCAGGCAGGGTGTCCCCACCAGCCCCAGCGATGGTATCCGGAGGGCTCACAGCTCCATCCCCTGGCGTAGCAGCAGGGCTGGAAAACTTATTTATACCAGGCCAGAAAAAACCTTAAAAATCAAAATACATTTTAAAAAAATCAACGAGGTTGAATCCTGCCCACAGAAGAAAGCACAGCAGGGCTCCTGCAGCCCTTCTCCCACATCCTGACCGCCAGCCTCCAGTCCCTGCTGCTCCCCATAGCCCCAGCGACCCACCACACGCTTTCCTCTTGCCTCAGGTTCCCTCTCCACAACCTCACAGATAAACAGAGGGTGGAAAATGGGCCAGGGGCATCCCCGAGGGGCAGCGGGCAACCTCCGTGCCACTGTGTGCAGTTGGCAGAGCGCCCAGCGCTGCACCGTGACCCTCCAACCCCTGTTTGGGGATCCGGCGGATCACACCACCCCACTGGGAAAAAGTGAGTCAGGACCTGAGCCGCTGCCAGCCCCTTTCCCTGGCCTCCAAACCCGCCACCCCGCAGCTCCAGCCCTGTCTGGCCCCCAGCCACCCTCCCAGCCCCCTTGGGACCAGCAGCGGACTGGGAAGGAACCAGTGGATATGGGGAAGGACTGTGGGAGGAGGGCTGGGGGGCTCTCGCTTCCCTCCCTGCCACCTGCCCGAGCCCCCCCCAGCAGCCAGCCCCGTGCTGCCCAGCCTGCGCACAGCCACATGCTGACCCCGTAGGTCTCAATGCATTTTTATTAAATTCTTACAAAACAGAATACAAAATTCTGGCATCAACAATTGTTATAAAGGAAAACTTCAATTCAGCTGTATCAGTTCACCTGGTACATACAGTAAAGTGCTTGTTTTTGTGGGTTTTTTTTTTCTTTTTTTTTTTTTTTTTCATTTTTATTTTCCAGCCAGCCCCCGAGGGGAGGCTGCCACTGTACAAACCAACAGTGCGTTAACAGGACTCTTATCGAACCAGCTTTGGCAGTCTTCATCAATTGTAAAGTGGAGAAAGTTTCTCCTGTTTTGATAAAAAAAAAGTTAGCTTCACAGTAAACATTTCTAACCAGTTCTAAGTCGAGTTAGTTGGCTGAAGGAAGGGCGGGGGGGAAGGAGAGGAAGCTAAAATGCTTAAAGTTTCCAGCTTTAAAAAAAAAAAATCTTTTTGAAGTTGGTTTCCAAGACAGATGCTCTATGAGGGGGAAAAGGCTTTGAAAGAGGAAGAGGAGGAAGAAGGGCGTTGGCGAGAGGAGCTAGCTGGTGCTGGACCGCAGGTCGGGGAGCATCTGTCTGGAAACCACCCTGGGAGAGGCGCTGGCACCGGGGAGGGGATGTCCAGCCCTGGCACGAGCATCTCCCCAACCAGCCCGGTGCGGTGCCGAGCCCTGCACTGCCGAGGCACCCACGGCTCCCCAACGCTCGCACAAAGTCAGGGCTAAAGGTGTTCCGGAGTCGATGCCCCAGCTCTGGAGGCATTTAAAGATCCTCTCTAAACACACAGACCCTGCCACGCACGCCGCACACCAGAGCTGCTGGGAGCTCGCCATCCCAGTGGCACGGGTCCTCTGCCGAGCGCCATGCCAGGAGCTCCGGGTCCACAGTCAAACCAAAGCCCCAAGCCAAAACATGAAGCCAAGCCTGGGCTGAGCAACCAGCAAAGAGCTCGGATGCTCCCAGCGCGTCCATCCCCTCGATGCAAATGCTCGCAGCAGCTGCTGGCTGCAGGCGTCCCTGGCCGAGGATGCCCACGCCACAGCACGGCGCCCGCGGGGACGAGCTCCCGCACAGCACGGGTCACCCAGGCCACGAGCCAGCCATCAGAAGAGTGTGTGTGTATGTATATACATACATATATATGTATATATGCATATATATATACATGTATAAAAGAGTTAGGTCTTGCACATGGGACAAGGGGGAAACTTGGTTTGCCAAGAAAAGCACAGGGGACAAAAAAAAAGTTTCAGAGATGTCCCCTCACCATCCCCTTCCCATGATTTTTTTCTTTTTAAAAAAAGGCTGCGGCGTGCAGCATCAACAATAGCTTTCACAATACCAGCTCAAGGCATCGCGTACTGTACATCATTCAAGTATTTCTTAATATAAGACAACAAGGAATTATCTACAACTGATAAAACAAAATAAGCTATAAAAAGTAACAATGTACAATCAAGATGGATTTTTTTTTTTTCTTTAAAGGAGGCCTCTCCGGAGGGTCCCGGTGCCTGCGTGGGGGGGTCTCCCCTCGCCACTGCCCCGTTCCTCCCCACCCCGCACGGTGGGACCAGGGGCACCCGGGGGAGAGGGCAGATCGCAAGTGCGAGGCGGTCCTGGGGGGGAGCTGCCCTCCCCAACCTACTGATGCCGCTCGGCAGAAGGGCCAGGAAGGGTGAGAAAAGACAGTCCCTGCCCCAAACCCCATCAACACCCAACATCATCATCTCCCGAGATAACTCACACACACCTCCCTGAAACAAAAAACAACATATATTGCATAGTATTGCTGTCAGCAGTCTTAAAATAAAAAGGAGAACTTTTTTCTTTTTTTCGGAGACAGTGACTGTCTTTAGCTGAAGACCTGGGGAAGTCTCTTCCCCGGCTCAAAGCAAGCTCCCAAAGCCTTCACCTGTGCACCCGATGGGCCGAGGCTGCTTTTTCCAAATATAAAGCTCAAAGCATTGGGTTGGAAGGGAGAGGAGATTGCTAACGAAGGGGGCACCCTCCCTCCCGTGGGACGCAGGGACGGCAGCGGGCGCAGCTCGGTGGCACAGCCCGCAGTGGGGAGCAGAGGTTTGCTGCTCTGGCTTGGTGCAGGGGGTGTTCGGAGGATCTGGACACCAGCCGGCTCCGAGCGTGGGCACCGCTCGCTCACCCGGACAGATCCTGCCCTGCGCGGCAGAAACCAGCCAAGGGCCTCGTCCCGCTTCAGCATCTCAAGTCCTTCCCCCGCATGCATTCCTTCCCTTCCCCGAAGCAAGCTCTGAGGAAAGGGTAACTCCATGCGCGCACATGCAGGAACACACATGCCCAGCTCCTCTCCCCAGCCGCCCATCAGACCCCGCACTGCCCAGGCGCTGCTGCCCCGACTCCAAACCCTCCGGCCCCACATTCCGAGCCCTCCCCAGGCTGCTCCCCCGCGCCGTGGCCCTTGGGTGCTGCCACCAGCCTGGCCACTTGCCCACCAGCATCCTCGGAGCACTCGGCACCCTCCACGCCCCCAGACCCTCCTGCCACAGCAGCCTCGGGGCCAGCCCGAAGCCACACCAGGTCGCACCACCCTGCAAGCAGGTCCCAACGCTCTTTAAGGGGGGGTCCTTTGTTTTCCATAGAGCACCCCGCTATTCCCAGAGGGATATTTTTTGGCTGCTCCAGCCACCCTGGACACCTCATCCCCCCCTTGCACCTCCACGAGGGCACAGCCACCGGCGAGCAGCCCCTGCGAAAACAGGGGTTCAACATCCAGCCCGGCGCAAGAGCACAGCCCCAGACCCCTCTACATCCCCCCAGCTCGGACCTTACCCCCGGGGAGCTGCTGGCTGGAGCGTGGGAGGAAAGGAAGACATTTCTCCATGCCCTGTAGAGAAGCACAGCTAGCAGTTTAAAACCAACAATAATTAAAAAAAAAGTGGGGAGGGGGGATGAATAGCTTATTCTAGAAGTGGGCTGCTGAGGAGAGCGGGCGGCTCGGTGGGACGGGGCACTGCTCCCTCGCTGGCACCGTCCCTCCCCAGCCTGAGCGGTTCCCTGCACAACGCCCACCGCATCCCCCCGCCGAAGCACAGCTGGGGACACCCCCGAGCACGGGACGAAGGGGCTCCCTGTGGCTGGGAGGTGCCTCCCAGACCCCCGGGAGGGGTGTTTTGTGGGATCTGCCCCAATATCGGAGAAAGACCTGCAGCTCCGAGGGGAGGGACAAGGTTAAAACGCAACTCCCGTTGTTGAAAACGCGACCGAGGATCTTTTGTTCACAGTATGAAATGAGCTGAAATCGTCAAAGCAGCCGCGGATACAAAGAGTCCTTTGGTGTCGGGGAGGGGGGGAAAATGTCAGAGGAGAAACCAAGAGTCAGGAAACAAAAGTCCGTGTGTCTGTCAGATGTCCTTGAGTATGCCCTGGGTGAAGCAACCTCACGCTTGATTTAATACCTTAAAAAAAAAAGATCTTAAACAAACCCTCCCACCTCCAGACCTACAAGATCAGCAAAACCTTGGAAACCAGCCACAGGGACGAGTCCTGATCTTGTCACTAGCCAGAAACGGTGGGGTTTTTAGGGGTTGAGGGAGGAAGAAAGAAAGAGGGGGGGACACATGGGGTACAGCAGGTCCGAGGGGCACAGCTCAGGCTTGGTCGGCCACCAGGACCAGCGGGGCCACCAGGTGCTGCCCGGCGGCCACTGCCTTGGCCAGGCTGCTCTTCTGCCGCCGCTTGGCCAGCTTGGACTCGGAGGGGGGGGAGAGCTGCATGGCCCGTGAGGTAGCTTTGATGATGATGGGTCGTGCTTCCTCCTCCGCCTCCTCCTCCTCATCCTCATCGCGCCGTGTCAGCTGGCGGTTGACAGCGATGGCCTCGGCAGCGAAGGAGGTGAGCTCTTTGGCACTGCTGTTCCTGGGGGGGGAGGCAGGGGCTCAGGCTGGGATGTGGGGGGCTGAAGGGACGTGTAGGTCAAATATCAGGGTGTCCCCCCTTGTGTGCATGCCACATCGGACCAGTCGGGCACCAAAAACATGGCTCGAGCCCAAATCACATGCTGCAACTGTTGTCCAGACAGAAAGCCATGGCAGAGCCCCCCAAAAGCAGCAAGAGTGGACAGCAGCCCACTGGCAAGAGAAGCCAGGATCTGGGGGGCTGGGATGTGTCCCCCACCCCGTCCCAGGGCCACCCACGCTCACCTCTGCAGGATGATGGGGGTTGGCAGGGTGTTATCCGGGGCGCACTGCAACGAAATGCAGCCGGTCAGAGCCAGGCACCCCGCAGGGGGGTGTCCCCCACCCCAGCTTCCGGGAGCGGAGGGCAGGGAAGGGGGGCAGCAGCACTCACCCCCTGCACCCAGGGGTGCTCCAGGACCTGGGCCGCGCTGAGCCGCTTCTTGGCATCTCTCACCAGCAGCTTGGAAATGAGGTCTTTGGCTCCGAAGGAGATGTGCGCCCAGTCCTTGTCGGGAAACTCGTACTTCCCCTCCTGGATGCTCTCGAAGAGCATGTTCTGGTTGGGGAAGAAATGAAACGGGCTGAGCGGGGAGCGGTGCTGCCAAACCGGTGGCGGGTTTCGGCGATGCCAGGGTCCCCCGCGCACCTGGCAGGTGTGGCACGCCTCGCCCCGGTCCCAGCCGCAGTCGGAGCCGCAGTGGCCCACGAAGGGGGGGTACCCGCTCAGCATGATGTACAGGATGACGCCCAGGCTCCACAGGTCGCAGCGTTTGTCGTAGATGGACGCCTCCTCGTTGAAGGCTTCCACCACCTCCGGGGCCATGTACTCGGCGGAGCCACACTGCGGGGAGAGGCAGTGGTGAGCCCCAGCACCGGGGCCCCAAAGGATGGGGGACTTATGGGGCAGAGCCGCGCTGGCCGGGGGGACTGGGGGGGTCCTGCCAGAGCTACAGGGCTGCACCCCCTGAAACGAGGGTGCAGACACGGCTGCTTCACAGGTTTGCTCCTGGCAGGGCAGATCACCCCCCGACAGGTTTCACACCTCATCCTGCCACGCTGGGGATGCCACAGACCTGCCTCCCTGGGGGTCACCCAACAGGGGGCTGCCACCCCCCCAAAAGAAAAGCCTAAGGGGTGCAAACCCCTCCCAGGCACTCCCGCGGGGCAGCACCGGGGAGGCCAGACCCACACCCGCAGCGTCACTGCCGCCGCCTCCCAGCCTCCCAACCGGCTCGGCGGGGCAGCGTCCATCCCATCGCCTGGGAGCGACCACAAAACACCGCGGGCAGGCGGCGGGGACGAGCCTGCTCTGCCTGTTCCCCTGCCTGATGCAGGCAGGGCTGCCGGAACAGGCACTGCCACGGGAACAGGAGCGGGATCCGGTGCCGGAGGAGTTAACACCGATGCAAGGAGAGGCAAGAGCCAGCGGGCCGCGTTCCCCTATCGCTCCTGGGACTCTGGGGCTTTCCAGCGCACGTGACCCGCAGCCCACACGGGCCTCGTGACAAGGGGAGAAAAAAAAGCTGCAGCCAGCAGATAATCACCCTGTAACAAGAGGCCTCGCCAGCCCCAGCAGCTGATGCCACCACAGGAAAAAAAAAAACACCCAACCCCAACCACCACCCTGCAGCAGAGCTTTAACCCTGCAGGGACCAGGGCAGCCACCCTTCCCACCCCCGTTGCTGAGAACGGGGAAATTTGTGACACCTCAGAAATTCAGCCCCTGCCCCCAGGAGGAGGGTAAATGCGTAGGAACGAGGAGGATAGAGTGTTTTGCCCCCCCCCGCTGTTGTGCGCCCCGCATCGGCCAGGCTCCACCCTCCGCAGCACGTGAGCGCCCCAAAAACACCGGGGTACAGGGCAACACCCTGCACGGGGGGGGGCCCTGCTGATGGCGATAAGAGGAGCGGGGCTTTCTGCAGCGGGGAGGGGGGCAGGCTCGGCATCCCCCCCGGCGGGTGGGACAGCTCCTTGCCACATGGAGGTGTCCCCAGAAGCTTTTTGGGTGTCCACCCTGCAGGGTTTGCATTGCATGCAAGCAGCATCCTGCGGGGGGGGGGGGGCAGGCCCCTCTCACCCCTGACCGAGGGAACCACGGAGGCCCCCCCCAACGCCCCCCAGCCTCTCGCCTGACCCACTTCTCCCCACGAGCGCCAGCCTCCGCGCGGCCGCCTCCGCCGGGGCTGGCTGTTGCTAAGGCTCACGGCAGCCCGGGCTGCGTGCCAGCCCCCCCCCCCGCATTATGTAACCGCATCTCGCCCGCCGCCGCAGGGAGGGGGGACACGCAGCATCAGCCATGGGAGCGACGAGCAGCGGGGTGTCCGCACGCAGCCCTGTCCCCAAAGCCTGTGGGGCAGCCGGGGGGGGGGCCCCCCATGGACGGCACACACACACACACACCCACCCCCCAGGGTTTGCATGCTTACCGGGGTGAGCAGTTCCGGGGTGGAAATAGGGGAGCAATCGCCGTTGAGTTTGATGCCGCTTCCCAGGTCAAAGTCACAGATCTTCACCGGGGAGACCTGGGAGAGGGGAAGGAGCAGCCAGTGACCCCCCCCGGCAGCCCCCCGGGGACCTGCGGCCCCGCTTTCACGCCCCAGCTGCTCGTTAATGCCTGGTCATGTCGTACCTCACACCACCCCTTGTGCTGCGGCAGAGCATCCCCCACCGGGACCCGCGAGCCCCAGCAGCACCCCCCTGTGCCCACGCCGGCTGCTCCCCGCTCACCTGGTCCGGGCTCTCGCACAGAATATTTTCTGGTTTTAGATCCCTGTGTGCGATTCCTGGAGAGAAGAGAGACAATGAGGACAAAAATCCCCCCCTACAAGACCTCTGTGGTGAAAGGTCTCGGGGTGGCACAGGGATCCCTCCCTCCCTGCCCCAAATCACCACCTGCGTCATGGAGAAGGGCAAAAATTGCTTCTGGCCCCAAGTCCTGGCTGAACCAGAGGAACAGGCTCTGCCCCATGAAAAGCCTCGTGATGCAGCTGGGCCTGACCCTGCGCGCCCCGGCTGGCACTGTCCCCTGGGCAGGAGGATGCGGGGAGGCTGCATCCCCCCGGGGAGGGCACGGCAGCACCCCGGGGCATCCCAGCTCACCTTTGTTGTGCAAAAAGTGCAGGGCGCTGGCGATATCCCGCACCACCACGCTGGCCTCCAGCTCGTTGAAGTGGCGTCTCCGGTGGATGTGGGTCAGGATGGAGCCTGCGGAGGGGCGAGAGCAGAGCAGGGGCTCGCGGGGGCTCCCACCGCCCCGCGCTTCCCCCACCCCAGCACCACACTCACCTCCTCTCATCTTCTCAAACACCAGGTAAAACCTCTCCTCCTCCTCAAAGAACTCAATCAGCTCCAGGACATTCCTGCAGGGACAGCAGCGTCAACCCAGCATCCCCCCAAAAACCTCCTGGGGTACCCCCTCCCTGCAGCCCCCAACACCCCCGGCCAGCACTGGTCCCCACGGGGGATGCAGGACAGGAAAATTGGGTTTCCAGTGATTGAAACCACACAGCTGGGGGCCCCCCGGCCACATTCCCAGGCGGGGAGAGGGACTTTCGGCGCCCAGCTCTGCTCCCTAATTGCTCGCAGACCCTCCTGGCTCACTCGCCCCTCTCCAGAAACAGCCCGCTCAGCAGCTTTCTGTGGCAGGACAGCAAACGCCGCCGCCGCGGCTCGGCTCGCCCCCTCGGCACCGCTCCAACTTGGCCGCCACGGCCCCCGTTGTCATGGCAAACTGTTGAACGTCGCCTCAAGATGCTCCCAGCAAGGCCAAGGGGAGGGAGCACCGTGTGGGAGGGCGGCTGGCTGCAGCCCATGGGTGTCCCGAGCGTCAGCCCGGTCTCAGCCTACTCCCCATGCCCAAGGACGGGGACAGGACGGTGGCTGCCCCATGGTACCTGTGTCCCCTGGCACTGATACAGCATCTCCACCTCCCGGAAGACCCTGCTGCGGATGTGTCCCCAGACGCTTCTCGATGATCTGAAACGCAAAGGGGGAAGGCTCAGGGAGAGGCACCGCTGTCGGGCGGCGGGGAGGCAAAGGGGGCAGGGCTCGCAACGGCTGCACCCCGGCCCAGGCGGCGCAGCGCTGGGACCCCCGGGGCCAGGTGGAGGCAGGGGGGTGCCGAAGGGGTTAAGGCAGCAGAACAGGCTGTTCCCGGTGGCGGTGCCAAGCCGCTCCCGGGGCCGCAGCCAAGGCGAGGGCCATGTGACCACCACCGAGTCCCGGCGGCAGAGAACGGCCCTTCACCCCGCCGGGTGCTGGCACGGCGA